>CAUYUJ010015088.1:0-105000 GCA_963575745.1 Prorocentrum cordatum | reverse complement strand
TGGGGAGGGGCTCGGTGTTCCTTGGTTGTTTTGCAGTTCGCCTTTTGTTTTGCTCAGGGTTTCGATGGGAAATCGAAGTGAAACTTATGGGAAAACGAGGCCTCGTTCCTGATTTAGGGCTCCTTAGGTCAACGCCCCTTCTGTGTGTGCCTGTCTGCCCCCACGGACCTTCTGCCGAGAAGTCACTGGAGGAGGAGGAGGAGGAGGAGGAGGAGGAGGAGGAGGAGGAGGAAGAGGGGGAGGAGGAGGAGGACGAGGAGGAGGAGGGAGGGAGGAGGAGGAGGGGAGGAGGAGGAGGAGGGGAGGAGGAGGAGGAGGAGGAGGGAGGACGGAGGAGGAGGACGAGGAGGAGGAGGAGGAGGAGGAGGAGGGGAGGAGGAAGAGGACGAGGAGGAGGAGGAGGAGGGAGGAGGAAGAGGAGGAGGAGAAGGAGGAGGAGGAGGAGGCGAGGAGGAGGAGGAGGAGGAGGAGGAGGAGGAGGAGGAGGAGGAGGAAGAGAAAAGTCACTGGGCCTCTGGCGCTGGCCACCCCTCGTGGGCCGAGCCAGGACACCACCGCGAGCAGGGGCGGGCGCTGCCACCGCGACGCTCCACCTCCGGCCCCGGCCGTGCCGACTGCCTACTCCAGACCCTCCAAGACAAGCCACTTCAGACCCCCCCCCCGTGGGAGAACCCTCCAAAACATCGTCCCCAGACCCCCCCAGGCCCTCCAAGATAGCCTGGAAGAGACCCCCCCCGAAATGAGACCCCCCTCCCTTTCTTACGAAATCTGGAGTACCAGACCACCCCAACCCGAGCCGAGTTCCAGAACTTCAGGTGGGGGGGGGCGTACGCTTTCCGTCCGTGTTTCCCATATTTATGGAATGCCCCCCACCTGGGAATTGAGGATACGTTGGGGCCCTCGGGCCATGCCGACTGCCTACCAGAACACCCCAACCCGAGCCGAATTCCGGAACTTCAGGTGGGGGGGGGGCGTACGTTTTCCGTCCGTGTTTCCCATACTTATGGAATGCCCCCCACCTGGGAATTGAGGATACGTTGGGGCCCTCGGGCCGGGTGGGGGTGTTTTGGGAGGGAGGTGACCTCTTTCACGCTCCAGTCTGCTCTCGCACGAGCTCCTGCACTCGCGGTGGGGTGAAGGGGGGCACCGCTCTGAGCGGCCCCTGGGGGCCAGCACCCGAAGGAGGCGGGGCCCAGAGGGCAGCGGGCCCCGGACCCCGGAGCGCTCCCCCGCGGACCAACGTCTTCCTCCCGAGTCGTTCTCCGACGAGGTCCCGCGGCTGGACGCAGGAGCGACCCTGGGCAAGAGCGGCCTCTGGTGCGCGGCTTCAGGGAGGAGGAGGGGGAGGAGGAGGAGGAGGAGGAGGAGGAGGAGGAGGAGGAGGAGGAGGAGGAGGAGGAGGAGGAGCAGGAGGAGGAGGGGGAGGAGGGGGAGGGGGGGGGGCTGGGGGGCCGAACCCGGGCGCGGAAGACGCTGCTATCGCATCGCACTCAGCCATCTGGGGACCCCAACGTGCCCGCACCAGAGGTCACTCTGGTGAAAGGTAAGGTCACTCTTACGTGTAGAAGAGTCGCGGGGGCCCGTGCAGGACCCTGGGCAAGCCAAAGCCAGCGAAAAGCCTCGGGTCCATTTCCCTCAGGACCCCCTGTCCTCCATGGCGAACATCGCCTTCAACAGCCCCTGAGGGCAGGAAATGTGGCCACTCAGCGGGGCTCGTTCCCCAGCCCCGCCCTGGGATGACACCCCCCTCTCCGAGACCCCCGAGCTGGAGGCCCCACCTGGCGCAACCCCTCTCCACGGGAGAGCGGCCGCTGGTGCCCCCATGAGTCAGTCCCCGTGCAGGGGTCGGTGTGCAGGGCGCCGGCTCTCGGCCAGAGAACGCCCAGGCGGACTGGCCCACTCGCGTCCTTCCCTGAAATCCTGGCGTCCCAATGTTTCGAGCCGGGGTTTCGCCAGTGTCAGGCCCAGAGACCCTCACGGATCGGTCCAGCTCGAAAGATGCAGCACAAAGGTGGGGCCTGGGGCTCCAGGAATCTCGAAGTTTGCTCCCCTCATGCTCGCCTTGGCGGCGCCCCGAAGGGCGAAGTGAGAGGGGGCAGGCCATCTGAAAGGCGGCAGGGCTTCTCAGAAGCCCTCTGGCCTTCTGAGAAGCCCCCTGCGGCTTCGGAGAAAACAAGCTTCTCAGGAGGCCAGACGGCCTTCTGAGCCCTCTGAGAAGGCCCATCCCCCTCTGCCTCCCCCCTGGGCGCAGAGCCGATCCTCCTGATCCTCCTCTAGGTCCTCCTCATGCCACCCATCGTTTTCCCCCCGCGCCCTTATCCACTCAGCCACCTAATGATCGTACTACTACTCACTCCTACTACGACTGCTCCGTCGGACTGCCTGGCTCTGGCCTCTGCGTCTCCTTCTAGTTCTCCTCACACTCATCCTCCTGCCGCTCCAAATGCTCCTCCTCCTCCTCCTCCTCCACCTCGTGCTCCTCATCCCCAGCTCATCCTGCTGCTATGTCGAGATCGTCGAGGGGGCAAGCCTCCTCGGGTGGCGCTGTACTCGGACGGGCGCATGCCAGCCTTTTCGGGAGCATGCATATCGCTCTGCAGAAGCACGATGCCTTTTCAACGCAATGCGCGTCGCATGTTCCACTGTACCCTGCTCGGCGAGGCAGCACGATTGTCGCTACCACGCGTATCCAAAAAACAGGCCTGCCTAGGAGGAGCTCGAGCTCTGCTGGAACGACGGCTTCAAAGGTTTCCAGTTGACGCTACAGAAATGCAAAGCCGCCTCTCCTTCCCGTTTGGGTACGCACTCCAACATGACCCCCTTTCCGACGCATGCCAGTGACAGCCATTCGAGCCTTCCGTTAAAGCCTCTGGGATTCCCTTCGATAGAATTGCGCAGATCCCCTCGACCCAGAGGCGGTGTTGGGGCGCGCCAGCAACAGGTGCGTCGTTCTATAAGCTCCTGATATAATGGTCCGACCGTTTTTCACACGCTTCTGCCAAAGCGCTCGCACATCCAAAACCCCTGCGACGCTCACCAGGCGAACGTCGATATCATTCAAGCAAAATCCCTGCGAGCTGTCATGATGCGAGCGTTCCTTGCTCGAACAAGCTCGCAAGTGGCAATCCTCAACCTCCCTCACGACAGACATCGCTCCACAAAGCCTGTGACTTCTGACACACGGCCTCTCTGGCCAACTCCCATGGAAAAATCCTCTAGATGGTCTTCAGGGCCAGCTCGTACGGGTGGTTTGTGTGCCAGGCTCCCACGGCCGAAGATTCAAACCAACGGCAGGTTCGCTGTTCGCACGACTTAATCTTACCCGAGATTCCAACGATAAGTGTCCACAGCCAGTTTTATATATAGCCAGTCTCCACAGCATGCCACCCTGCAAGACTTGCACAGCGTGTTTGCGATTCATATGGCCAACTCCTCCTACAGCCGACTCCTGTTTGTCTGCTCGCTTCCTTCGTTGCAGGGCTGGCTCTACTCGACGACTCCCCTGGCTGGCTCCTGTAGCCGCTTCTCACAAGCAGTTCCAATGGTTGGCTGCTACGGCCGATTCTCATGACGAGGTCACACGACTGGTTCATGTGGTTGGCTCCTCTGGACCGTGCTGGTTGCTTGCATCGCTACTTACCATGGATGGTTTCTACGGAAGCTCCTGCGGTCAAGTATCACGCTGATTCCTTCGTTGCTTGCACGATGAGAAGCCTACAAATGGGCGCCACTACCAAGATCGGGAGTCAAGTCAATCGATCGGGGCTGACCCACGATCTCTGTGCTGCTGGTGATACTTAACCTACTGAGGTGCGCAATGCACTACCACTACAATCAAGATCGGGAGTCGTCTTTCCTCGGTCGAGGTGACCACCGATCTTGGTGGGTGGTGTCATCTTGGAGGCTTCTGGCACGACCCAGTTTTGGTGGTCGCCGAACCCGAAAATGGTCCACAGACGCAAACTGCAAACAAAACAACAACAACGGGATTGATGAAAAATCAACGCGCACGAAGTCCCGGAGGAGGAATCGGAGAAAGAACGCACGTTAGGGGAAGTGCCCTGACCAATGCCGGTGCGAAATGCCGCCGCTGCTGCCGATGCCAGCGCCTGCGCGAGCGCGTCACGAGCGAGCGCCCGGCTGATCTGACCTGGTTCGCGCCATACTCTCAGGCCTTCTCTGCGGCCTTGTCGTCGGCGGCCTTCTTCCCCGCAGCGGCCTGGGCGGGCCCTGCCCTGCTCCTTGCTCGCCCCCGTACTAGCCTGCCCGCGGGAAACGGCACGAACGTCACGAAAGATTACAGCTGTGCACGTCGAATAGATGGCAAAACTACACGCATCGAGGAAGCCATGATGGAGTGTCGTGCAATCACATATGTGAGCTCCCGTGACGCTTTCTACAGCCATCGCGCCATCTTGCACAATACGCTTTCTACAGCCAGGCATGTGCACCAGCAGGTCGCAAATACCAACGCCGAACTACCACGCTCCAGGCACCTGCTCAGGATCACCGAAAAAGCTTGACTGCTCTTGGCCCTCCTGACCGTCAGCGGGGCAACTGCAAGCCCTCAAGTTTAGCCGCCCGCCTCCGGCTCTTTCAGCATCTTCTCTGGCTCCTCCTTGCTCTCAGGCTTCTTGCCCTGGTTCATTCCCTCCTGCAAACGAGCAGAGACGAGGAAAAGGGCGAGAGTGGAGTCCGAAGGAACGTGGATCTGGGAGCGATCCGCGTGATGGGTCTGCCGAATAGTGCGCGGCCCCGAATGCGAAAGCCTTCACTGGTGTAACAGATTGAGCTCCGAATGGAGGCACGATCCGCGTGAAGGGCGTGCCAGCATGGGCCCACATGCGCAAACCCCCAAACTGGAGCCATAGATAGAGATTCCTAAGCGGCACAACCCGCGTGACGGGCGTGCCGAATTGTTTGCGGGCCCGCACGCGCACACATACAATGTTCCATCCAGTGGGCTCCCACACGATAGGGTCACACACGATATAGCCCTCATAGATTGTACCGCTCTTTTTGCACCGCGTAGCGTCTCCTTTCAGGAAAAGTATAAACTCTACCACCTTCCCGGCGGCGCCGTCGCGTGTTGGAATTATTAAATCCTTCTGCCCCATCGCTCATACCCCATCCCCCATACGAATCCAGACCATCCCAGCCAAAACAAGTATCGACCCCCTATCCCTCGCCCATACTAAGTTATACCATGCGCGCACACTCGTTCAGAATCACACATGATTTTTAGATCTCTCTTGGCAGACAATGGCAACCAAGTCCACATGCGCGCTCCCATGTTGAAATCACACCCAACACATTACTGCTGCAAGGACATCAACGCTCACACATAGAAACCGACTGATTGTTCAAATGAGCGCACACATGTTCTGCCCGCGCGCAGGTGCTGAGAGCCATGGACAGAGTGGATCAAAAGGCCACGCACGAAGTACAACACCTGTTGGAGCGCTTAAAAATCGACAACTGGATCACTACACAAAGCCGGAGAAAGTAGAGGTGGGCAGCAAAGGCCTCTGCTGAATGTCATGAATGGGCCTAGAAAGCTTTGTTCAGGGAGCCCGACCTACACGCAGAAACCCAACAACCAGCTCGCAGACAAGCAAGACTAAAAAGACGATGGATCGATGATGTACGCCAGCATGTGCACATACGTTTGGGCCTTGCTGATGATACCAATACCTGAGCCGACTTGGCCATGACGCCAACGTAGAGTAAGCTGGAGCATAGTTTTGCAGATTCTACGAAGACGTGCTGGCCATCTGTCTCTCCATCCTGTAGTAGATTGCTTGCTTGCGGGCGCTCCGGCCCCGACTCGCTCGATCCCCTCGCGCGGACACTCGTGCGGGCACCGTTCACCGTTCAAAACAAGAAATCCATGCGGGTTCAGCAATATCGTCCAGACCCGAATTCTCATGTCACCACGTGGTACATCCGCGTTGATCTAACCTGCGCCGTCTGCACGAATCCGTAACAATATTTTCCACTATGGCCACATGTGTGCGACACCACGCGCGCGTCGAAATCCGTCCAAGACAATTTGTGCTCGAGACTGTTCAACAGGTCGCGCTTCAAAACCGTATGACAAGTATGTGTTTCAACAAAAGTCTGCCGAGCGTCGTGTATGTATGCGCGTACACTTCCTCATCGCCCCCGTCTCCGCCATCGCATGAATCATTGCCGCCATCATCATCATCATCATCATCATCATCATCATCATCATCATCATCATCATCATCATCATCATCATCATCATCGCAATCACCTGAATTACCGACACATGGATATCATCATCGGCATCGACGTCACCACCATCGGCACCGTCATTGGCCTTGCTGTCGTTGTCGTCGTCATGACCATCACCATCGTTATGATCATCCTCAATGCCATCGTTGCCGACGTCATTATGATATCGGGCCCGCTCGAATCCTCGGCCAGCACTGAAAGGTCCGCGCGCCACCAGGGCCTTGAAACGCGCTGAGAAATCCTCATCAGCAAGCGGCATCGCGACCGCGTCTGTTATACCAAACCAGCTGCCCGATCTGCGCGCGAGCGTGCGCGCGCCATTGCGGCCGCAGAGACTCGCTCGCAAGCTTCAATCAATAACCGCGATCGTGCCCAAATTGGTTTTGCCAAACAAGTTGCGAGTGGGAGGGTGAGATGTTTGCGCGAATAATGGAGTTGACGATTTCAAAATTTTCGCTATCAATAGCGCCCCGTAGATTGTTTAACTTGAACTTGCAATAAAAACTCCACCACCTCCCGAGGCCAGATGTCTCCACACTCCTTTTCTTAACGGGCGAAAAACAGTGTAAAATCAACTTTTTCGCTGTCGGGGGCGCCTGCCCCAGGGCGGCTGGAAAGTTTATACCCTTACGGTGGCACCGTAGGGGTATAAACTTTCCAGCCGCCCAGGGGCAGGTGTCCCCGACGGCGAAAAAGTTTATGTTATACCGTTCTTCGCTCGCTGATTTTCGCAGTGCAATGTATATAAATATCTGCCTCATCATGCATGTTCCTCATGAGAGCACACCATCCCATATTTTTGCCCTGCCATGGACGAGCTGCGCAATGAGACTGTACCTGCCAAAGCCTTACACAACCTAGAAGCCCGCTGTATCAAATTATGTTCGATCGCGGGATCTTTGGGCATCTCAGATCGTTCTGGCCCCTACCCCTTAAGGCCAATCGGCGGGCCCCTCTTTGTCTACTGATGAAGAGGACTCCTCGGAGGATTTGGACAGCGGGCAAGCTCACTGGAAGGTACCCGCGTCCTCGCCCGCGCGAAGGGCTGGAGATGTTCCTGCGCCACCGCCCTCGGCAGATCTGGGCGCGTCGCGCACCGCTTGACCGAGGGGCGCAAGGCGGAAGCCCCGCCGGGCGCGCAGCCCGGGGGCGAAGCGGGCCTCGGCCAGATGGGCTCAGCGGCCGCGGAGGCGATCCTCGACGAGCGGCTGGCGATCTGGGACAAGCCGTCGCGGTCGTCGGAGCCTCCAGCTGAAGAATGGGAGGACCCCGTCTCCCTGCCCCCCATCACCGTCGACCAGGTGCTGGAGGTGGCCAGGAGGCCCCCGAAGGTCACAGGCCTCGGGAGGGACCATATCAACCTGAGGGGCCCGCTGCTCTTGAATGCGAAGCTGCAGCAAGCCTTCGTCAACTAGTTGAATTTCTTGGAGGCGCACCCCAGCACCCCCAGCCTTTCGCCAACCATGATGGTCTTTTTGCCGAAGCCGCCGCCCCAGTTGGGCCCCCGCCCGATTGGGCCCCTCTGCATGCGGGGCCGCGTCTCAAGCTGGGCGCGCCAGCAGTAGGTCAAGAAGCGGGAGCTGGCCACCGACTAGCGCCTCTTCTGGGGCAAGAGCTCGGACACGGCGGCGGATCGCGCAGCGCGCGTCCGCCACTTGCCGGTGCCGCATGCCCGCAGGCGGGACACGAGCAACGGCTGTCTTTTTCAGCATTTCTCGGCTTTACGAGAACGCGTCGCACGGAGCGCTCAAGGGGTGCGCCCGGCACGTTGGCTTCAATGCTGGCCTCCTCCGCCCCCTCCGCCCCCTCCACCGCGGGCCGCCACTCCTCGCCCCACCCCCACCCCAACGGCACAACCGTTGCAGGATGTTCTCGCGCAACAGGGGTCGCCAAGCAGCTGACCCTTTGCGTTTTAAAAGAAGCGGCCGCCCAGGCCCCTGTTTGCCGCTCGGCCAACGTCGTCGCGACCCCCAGCTGCCCGCGGTTGGCGGCGCCAGAACGGCGGCCGAGCAGCTTGCGCGGGCGGCCAGGTTGATGATGGATGCCCTGCAGCAGCTGGTGCCCCCAATCAACGTCAGCAAGACGCGTTGGATGCTGTCGGATAACCAGCTGTTGGACGCTCTTGTGGGGGGCCCTTTCTGGCCGCTTGGGCTTAAGCTTTTATCCGACCTTCACCAGGACGTGGGCGGAGATGCAGGTGGCGGCAGCCATCGCCGCCTGCCCATTCAGCGTTCAAAGGTAACCAGTGCTCTCGCCTCCTCCGCTCGCCTTCGCAACCTCGGCCAGGGGCGCGAAGCCTTGCGAGTTTTTTCGGGCTAGCCCCGCTGCGAGGGCGGCGCGGGGCGCAGCCATCCAAGGGCTCTGGCACGTCGCTTCGCGCTCTTCGCGTCGCGGCGGCCAGGAGCACATGGGCCCGCGTAACCAGGCTCGTCGTTAGGCTTCACTCTTTTGCTCAGCGCCCAGTGGAGCAGTGACCCCATCGGTGCACACAGTTTCGGCGGCCATGCGCTTTGCGTCAGTCTGGCGGCACTAATCTGTCTCGAGAGAAGCGTTGCAAAGCGCCTTCGCCGATGCCATTGCCGTTTCCAGCAACGAATGCCCATGGGGCGCGGTCAAGCAGCCAGTGTCCGCCCTACTCCTCACCCTTCGGCGGATTGGATGGGACCTCGACGTTGCTAGGGGTGCCATCGCCAGCAAAGGTGGTCGCTCAACCGCCTCTCGCCGGAGTCTTTTGCGTCGCACTGCAAGCGGGGTTGCTGGGACGCCGTGGTGGCCGATGAAACGGGTCGTCAGTCGTCTGCCGGCGAATGGTCAGGCCACATCTGCCCCCCCCCCGCCCTCGGCTTGCTTTCTGGAAAAAGCCACGGATGGATGGACCAGCCACCACAGAAATATGCTTCGGGGACTCCTGGCCAAACGTTACCGGCGCCAAGGGCGCTTCGCGGCGAAGTGCGAAGAGATTCGCCCGGAATCCCTACACTGCGGCGCCACAGGCAGCCTGTTCCACCGTGGGTTCGACTGCCCACGTTTGGCGGCTTGGCTTCGAGACGAGATCTCCCCCGTCGTCTCCAGGGCGGCGGAATGCGCGGCCCGTCTCGGTCCCAGGGCCCAAGAGTTTTTCGCCAAGAGGGCTGTTCCCCGACCTGGCGCCAAGGTTCCCTCGCAGTGCCCCCGACCCCTCCTCGTGCCACCTCCACAGGTATACTTGGCTCCAAGGTGGATTCTTGGGGCCCGAGGCCCACGTATTCACCGACGGGTAAGCCGTCGAAGGCTCGATTCTGCAATGGGGGGGGGGGGGGGTGATCGCGGACGGAGATGGGAATGTGCTCAGCGTGCTCTGGGGAGGGGGGCCGCTGGATGGGGCCCCAATCCAGGTGGCGAGAGACGGCGAAGATTACGCCGTCTTTCAACTCGCCCGCTACGCCGTGCTTGCGGAAAGGTGCCAGATGCATATCGATTGCGCCGGCACCGCAGCCTGCGCGTCGGACCCTCGGGCCGCCTCGAGCCCGCGCAACCATCGGGCCCAGCGGCGGGCGCAGGTCCACGACAAGCTGGACGGCATGGTTGTCCATAAAGTGCCCGCCCACTGCAGCGCCACTGATGTGGTGGACGGGCTGCCGACTCGCGCTCAGCGGCTCGGCAACAAGGCGGCTGACAGTCATGCCCGTTGCGGGGCCGAGCTGCACCGCAGCTCGGAGCAGGATCGTCTCGCGATCCACGACTGCCACGAGGTGGCCAGGGAAGCATCGATTTCCTCGGAGCGGCAGGAGGCCTTCATTGCCGACGAGAGGTCGTTCGACCGCGTCCCCCTCTCTTGACCCCAGCACGTGGACCTTGGAGAGTTCACCCCAGCGGAGGCCGACGGCCCGGGCCGCCCCCTGCGGGCGCGCGGTGGCCCCTCGGACGTGGGCAGCATGGCCGCCCCTGATTGCGGCGAGGCATCCGGCGCCTTGAAGGGCACCAGGCCGCGGCACGCTCGCGGCGACTCGTGCCTCGAAGCGCCGATCGAAAGCTCCGATGGCGCTCCGGGCGAATCTTTAACGATCTGCACCACGTGCGGGGCCGTCGGCCACCCTGGAGCGAGGTGGGGCCGCAGCGCTCTCGCGTCGGATGGCCCCATGGCGCCCGCACGGGCGGCCGTGAGCGGCAGTTGGCTTGGAACTTGCGCGGGGAGCACCCATCACGTCGCGATGGGCGCGTCTGCCCGGCGGCCTCCCTCTCGGACTCGAATAGGGAACTCATGGCCACCAAGCTTGGGCTCCCAGAGGTTCCTCCTCTCGGCCCAGCCCATCCCCTCGCATCGGCAGGTCGGCATGACCTTGTCCGAGGCCTCGCCCTGGTTGGCTTCTCCTCCCGCGCCGAGGCCGTGAGCCTAGGGGCGCGGGCGCTTGAAAAGAGGAAGCGAAAGGGCCTCTCGGACGGTTTTGACGACGTGGAAGAAGGGTGGGTTTCGTTGCTGTTTGATGCATGGTTTAATTGGTTTGCAGACTCTGCCGGTGGCGGTGCTCCACCTCCCTTCCGAGGCGGAAGGGGAGGCGCAGGAGCGGGAGGGAGGGGCAAAAGTGGAGCCACTGTCGGTCGAAGAGCGTAAAAGTCCACGAAGCGGAGAGGCCCTCCGCAACGATGGCACCGCCGCGAGGCGACAGCAGGGCTGGCTCCGCACGCGCAGCCGTCCTTCACGCGAACGAGTGTCCCTCTGACGCCCACGGGCTTGTGAGAGAACGGGAAGGAGGAGCAGCAGGCACAGTCGTGAGCGTTGGAGGGACTGCAAGCTTCTCAGTGGCCAAGGCCCGGGAACCGCGCTTTGCCACTAATCTCCGAGGCGCCATGAGGATGCAGGGCGTGGGCTTCTCAGGGCCCCACAGCTGTCTCACAATTCTAGCCAATTTGGCCTCAGAAAAGAGCGTTGAGCCAAGCGCACGTGATGTCCCCTGGCACAGAAATACAAGCACGAGCCCCTGGGACCCTTCTTAAGCCTCGCTTAACCGATCCCCATGCCAAGCGGCGTGGCCTGGGCCCCACTGGCCGATTTACCCCCCTAGATGGGCATAAAGGTCGTTCCCTTCAGATTTCAAGGGGCGTATCCCCAACTGGGGTGGTAGTTTGGTGGGGGTCACGAAGGGGATGGGGATGGGGATGGGGATCGGCTAAACGATACCGAATTCTTGAGGCCCCCGATGCACAGCAGCGGGAACGGCAACGGGCGACCAGCGCATGACATGGGTCCCACGCCTGAGTCCGCAGGGCCTAGTTGCTTGCACGAGGGGGCGCCCCCGTGCTGTTCTGCCACTGGATCCTGTCCGCGGTCCTGGCGATCGTCGTCCAGGACTGTGCCAACGGTGGTACCAGGTCGGGACGTGGCAGCTTGGGGGGCCAACCGGCGGGGGTCGGGAACTTCGCTGACGGGTGGCGGGACGCTGGCGGTATTGGGAATCTCCGAGCCCCAGGCCTCGCTGGCGGTAGCCAGTGAGGGGGGCGCCTGGCCAATGGCAGCCCGTTGCCAGAAGGAATTCGCCAAGTACGATGCTGTCGTGTCCACCTGGATCGGATCCGACCCTGGGCGTCTCCGCTGCAACTTGAGCCCCCCACTGAGTGCCGAAGCCTTTCTCGTGAACTAGGTACCTCACTGCATCAGCTGACGGTCCAAGCTCCTCGTCCCAGGTAAGTTGTCACAGGAATATAGTCGTCTGGCACGGCGCGTCCCTGCAGGGCACCCAGGACATTGTCGCATTCCAACTGCGTCCAGGCCTTGGGATCGAGGGTGCAGTGGCGTAGTACTGGGGTCCAGTCGGCGGCGCCTCATCCTCCATCCAACTGGAGCCACGACAGGGCCAGGTCGTAATAAAAGCTGCGCACGTGGCCCGCGTCCGCCTGCTGGAGGGACACGCCAGGGCGCAGGTAGCCCTCGGAGATCATGTTACTTAGACGGGTCCCTGGACACCAAGGCGGGCCCCCAGGGTCGGCAAGGCCCTGTCCAGTTCTGCGTCGCCGGCGAGCGTCCGCGACGAGTGGTCGGAGCGTCCGGTCGTCGGCACGTCCTGTTCACCGCGGTGCTCCACCAGGGAAGCCAGGGGAGGACGGGGCGAATCCGCTCCTCCTCCTCCTCCTCCTCCTCCTCCTCCTCCTCCTCCTCCTCCTCCTGCACCCGCGTAGCCGCTGTTATCCGATCGCCCTTGCGAGCTCTTTGTAGTCGCTGCTGGCGGACGAGCAGAGGGTGCGAGAATCTGCACGCTGTGGGCTGGGCACAGTAGTCGGCCCACGCCGCCCCTGCGTCCTGCGTCGTGGTGCGCCATTTCCGACGGGGTATCAATACACTGGTGAACATCCCCCAGGACTGGCAGAGGTGGGGCCCCTCTCTCAAGGCTTGGGGGTCGCTTCCCGCCAGGGGGAGGGGGGGCAGGCCGTGGTGGAAACTGCGACCCTCCCCTCCCTTGGGGAGCCCCGTCCCGCCGTGGTTCACCCCCCCATGGGGTCGCAGGCTGGTGGTTGTTCTGGCGCCGCATTTGCGCCGAGGGTGAATGAACGTCCACCGTTTGTTCTGCTGATAGCCTCTGGAGGCTCACGTGCCTTGCGAGCGTCAATCGCTTGTCTTGTGGATGGCCTGTGGAGCCTGGTGTGTGTGTGTGTCTTGCGTACCTCTCTCCTATTTTGGTGTGGCCTCTGGAGCCTGACTTGTGCCTTGTCTTGACAGTCCTTCCCCTCGGCTGCGCGCGATTGAGGTGGGGATAAGCCCGCTGCAAAGGCGGCTTCGACCGTCGCGCCCGGATGGGCTCGGCGCTCACCCGGCAGAAAGGGCTTGGCCCCTTCCTGCTTGCACCCTCCTCCGCCCTCCCCCTCCTCCTCCCCTCCTCCTCCCTCCTCCCTCCTCCTCCTCCTCCCTCCTCCCTCCTCCCTCCTCCCTCCTCCCCCTCCTCCTCCTCCCTTCCTTCTTGGACCCTCCCCCTTCTCCTCCCTCCCCCTCCTGCGATACACGCAAGCGCGCAGGGAGTCCGACTGTCCTGGAAGGCGTCCGGCACGTCCTTCAAGTCAGACGCGGCCTGACCGAGCAAGAGGATGACAAGCGGAGAAGAGAGAACGACAACTCGCAAGCAGCGCAAAAGCGGCTGGGCATCGATCTGTGGAGGATCCGAAGGCCTCCAGGCTGATAGCCCACGAGTCTCGGCTGCGCGCTGGAAGATACAAACACGACAAGGCTCACGTGTCCTGCTTATCCGCGCAGCGCACCCGGGACATCGCATGGCCGGCATCGCTCGCGTGGTGTTTCTTAGGGGTTCGCGGTTGAGGCATTTTCCCCAGTGGAGCCAGACTCGAACGCGGACCCAGGGGGTATCACAGCACATCTGTTTCTCGGCGGCGAGGCAGAAGCGCTGCTCCAGCGGGAGAGGGCGATCGGGGCAGCCGATACGCCAAGGGGTACCACAACGCATCCTGGAAGGCAGCTCAGGGAAAGAGCAACGCAAATGTAGGCGGGTGCCCGCTGGCCCCCCTGTGTGGGGGGGTGGCATCAGGCTGCCAGGCAGGGGGTTTGGCAACTGAGCAGCCTTGTTCTCGTCAGAAGTTCGCAGCACATCACTGCCCATGGGAGCTCAGCAGCTGGCCAACCGACTTGTTCTAGCCACCATCCCTCAGAGCACCAAACAACTCAGCTTCTCAGAAGGTAGGGTTCAATATTGATCCGAGCGAGGAGACCACCCTCTGTTAGCAGTGTAGCATCGTATCCGTCCCATGTGGTTCCTCACCCATACGGCGTTACGTGTCGTTTCGGTATCACAGGGCGGCCTTCCATATGACGCTATGCCCTATTTCGGTGTCACAGGGCGGGCGAGCGCTTAGTTCACATGTGTTCACTGAACTGCGCGGCTGGTGAAGCTATATCTTTGCTGCAGTCTGAGACTGTTCGCGTGTTGCGGATACCACGACGTCGACATCAAAACAACATTGTATAACATCATCGCGTGATGTCTGGCAGACTTGGAAAGGGGATGGCCGACTACGAAACTGCAGTTTTTACGCCAGCATGCAGACGTCACCACTGGGGCCGCAGGTGGAACACTGGAGCGTGATCCGCGTGCAGTGTATGCCGAATTGGGGATAAGTCCGCGAGTGGACGGCACCACTGGGGTCTTAGATGGAGCTCTCTCTCTGGGGGGGTAGGCGGGGGAGGGCACGATCCGCGCGAGGGGTGCGCAGCCTTGGGCGGTGGGCCCGCGCGCGGGCTTCACCTCTGGGGCGGAAAGCAGACTGCCGGGGCTGCACGCGGAGCTCCCCAGGGGGGGCAGGGCACGTGTGAGGCCGCCCCGGGCGGAGGGGCCCCCGCGGGCGGAGGCTCCGACGGGAGGCCCCCAGGAGCTCCCCGTGCGGGCACGAGCCTGCCGCTTGCGGGGCGTGCCGAAGCGGGCGGCGGGCCCGCACGCGAGCACCCCACGCGCGGGCCGCAGGTGGGGCCCTCCGTGAGTCGACAAGCGCGTTCCCCTGCTCGCAAAGTCGCTGCTCGCAGACGGCCTGGATCTGCCGCAGAGCGTGCACGATGAATTGCACCGAGGCAGACATAATGGCTTCTCGGACGCTTTTGCGAACGGGCACGTTACGAGTATAGCGGAACGCGCTCGGCGAGTGGGAGAACGGTCTGTGTGGGGGAGGAGGAGGAGGAGGGGGAGGGGGAGGAGGAGGAGGAGGAGGAGGAGGAGGAGGAGGAGGAGGAGGAGGAGGAGGAGGAGGAGGAGGAGGGGGAGGAGGATAGTGGCGTCGGTGGGCCTGCCTGCGGGCGCCGGCGCCCCCCACTGGGGCCTCCCAGGCGGAGCGCCCCAGGAGTGCAGACGAGCCGCGCGGGGGGGGTGCCGAGCTGGGCCGTGGGCCCGCGTGCGAGCACACCCACGGAGGCCACAGGCGGAGACCCCTGTTGAGAGGGGGGGGGAGGCACGATGCGCGTGAGGGGTGCGCCGCCGAACTGGGTGAGGTTGTGCACCCGCTGCTGCCGTAGGTGGGGGGGTCACGCTCCAAGCGAGGGATGTGCCAAGCTAGGCGATGCTAAGTTGCCAGTTCACAGTCAACGTTTTCCTGCATCCAGGTCGAGGAGTATCAACACGATGGTGCCTCTCCGTTCAGAGTAACCATGACAAGCTTTGGTTTCATCACACGTCGCACGGACCTTGCCATGAGAATAACTGTACACTGTAAACGCTATCATCGCGCAAAGGCTTTCCCAAAATCGTGTCAAGACACTGTGCTTCAGAATTACGCTCAAACGAACGAATCCTAAAAATCATATAAAGATTGCCAGGGTCATCTCAAGGAGTCCCGCGGATGGACATTGAATCTGGCGCAGGAGCTCCTCCCTCTGCCTTGGCAGTATAGCCCGTAACTCCTCTCCCGCAATTACCAGGAGCAATCCGATCTGGAGACAAGAGTGTGTTCGACCCAAAATGTCCAGAAAGCTACCTCCTGCAAGAGGGGCCCAGGGGGCGCCGCCACTCGTATCTCTGGCCTGCCACTCACTGGCAACCCCAACGATCTGTCGAGGCTGAATGTCTGTAGCGTCGTCCTTTGAACGACCCGCCCCCGTTCAATGTTTCTCCTCCCCCCTCCTCCGAGCAACCGTACGGCCAACGTCCAGCGAACGCCTGGCACCAGAGCAACGGAGCTGGGTGAACAGGGGCCAGCTAATTCATTCGCCGCATGCTCTCCTTCCGACCCCGGCATGCCATCACAGAAAAGACGCGAGTCCCCCCCCAGGTATCCTTCTTTGGGCAGGCCAAGGAAATGATTGAAGCAGATTCTGCATCAAAGCAACTCCGCTTCCACTGGATAGTTACAGAATTCACGTTGACGACGACGACGACGACGACGACGACGACGACGACGACGACGACGACGACCTGGCCTTGCCAGCCTCCTTGGCAACGTTCTTCAGCGCGTCGGGGCCCAGCACTAGTGCACCAATGGCAAGGATGACCTGCACAGGGATGGCGTCCACAGTAAACAACCACGGTCATGCATGTTTTTTTGGGAGGAAATTGAAAGACAAAGGCACACGCAGTGAGGTCGTGCTTACAAGAATCGGGGAGCAAAAACAGTATCACCGACACGCCGCCGTGGGAACCCACCAGCATGTTGCTACTGAAGAAACACCAGGGCGTCGGACAAAACGAAGGAGTTACACGCTGACGGGCTACCAACGGCAGCGTGTCATTGATATTTCTGCTCCCTCCCTAAAGAAGTATGAGTAGCCTTGAGGAGCGGGCCTTACTAGGAAGCTAGAACGCACTGCAGGTGCCTGACTCCTTGGGTGGAGACAGTCGAACACCGCCCGACCCCTACCTCGATTTCAAGCCCAAGCTTCCTGGACGCAAGAAGCTCCGCACACCGAAACATCACGGCAGCCCCATGCGCACCTTCGGAACTTGATTATGATCGCCACGAGGGGCTCTCAGAAGCAGGCCTCGAACGAAAGAGCTGCAGCAGCAGGATTGAAGGAGGATCTAGAGAAGGAAGGAAAGTAGGAAGAGTCTGGCGGATGGAGAAGAAGCAGGATAGTTGATCATATGTTCAGGGTGCCAGCTCGTGAGATGCCCGACTTGCCGCCCAGAGGGGTGCGGTCTCCTGATGGTCTGGACTGATGTTCTGCACCAGTTTGCGGAAGTCAAGTAAACGGAATGCAAATCCCACACCCATGAGCACGATCATGCGAAACAACTAATTCCTTGCTCCCCAAACAGTGCTGGTACTTAGGGGCTCTTACTTGATTGCACCGCATAGACTTGGGGTCCACGCTGGCTAACAGTTCATTAAGTGCAAGTCACATGTGCATGAGAATACGAAGCCAATGTGTCCTAATGGGTGGCCAATCCTAACATTATCCCGGCAAAGCAACCTAACAGCGATGTGTAGAAGCATATCTGGAAGCATTCCCCTTGATATTCAGATGAGAATCCAGTTGTAGAATTCTACTGTTCTCGCAGTCGCAGTCGCATTCGCGATGACAGTCGCAGTGGCAACGGCAGTCGCAGTCACAGCCTCAGCCTCAGCCTGCCTCAGCATCAGCATCAGCCTGCCTCAGCCTCAGCCTCAGCCTGCATCAGCCTCAGCCTCAGCCTGCTTCAGCCTCAGCCTCAGTCTGCCTTCAGCCTCAGTCGGCCTCAGCCTCAGCCTGCCTCAGCCTCAGCTCAGCCTGCCTCAGCTCCTGCCTCAGCCTCAGCCTCAGCCTGCCTCAGCCTCAGCCTCAGCCTGCCTCAGCCTCAGCCTGCATCAGCCTCAGCCTCAGCCTGCCTCAGCCTCAGCCTCAGCCTCAGCCTCAGCCTCAGCCTGCCTCAGCCTTCAGCCTCAGCCTCAGCCTGCCTCAGCCTGCCTCAGCCTCAGCCTCAGCCTCAGCCTCAGCCTCAGCCTCAGCCTCAGCCTCAGCCTCAGCCTGCCTCAGCCTCAGCCTCAGCCTGCCTCAGCCTCAGCCTGCTCAGCCTCAGCCTCAGCCTGCCTCAGCCATCAGCCTGCCTCAGCCTCAGCCTCCTTCAGCCTGCCTCAGCCTCAGCCTCAGCCTGCTTCAGCCTCAGCCTCAGTCTGCCTTCAGCCTCGCCTCAGCCTCAGCCTCAGCCTCAGCCTCAGCCTCAGCCTCATCAGCCTCAGCCTCAGCCTCAGCCTCAGCCTGCCTCAGCCTCAGCCTCAGCCTCAGCCTCAGCCTCAGCCTCAGCCTGCCTCAGCCTCAGCCTCAGCCTGCTTCAGCCTCAGCCTCAGTCTGCCTTCAGCCTCGGCCTCAGCCTCAGCCTGCCTCAGCCTCAGCCTGCATCAGCCTCAGCCTCAGCCTCAGCCTGCCTCAGCATCAGCCTGCCTCAGCCTCAGCCTCAGCCTCAGCCTCAGCCTCAGCCTGCTTCAGCCTCAGCCTCAGTCTGCCTTCAGCCTCGGCCTCAGCCTGCCTCAGCCTTAGCCTGCATCAGCCTCAGCCTCAGCCTGCCTGCCTCAGCATCAGCCTGCCTCAGCCTCAGCATGCCTCAGCCTCAGCCTCAGCCTGCTTCAGCCTCAGCCTCAGTCTGCCTTCAGCCTCGGCCTCAGCCTGCCTCAGCCTCAGCCTGCCTCAGCCTCAGCCTCAGCCTGCATCAGCATTCAAAATGCGGCCCGGGAATGGAGTTTTGGGAACTCGAAGAACACGAAGTGGCCTACAGTTGGTGGGCATTCAAAATCATGGGAATGGGAACTCGAAGACCACGAAGTGGCCTACAGTTGGCTCCGGGCATTCAAAATCATGCCCAGGAATGGAGTTCTGGGAACTCGAAGACCACGAAGTGGCCTACAGTTGGCTCCGGGCATTCAAAATGTGGCCCGGGAATGGAGTTCTGGGAACTCGAAGAGCACGAAGTGGCCTACAGTTGGCTCCGGGCATTCAAAATGTGGCCCGGGAATGGAGTTCTGGGAAGTCGAAGAGCACGAAGTGGCCTACAGTTGGCTCCGGGCATTCAAAATGTGGCCCGGGAATGGAGTTCTGGGAGTCGAAGAGCACGAAGTGGCCTACAGTTGGCTCCGGGCATTCAAAATGTGGCCCGGGAATGGAGTTCTGGGAAGTCGAAGAGCACGAAGTGGCCTACAGTTGGCTCCGGGCATTCAGAATGTGGCCCGGGAATGGAGTTCTGGGAGGTCGAAGAGCACGAAGTGTGTGACTGTTTGCGAAAAACGAATTCGGACACGAGTTCGGACACAGCTCCCCGGATGCCGCCCAGACCCCCCTGTGGAGTCATCTGCTGCTCTCTTTTGACACCACTAGAAACCTATCAGTCTTCGCTGTTAGGTAAAAATGCAATTCATCTGAAGCAAATGTACATGTGGAACGTGAACAGATTGTCAATTGGATGGTTGCCTCGCTATTTTCACGCGCGGTGTCCTCATGGAGTCCGATGATGTTGCCCCGATGGTGTCTCGATGGTGTCCGAACAATGCCCCAGTGGTGGTTCGAAAGCGAAATAAACGCAAAGCATGCATGATCAGAAGATGTCAGCGCGAAAGCACCGAACACTAGGCTCTTGTACTCACATGTGCAAGCTACTTGGTGCAGGCAGTATGGCACAAAGATGGTAACACCAAAAGGCACCAACCACAGGGCACCAACGATCGGGCACCACAGCGCAGCCAACCACCGGTTACCAGCCATTGGTCACCAACCGTAGGCCGCCAGCCATAGAGCACCGTAGAGAAATAATCGTCAGGCACCAACGCACAGAGAATCACTCATAGGGCACCACCCAGCGAACACCACAGGGAAGCAACCATAGGGCAACAACCTTAAGGGTACCAACCACAAGACACCAAGCATAGGGCACCGACGCGCTAACGCCGACCGCGCCACATCGAGCACCAACGCATAGGGCACCGAGCAAAAAAGTGAACGCGACCAACAGGGAACCATAGACAGGGGACCGTAGGGCACCAACCACATGGGCACCGAGAAGGAACGGACAACCGCGGCCCCCGGGGAGCCATCGACAGGAAGCAGGGAGCCATAGGGCGCCAGCCAGACAAGCGGGAACGACCAACCGCAGCCCACAGGAAACACAGACAGGGCACCAACCACAGGGCACCGAGAGGGAACTGCCGACCGCGGCCTAAAGAGACACGCAGGATACCAACAGCCAAGTGCGTGGCCACACGGAGCCATAGACAGGGAACCGTAGGGCACCGATATCATAGGGCACCGAGCGGGAACGGCCGACTGCTGTCAACTGGGAACCATAGACTAAGAACTGTAGGGCAAGAACTGTAGGGAACCGGGCGGGAGCGACCACTGCGGACCACAAAGGGATCGTGAAGGCTTCCAAATCAACTCAGGGAAAGCAAATAGCTCAAAGGGCCTCTGAAGCGGACGATAACTCGCTCACGAATCACCTCTCAAATAGGTTGGTACGGAAACACGAAGCGTCAAGAATTTTACTGCGAAGGTCACGATCGGTAATGCCACAGGAGAGCGGCGGAGGAGGTGAGGCAGAGAACCTTGCTTTTTCAGCGCAATTGTTTGGAGAGAGGGTTCAGGGAAAGAACGAGAGGAAAACGCGAACAGCCGAAGATCGACGTGGCATCTGCCTTATCTGGGCGTAAAGCTGGGGCTTCAACATAGGCAGGCAATATGCACCCCAAAGCAAAAAGCATAATCGAGGGAAGCAAGAAGAGGGACAAATCCCGAAGTGCCCCCAGACGATTCGAGCGACGTCTATAACAGACCAAAGGTCGGCAACAGAACTTTCCTGCTGCATCCCTTGCGGCCCCGCAAAGAAGCCGACGCGATGCCCGAGGCAGCACACGCCCAGTTTACAACTACACGACCACGCGCAATCTTCCCATAACCTTGAACCTGCGACTTCTGTTGATTTCTGTCTCCTGTCGGGGTCAGCGCCAAAGCGCAACACACACGAGGCCAGAACCTACTCACAGTCCGCCCTGGGTCCCCCCTCCCAGGAGCCGCCTCTGCATACTCTCTCGAGTCGAGTTTCCGCTCGGTGACGAAGAGGGCACCAGGGACCAAAAGAAGCGAGAAACACCGAAGGATGCCACTCTACCGCGCGGTCCTCCGCGGCAACTCATGGGAGCCAATCGACGCTAAACGACGCTAAATCTGAGCTAATCGATACTCAATCTGCGTTTTCTATCGACTACCACACGCTAGCGCACGCTAACATACTCGAATCGGGGGGATGCAAAGGTGGGGCAGAGGTGGGCCTGCAGGAAAATCACCCGAAATAGCCCCTGGAAGAAGGAAATGTGAACATCTGGCGGGGGTCCTTCCCCAACCCCACCTTGGGATGACCCCCCTCCCCCTCTATACCAAGCCCCGATCGAAACACAGATCTTCGATGACACACGAGGCTGAGACGAAGCTCGGACGAGCATCCGCCGACCCCCGCTCGCCGGGGGTGAAAAGGCGCGTGAGGCACTTGGCTGCCCCCCTCCCCCCTTCCCCCGTCTCCTGGGGTGCAGGATGCCACTCCGGGGGCGGGGGGCGAGCTCGTCCACGCACCCCCTGGGCCTCCGGAGCCCCCCGAAGGCCCCAAGGCAGCCCGCGAGGGCCCAGACGGAGCGACGGCCCAGGGTAGCCCCACGACATTCCAAGATGGCTTCCGGATGGCCCACGAAGCCCCCAAAGACAGCCCAGAAGCGCCTCCAGAGGATCACCGAGAGGGCCCCAAGAGGCCAAAATTATCCCATTCCCTTGGAAAGACTACAGTTTCAGCACTTTCGCATCTTACGTCCAAGAAGGCCCCAAGACGACCCGAGAGGGCCAAAACACAGCCTAAAGGGCGCCCCAAGAGGGCCCAAGAAAGCCCCTGAAGGGCCCCAAGAGGGCTCCAAGAAAGCCGAAGATTGGGAAAACGAACTGACATTTCGAGCCTTTCCCATCGAGATGGCCCCTCGAGACCCCGGAGGCCCCCGGGGGCCCTCCAAAAGGCCCCAAGAGGCCTCCAAGACGCCCCCAAGAAGGCCCCCAGAGGCCTCCAAGAGGCCCCAAAAGGCATCCCACATGCCCCCAAGAGTTTTCCAAGAGGCCCCAGAGGGACATCCCAAGAGACCCTCTGATTCATCCAGGAACCGCCTGACCCAGGATATGACTTCAACGATAGTCTCAAACGCTCACTCCTTGTGGGGGTCGGCAGAATGGCGCAAGCCACTTGAATAACATCGGGCGAGGATAAACCGAGAATCTCTGAGATCTGGCGGTTATGGATGAAGGGGCCCTGGGACACACAAATAAATAGACACAAATAGCAGGGATTCCCCACAGTTTCCCATATCTTCTGGGCTTTTGTTTTCCCCCCCCCCCCGACCAGTCCCACAAGCCCTTTGGGCGTGAGTGGTTTAGCGAGCTCTCTCTGTTCTCAACCCCCCATCTTCCCCTTCGGGGAGGGGTTTACCCCTCCCCCTACCCCCTCCCCCTGGACCTGGACAGGGAGTCCGGGGCGTAGTCAGGGTGGTCTTTTTTGTCTCCTGGGAGGGCCAAAAAACGACTACCCTCACGAGGATTCTGGCCCCGTCGGGGGGATACAGTTTGGCCCCTCTGCTCTTCTTTGAAGCCAAAATCGTTGATTTTACTACGGTTTTGGCCCCATTTTGGCGTCCTGAGGGGGCCGCGCTCATCTTCCTTCATGGCAAAATCATTGATTTAACCTAAGGTTTTTGGCTCATTTTGTCCTTCTCAGGGGGCAGCGCTCCTTTGCGCTTCTGAGGAGGTCGCAAGAGGCCCCCAGATGGCCCCAAGAGGCCCCCAGGAGCCTCCCAAGAGGCCTCCAAGAGGCCCCCAAGAGGCCCCCAAGAGGCCCCAAGAGGCCCCCAAGAGGCCCCCAAGAGGCCCCCAAGAGGCCCCCAGAGGCCCCACGAGGCCCCCAAGAGGCCCCCAAGAGGCCCCCAAGAGACCCCCAAGAGGCCCCAAGAGGCTCCAAGAGGCCCCCAAGAGGCCCCACGAGGAGATGCCCCCAAGATGTCTCCAAGAGGCCCCAAGAGGCGCCGAAGACGCCCTCAGAGGCCTCCGACCAAAAGACATCTACTTCTACTTCTACTCCTACGACTACTACTACTACTACGACTTCGACTCCACGCCCGAACGACTCACACCAGGACGAGGCGCCCGAACGACTCACACCACGAGGAGCCCGAACGACTCACACCAGGACGAGGGCCCCGAACGACTCACACCACGAGGAGCCCGAACGACTCACACCAGGAGGAGGAGCCCGAACGACTCACACCAGGACGAAGGGCCCGAACAACTCACACCACGAGAAGCCCGAACGACTCACGCCAGGACGAAGAGCCCGAACGACTCAAACCACGACGAAGAGCCCGAACGACTCACACCAGGAAGAAGGGCCCGAACGACTCACACCAGGACGAGAGGCCCGGAGATATGCGGGGGCAGGCGGAAACACGCCTGAAAAACACGACTGTCGGCATGCTTCGCAAGAGTTGCTGTTTTGAGATGGGCTGGTGGGGATACGCGAAGCGTGAAGAATTTCCCATATTTTCCTGGGAATCGACGATTACTTGTGTCTGTGAGTTTGTTCCCTCCTGGATGGCGAATACCTCGGGCGCCGCGCCGTCTCAGAGCGTTCGGGCACGCCCTGGGACGGTGGTCTCCTCGCCCTGTCCCCGCCCGAGAGAGAGGCTCCCGGGAATTGCGAGTGGAGCGGTCCAAGCGCGCGCCCGCCCCGCCCCGCCCCGGGGGGGCGCACCAAAATTTCCGAGGTGCCCAGGCCGAAGACGCGCCGTGCCACCGGGGAGGCCGCCGGCGGCAGGGGCGCGGCGGCCGTGTGGCCCCACTGGCGGTGGGGGGGGGCTCCTCCTCCCCCCTCCTCCTGCTCCTCCTCCTCCGCCTCCTCCTCCTCCTCCTCCTCCCTCCTCATCCTGCTCCTCTTCCTCCTCCTCCTCCTCCTCCTCCTCCTCCTCCTCCTCCTCCTCCTCCTCCTCCTCCTCCTCCGCCTCCTCCTCCTCCCTCCCTCCCTCCTCCCTCCCTCCCTGCCTCCCTCCCTCCTCCTCCTCCTCCGCCTCCTTCTCCTCCTCCTCCTCCGCCTCCTCCTCATCATCCCCTCCCTCCTCCCCTTCTCCTCCTCCTCATCCTCTTCCTCATCCTCCTCCTCCTCTTCCTCATCCTCCTCCTCCTCCTCCTCCGCCGCCCGCCGGCCCCCGATCCCTTGTCAAACACAACACCCATCTACTCAACAATCTCCGTCCCCAACAAACTCCCATCTACTCAACAGCCTCCGTCTCCAACACAACACCTATCGCCTCAACAACCCCCCTATCCAATACAACACTCATGTGCTCCACAGCCTCCGATGCAAGAGGTGCTTCTTAGGAGGTCGATTTAAAGAAAACGAAAAGTAGAACAACAAACAAAAAAACAAAAAAAATCCCGCCCGCCGCCCGCCGCCCGCCGGCCCTCGATCCCTTGTCCAACACAGCACCCATGTACTCAAAAACCTCCGTCTCCAACACAACGCCCAGCTACTCAAAAGGCCTCCGTCTCCAACACAACACCCATCGACTCAACAACCTCCCCCTCCAACACAAAGTACTCTTTGATATTATAGCCACAGGGACCCAGGGGCTGGGCGCTCAAAGGGAGCGAGTACCCTTTGGTACTAGATCTAGCCGCACGGACCCAGTGGCTGGGCGATCGAAAGGAGCAAGTACCCTTTGATACTCTAGCCCCAGGGATCCCCAACCCGAGTCTGTCCCCCCTCCCTCTCCCGAGTGGCGGCCGAATGGGGGAAAAAAAAAGGAAAGGGGGGGTGAAAGGAAGAGCGAAAAGTGCAGGATTTCCCTTGGGAGAAGCCGCCAGACCGTGGCGCTGCTGGAGAGGCCCACATAATCCACAACCCAGCGCCTCCTGAGGGGCCCGCACCCCCCTCCCCCCCATCCTTGGGACCTCCCCACACCCCCGCCTACCCCCCTTCCCCGCCGGGACGACCGAGCGGGAGAAAGAAAAAAAAAAAAAAGGATGAGGGGGAAAAAAAATGAGAGGGAAGAACAAAGGTGGAGGAGGGAAGAAGTGCAGGATTTCCCTCGGGAGAGACCGTGACAGCGTGGTGCTGCCAAAAGGCCCGCACCCACCACCACCCCATCCTGCCTTGGACCCCTCCCACCACCCCCGCTGCCGCCCCCCCCTCCCCGCCAGGACGACGCCCTCCCCTCCAACCCGCTGGGCCGACCGAGCGGGGGAAAAAAAGAAGAGCAACAACAACAACAACAACAACAACAACAACAACAACAACAACAACAACAACAACAACAACAACCACAACCACAACCACAACCACAACCACAACCACGATAACAACAACAACAGCAACAACAACAACCACCACAACAACCACAACAACCACAACAACAACAGCAACAACAACAACAACAACTACTACAACCACAACCACAACAACAACCACCACCACAACCACAACCACAACAACAACAACAACAACAACTACAACAACAACAACTACAACAACAACAACAACAACAACAACAACAACAACAACAACAACAACAACAACAACAACAATTACTATAACCACAACCACAACAACAAGCACAACCACAACCACAACCACAACAACAACAACAACAACAACTACAACAACAACTACAACAATTACTACAACAATAACTACAACTACAAAAGGGAGAGGGAACAAATCAGGATGTCCCTTGGGAGACGCTACGACCGCCTAACGCTGCCAAACAAGCCGGCAACAGCCACAACCTGGCGCCTCACGAGCCTTGACTTGGACGCCTCTCACCACCCCTGCCGCGGCCCCCCCCCTCCCTGCCAGGACGACCCCCCCCGCCAGGACGACCGAGCGGGGGGGAACATCAAAAAAAAGAAAAGGGGAGAAAAAAAAAGAGGGGGACAAAAAAAAAGTGGAGAGGGAAAAACTGCAGGATTTACCTCCGGAGAGGCCCCGACAGCGTGGCGCTGCCAAAACTGCCGCACAATCCACAACCGGGCGCCTCACGAAGGGGCCCGCATCCCCGACTCCCCTCCAGGAGGACACCCCCCCTCCCCAACGGGGTCGACCGAGCTGTAGAAAAAAAGAGGGGGGGGAGCAAAAAAAAGGGGGGGAGAGAGAGGGAACAAAAGGGAAGAGGGAAAAGGTGAAGGACTTCCCTTGGGCGAGGCATCGACAGCGCGACGCTGCCAAAGAGGACCGCGAGATCCACAACCCGACGGACGCCTCACGAGGGACCCGCACCCCTCACCATGAAGGGGCCCCAGGACACACAAATAAATACATACAAATAAAATGATTCCCCATATTTTCCCATATTTTCCGGGTTTTTGTCTTCCCGCCCAATTCCCATATTTTCCCATATTTTCCAAGGGATCGACGATTAATTGTGTCTGTGTGTTTTTTCTCCTCCTGACAACACCCCATCCTTGAACCACTCCCCCCCCCCGCGCCCCCGCCCCCACCACGAGCCCCCCCCCCGCCTCCCCCGCCTCCACCCTCGACCCCCCGCAAAATCCGCCATCCGGCGCCTCCCACCTCCCAAGGGGCCGGCACCCTCCCCCCCCCTCCCCCACCCACGCGGCCCCCCCCGAGAGGGGGGAAAAAAAAAATATGCGGAGGGAAAGAACAAAAAGGGAAAAGGCCGAACGGGAAACAAAAAATGGGAGAGGGAAACAAAAAAACGACGCCCGTCAGGTCGGTTGTAATTGGTACCAGTCGGTTGAGATTGGTCCGACATGCGGCTCCCAGCCCCCCCCTGGGCTCCCGCCCTCTGGTTCGAACCTGGGGGGGGAGTTTACCCTCCCTACCCCACAAGGGGAGTGGGCATATCTTCCAAGCAAGCGCCCGTGAAACGCGCTCTCTCATAGATAGAAACATCGAATGCCACCGATGAGAACGTAAACAGATAGGTAGGTAGATTAACAGATTGCCAAATACATGGATGCACAAATCCATGTTGATGTTCCGATGTGTGCCAACTGGTGAGTTGAAATGTGCGCCCGATGGACATCAAAGATGATATGAATCCCCCCACGTACTTATCACCCGAACGGTGGCCTTATCGGTATGGTGTTGCTCCTTGCGCGGTTCTGGTTGACTCGATCAGGATGAACCTCGGGAGCGGCCAAGAGGGGGGTGTCCAAGAGGGGGGGCTGCAAATCATGACCGGCGGCATGTGCGCGGCCCAGCGGGGGGGCCAGGGACGTAATGAAATAAGAAGAGGCGCCATGGAATCTGGGGAAATATCATGGCCCACGCCATGATATCCACCCCCCCCTAGTCATCACCCCCCTCTTTTCCGCCCCCGAGAACCGTGCTGACAACGTCGGCGTGGAACACTTCGCACCCCGGGCCGGTCGCTGGGCTTCGGGGACGCCCTGGGACGGCTGCAGCACGCCAGGGCACGTCCCAAGGATCCGGCGGCGCAGCTCCTGGAGAGCGAAGTCCGCGCCGATCCGGGACCTCCTGCTCCTCCCCTCCCCCCTCCCCCTCGCCTGCCCCCTCCTTCCCCTCCTTCTTTCTTCGTCCCTCCCCTCGGGATCCCTCCCCGATGAGATCCCCGATGAGAGGTGCCCATGAGCTCCGCCCACCGACCACACCGGAGCATGGGGCTGGCGCGTGCCTCTCAACAGACGCTGAGCGGCCCAATGGCAACAAATGGCGATGATGTGGAGAAGGCTAAGCAAGAGGCCAAGCACTCCGTGCCTTTGGAGCAGCGGCAGGGCTCCGTCCAAAGCAAACCAAGCCAAGCCAGCTTACAACTTCGACAGGGCGACATGCCTGCCACAACCTGCGCCCAGTGTATTCTTCAGTGGCTTTGGACGACGATGAGCACACCCGCCTGCACAGAACACTCAGAACAATCCGCGCCAACCTGCCCCACGACCCGGCGCAGTCTGCCCGCGAGCACTGCACGGTCCGCCCAGCCCAAATCCCCTCCCCGATCCCCGCACCCCCTCACCTGCGCATGGAGGCACGACACTCCGACAGCAGGCAGGGAAGCAGATCAATCGGCGCGGCTGGCCCCCGTGGGTGCTGCTGCGCTCCCGAGGCTGAGCCTGGGCACCGTCGAACAGGAGACGGTTGACGGAGCAAGATCAGAAAGGGAAGCAGAGCGCAATGCAGATGAAACGAGGTGCCACCAGGAAATTTGAGAACAGATGGATGCGACGGCGAGGTTCGAGAAGACAGCTGCCAAACGGCGCGGACACGAGCGCATGCGACAAACGACTATGGCACGCGAGCGAACACGACAGCGCCGTTCGACCGACAGCGGATATGGCGCAGCGAATGCATGCAAGAGAAGATCCGCCACCGTACCTTCAGAGCTGCGGTTTTGATAGCTCGATAGACGCTCTGTAAGATAATCAAGGACCCGAACATAGAAACCCTAGGAATGTGGACACTGCTGTGGGTTCTCACGTGGCCTCCAGGAAGGTGGTCCAGAACGACCCGAAGAACACCCCAAGGTTTCCTGAGAAGCGCCCAAGAGGTTCCAAGAGCGCCCTGGGACGACCCCAGAAGGCCCCAAGACTACCCACCCATGATGCCCTCCAGACAGTCCGAGAGGCTCCTAAGAAGCTAAAAGAGGGCTCCAAGAGGCCCTCCAAAAGGGCCCCAGGAGGCCAGAATGGTTGATGTCCCATTCGTGTTGTTTCAGGATTTTAGTGTTCTCGCCTTTTCGGTCTTTCGGCGCTCCAAGACAGCCCAGGAAGCCACAAGGATCGCTCCACGACGGCCCAAGAGGCCTTCAAGAGGGCCCCAGACGGCCCCGAGATACCCCAAGAGGCCCCCAAGACGGCCTGAGAGGGCCCCAAGAGAGGCCCCCACGAGGTCCCAAGGAGAGAACACGAACCGACACTTCGAGCCCTCCGCCCCAAGACGACGTGCGAGACTACCAGCACGCCCCCAGGAAACCCCCAAGAAGCGCTAGGAGGCCCCCAGGAGGCCCCTCACGGGCCCCCAAGATCCCAAGAGATCCTCACAGGCACCCAAGAGGGCTCTGCACTACAACCAATGGCACGGAGGCGGGATGTGCCGAAGGACACCAGATCCGCCGCTCCCTGTGGCTTGCCACAGGGGTGCACGGCGTGCCAAATGTTGGGTAGGTGTCGGTTTTATGTGAAAGCTCCCAAAATGTCCCAAGAGCGTTCGGCCAAACCATTCAGCCACCTGTAAGGACGCGTGAAGCAGGGTTTCCATCTGCTTTCTGCTGTATACGGGCTCATAAATTCTCAGGTCGTCGGTTTTCCCGCTCCAGGCGGCCCCAACATGGCCTCCAAAACGGGTAAGGAAGTCTCCGAGACGGCCACGGTGGCCCCAGGAAAGCCCAAGATGGCCCATGATGTCTCCAAGACGCTCCGAGATGCCCCCAAAATGGCTCAAGATGTCACCAATACGGCCTCAAGAGCGCCCAAGATGCCTCCGAGATGGCCCCCTGACGGTCCAAGAGGCCCCCAAAACGCTCTTAGAGGGCCTCAAGACGGCCAAGGCGACCTCCAAGACGCCCAAGATAGCCTCCAAGACGGCCCTCAGGCGCCCCAAGAGGGCCCCAACTTGGCCAGACGCCCCCAGGACGGTTTCCGACGGCGTCAGACGAGCCAGGAACGCTCTCTGACGGCCAAAGAGCCTCCCAAGGAGCCTCCAAAGGCCCTCAAGGTCCAAGGAAGCCCCCGGGAAGCTTCCAAGAGGCCCCCATGAAGCTCCCAGGAGGCTCAAAGAGTGCCCCTAGAGAGTCCCAAGAGGCCTCCTCCTCCTCCTCCTCCTCCTCCTCTTCCTCCTCCTCCTCCTCCTCCTCCTCCTCCTCCTGCTCCTCCTCCTCCTCCTCCTCCTCCTCCTCCTCCTCCTCCTCCTCCACAACGGCTGGGGGAACACATCGTCCAGAAGCTTGGCCACATTGGCCCAACGTTTGGCAACACGGGACTCGCCCCCACGAAAACAAACTTGCTAGCAAGTCCCATGCAAGTCCCACGTGACTGTCCCGAATGCCAGTCCCCCATGCCACTCCCGCATGGCCCGCACGCATGTCCCTCATGCTAATCTCGAAGGATGGTCCCGCATGCCAGTTCCGGCTTGCTTGCTTGTTTCATTGTTTGTTTGCGTGTTCGCTCCCTTGTTCGATTGATGACTTGCTACTTTGAATGGCTGCATCCTTGCTTGCTACCTTGCATTGCTTTCGCATTTGCTTGTCCTTGCTTGAATGCTCGTGTCCTTGCTTGCCTGTTTCCGTGAAAAGCTTGATGGTTTGCTTGGTTGCGTGTCGCATGTGTGTCCCTGTTTGCGTCACTGTTTGCTGCCATGTCCTTCTCTGCTGCCGTGTTTGCATTCTCGTGTGCGTTTCACGAGTCACCGTTTCCTTGATCGTTTGCAGCCAGACTCCACGCGCACCAAGCCTAGAAGCGTGGCGACCGCCACTCAATACAGCAGATCCGCTTGGAATCTAAGCAGGTGGCTATTTTCATCGACCAGGGGAGGGGAGGGGAGGGGGCATGATTGGCATGATGATCGCACGCTTCGGGATCAAACGAGGAAAAGAACCGATCTCTGCCAATCGACAAACCGCCGGGAGCCACAAACCCGTCAATCAACCAATCAACCAATCTGCCAGGTCAATCTGCGTTGGGAGCCCCAACCGCGTCAATCAACCAATCAACCGATCTGCCAGGTCAACCTGCGTTGGGAGCACCAAACGCCATGCGCAGACGGTGTTTCCCCACCCACCGCCCGTGCGTCGCACCCTTCTCCCTAGCAGACGCCACTGACAAATCCTCTGCTCCCTCATCACCCGTGTCCCCGTTGCCGCCTCTCCCTCCTCGGTGTTATGAATACTGCTCGTATATGAAATCTCTTCTTAGTACCACCATTCCTCTTAGTAGTACGACTAGAACGTGCGTTACTGTTCGTAGTATGATTCAGAATGATAAGATGACCGTTCGTATTGCTCACGTTCTTGATGTTGCTCACATTGTTCTCCTTATCGTTGTTGTCCCTACCCCGTTCCTTCCGTTCTTGCATGTCCTGTTTTCTGGGGATGGGGCAGTGGGGGAGGTTGGAGCAGTCGAGAGAAACACGCCATGTCTCGAAATAAACTCGACTGGAGAGATGGGAATGCAGGCGCGGTGGACTTGAACGAGACAAAGGAAGAGTGAGACGGAAAAAGGGAGACATTCATGGAGAAGACTGAACAAGCGCCGACTGGCCCACAACTACAAATCGTTTGAGATAAAAGACGGCCTACTGACGACGCGACCGGCTCGCTGACTGAAGTCAGGACGCCTGGGCAAGTGAGACAGACAGTGCACGGCGACGTCTGGGAGGACCAGAGCGCGCCCCGTCGTGCCATCACGCAAGAGTTCCTGGGACCGCTCCGCAACTGGTGGGCACGCCCGCGAACCACTGCAGTGACATGCGAGCTGCATCACGGCGATCCAAGAGCACAGGACCAACGCACCGCGAAGAACAGTCTGCAAAACGGGCCTCGGGGAGCAATGCCACAACAGTGCCATGCCACATGGCGCACGCAACGCTGCCGCTCGCCCCATGCCACCCCGACTCCACAACCATCGGGGGGGGAATGCCACCACCCCCCATCGCCGCGACGCGGGCTCCACCCCGCGCCGCGACGATCTGTTGCAGCTCAGCGGACGGACGTCGCCACCCAGGAATGGGGGCGGAGCGGCGGCCATCCATGGCCGCGCGGCGGCAAGGACTCGACGCGGCACTGCCCGCGGTCAACCGTGCTCGGCGACGCCGCGCCGGGCGCGGGCCCGCCCGCCGCTCGGCGCCGCGTCGCAAAGGGGCCCCCGCCCCCAGGGGTCGCCGCTGCTCTCATCGGAGCGGGATGCCCGCTGTCAAGGCGAGCCGAGTTCAAGCTCGCCGCGCCTGTCTTTTGCGCCCCTGGGCCACTCTGCGGCCTGACCACAGCAGGCGCAAGTCAGCCTGCGCCACTCCCCCGTAACATTCCTCGCGCACTCATTCCCTTCACGCGCTCCACGATCTGTCTCTTTGCCAAGGCTTCAGCGGGCAGGCTGGCCCCGTTGTCATCGGCGCCGACGCTGTCGAGATCAAACTGCACAGGTGCCACTTTCTCTCGAGACACCAACTCTGGGCGCGCGCTGGCTGGTCGACGCCCCCATGCGAGAGAGAGAGAGAGAGCACCGCGGATGACCCCCACGCCGCCTGCAGCCAGCGAGCCGTAGCCCCGTCCATCAGGACAATCGAATACTCCAGATTTCGTAATAAAGGGAGGGGGTCTGGACCCTCCAAGACAAGCCATTTCAGACCTCCCCCGTGGGAGAACCCTCCGAAACATCGTCCCAATAACCCCCCAGGCCCTCCAAGATAGCCTGGAAGAGACCCCCCCCGAAATGAGACCCCCCTCCCTTTATTACGGAGTCTGGAGTACCCCAATCCAGTAAAAAGCTCAACGCCCATGGCGAAACACACGTCCTCAACGGACGGGCCAACCGCACGCAACACGCTGAAACGCGTCGGACCGCGCCGGCAGCGACGAAGACCGACGCGCCAGCCGTCGACCTCCGACGCACTCTGCACGTGCAGCACTGCCACCTCCACTGGGATCGCCACGTTGAGGTCGTCGTCGCCACTGGCCGCGTTCCTGTCCCCAGCGAACGTGTCCGCCAAGCGCGGTCGCACTATCAGGTGCCTAGCCAACTTTTCCACACATGCCCGCCTGCCTCAGGGCTCGCACCGCATTCCACCCCCCCCCCCTCTCGCGATGTCTCTGACTTTACTTCGCTGCGCCAGGTCTGCCAGCGGCTCCCCGTCGACACACGTGCATGCCGCGATCGACTGCGCGCGACGCAGGCCAGCTCGCGCCGCGACCCCCTCGCCGACGGGCGGCAGAGGGGGCCCCAGCCAGCCCGCGCCTCCAGCCCGCGGCCGCCAGCGACTCGAAGATCACACTCAGAGCGAGGCCTTTTTCCCCGGCGCGCGCACGGACCCCTCGCCACCCGTCGAGCGACCAGCAAAACTCACACCGAAGCCGTCTCCATGCACAACAAGCGCAGGTCGGCTGACACACATCGAGAAGGGAGCGCCGGGCTGCGCCCGCCAGACCGGCGCCCATCCGGCCCCCTTAGCCGCGGGGAAAGCCCCCCGCCATAGAGCACGCCATGCGCCATGAGCAACATAACATGCACGGTTTCCTCGACAAGGTCGCAGAGGATGCGGCCGCCTCTGCGCCCGGCAGCCCCGCCCACGCCGCCCGCCCCGCGCCCGCGAAGCGGGCGCGGAACATGCCTGATAATATCGCTGCCAGACGCTTTCTCCAATTAGACCTCCGTCTGAAGGTCGGCCAGTTCCAACAGTCGCATCTATGAGAGGAAAAACACGGTCAGCAAGTTCCGTCATGATTCGCCTTTGCCACGCTTCTCTCGCGGCTGCCAATCCAAATCAACAAAGCGGGCGCATGTCCTGCGACAACACGGACGTCGCGTGCCTACCCCTTTCCATTCGCGCCTTGCCCGCGCCGCCAACGCACGCGCGCCGCGCGCGATATCTGCGGTCGGGCCAGACTCCGTTCGCGCTGTCTCAAGCGCGGTCGCCACGGGGGTGCCCAGCGGAGTGGCGCCCCACGCGGACCTACACTAACCCTCGCCAATTCCGGGGGGGGGGGGGGCTGCGATCTGCGAAACTGCTGCTTCTTTCCACGGCTGCCAGGGCGCCCATCAGGACGACGCCCCACGCAAACCTAAACTCAGCCTCGCCATCGCCCCTTAGAGGGCTGCGATCTGCGAACCCGTCGCCACCTTCGAAGACTGCCGGGGGCCCTGCAGAGCGCCGCCCCACGCGGACTGAAGTTAGACCTCGCCATCCCTCGGGGGCTGCGATCTGCGAAGCTGTCGCCGCTTTCGAGGGCTCGGCGGTCAAGCGGAACGTCGCCCCACGCGGACCCAGAGTAAGCCTCGCCACCTCACCCCTCGGGGAAATCCACCCCGTGAAATCTGGGGGTCGCGTGCGTATGGATGCTAGTTGTCAGCTCATGACAGAGGGCTGGCCGGGGCCCGTCACTCGGACGGCGCCCGCAGATCCCTCGGCTGCCTCCCCTACCACATCCTCCCCCCAAGGACTGGCGCCGCGCAGGTGCCCGCGCAGGAGATGCAATCGGGCTGGTCTGGTCCGCACGGCGTCGGCCCAACAGGCATCGGCCGCATAGCGCGCCAGACACATCCCTTGACACGTCCCCCAGACACGCACCCTGACGCGTCCCCGGGCGGGCCATCTGATACGGCATCAGGCACGCCACCAGACAGGACCCCCTCGAAACGCAGCGGAATACACATCGAAATCGAATATGCCATGAGAACTCACTGCTGGGATGCGTTGCTGGGTGTAGAGGGCCGGATGGCATTTCCCTCTCCTCCACCCTCCTCCTCCTCCTCCTCCTCCGCCACCACCACCTCCTGCTCCTCCGCATCCTCCTCCTCCGCCGCCTCCTCCTCCTAAGTCTCTACGGATAGGAGGGGAGAACAGGAGAAGAGGCCAGAGGGTATACGGGAGGAGAGTCCTAGAGAGAGTTGGAGGGAGAGGAGCGAGGGAGGGAAGGATGAGGGAACGGGGAAGACAGGAGGGAGGCGGAGGATGATACCGACGACGCTGACGACGACGACAACAGCGACGTGAACGGAGTAGGACGTGAGCGAAGACGGGGAAGAAGGTGAGGTCAGCGAAATGAGTTACGAGGAGGAGAGAAAGACGGGGATGGAGACGAGGATCCGATCTAGGGGGACGATGCGAAAAGAGAAGTACGAAGGGACGGCGAGCACAAGGACGAGCAGCAGCGGCTACGGCAGGAGGGGACAGGACGGCTGCACCCCCGCGCACCCCGCCAGCCCCGGCCCCGCGGGATGGGCCTCGGGCCGGCCCGCGCTGGCGCCGCGAAGGCGAAGTACATCGCGGACTGGACGCGGCACCTGCCCCGGGGGGGGCCCCGCGGCCACGGACCGGGGAGGCTGGCGACCTCCCCGCGGGCCTCCGAGGCCGCGAGGGGGGCTCCGGGCGGGCCGCGCTGTGCTCCGGGGGCGGCCAGGGGCCCAGGCCGAGCCAGAGGGAGGGGGTGGGGAGGAGGAGGAGGAGGAGGAGGAGGAGGAGGCGGAGGAGGAGGAGGAGGAGGAGGGGGCGGGCCGCGCGGCTCGCACTGACCCCCCCCTCACGGGCGGGCCCGAGCGGCGCACGCCCCCCCCCCTGGGAGCCTGTACCGACCCGGGTGGAGTGGGCACCGGGACCCCCGCAGCCTCGAGGCGGGAGGGAGCAGGGGCCTGCTGGGAGCGCGCTGGCTGGGCCCGTCGGATCGCCCAGGGGGCAACCTGCACGCTCGGCCACGGGCAGGCTGGTCCTTGGCGTGCAACGGCCACGTGACCCAGCCCAACGCCACGCCCCGTGACCCGAACCGAGCGCCTGCGCGGTAGCCTGGCGCAAGAGGACATCTTCGTCGGAAGCCCAAAGCCCAAAATCCTATTGTCAAGCAGGAGTTCAGGCTCCAGCGCGATGTCATGGGAGCCAAAGCCCCTGGGGCTCCAACAGACCTGGGGCACCCTCATGTCAAGCAGGGTGTCGCGGAGCTAGTGCAAGGAGGGCGGGAAGGGGGAGCTAATCAACTTACAAAACCACAAAGCACTCGTTGACTTAGCTTCAGATACGCCAGGCAGTGAAACTTGCGCATAACTGCGATTGCACTGTTACTCCGAGCCATCACCACCCATGACGAGAAATGTTGATGGGTGCTAGCACGACAATTAGCCCAGCTGTCGGCCACTCTATAAGTGCGCAGGCAGATCCCAAAAAGCTCTCATTCAGGAAAAAGGACTCCCACCGTATTACTATTGTTCCCCCTGCAACCTAGCGCACACGCTCACACGTGCCCTACCACGCAACACTAGGAAGCAATGCCAGGTCCAGCAAGAGCGGGCCACGCTCACGAGAGTCATGGCGGTTCCCCATGCGCTTTGCAGGAGGGGGTGTGGCAGCGGCCGTGGGGCTCAGTTGAACGGATAGTCACAACATCGCTGTGGACATTGCAGGACAACGCGCCCGCCCCCGACTGTCTGCCCGCCTGGCTACATCTGCCAAGCACGTTCCAGATTCCCGACTGAAAGCTAGCCAGTCAACCAGCCAACCAACCAGCAGCCAGACGGGACCACCACGGCATCGAACCTCCGTTCGTTCCAAAAAAACAATGAGTTCTGTAAGGGCCTTGTCTCGATATCCGAAAAGCCAGTGCGCGCGTTGCGCGATCCAGAATCGGTGACCCGTGGTCTCCGGTCGTGGTCTCTGGCCGTGGCCCATGGTATCTAGTCATGGGATTCGGTCGTGGCTGAGGGTCTCTGGTCTCTGGTCGTATTCTCTGGTCGTGGGCCTCATTTATGGTCTCCTATGTGCTGTGCCCCGTTTTCCTGCACAGCACTGGTCGGCGGAAAACAAACATGGTCAACGTCGCTCTGCTGGGACCTTCGTGGTGCAGGGTGCAGACACACACATACACACACAATTGCTGTCCTCCTGCGCGACGACGAGCTGCAGTGGGCGAGCCAAGCAGTACCAAAGGCGGGCTACGCTCCAACTAAGCACACAAAAGGGTCCCGCTGCCGATAACCTCCCTCGACCGCCCAGCGGCCCTGCCCCAGCGAGCACCCTCAGGCACGATCATCGGTAGCGTGCGTGTGTGCTCTCACGTCGCAAGCGAGGGGGCGAGAGAGAGCCACGCGGCACGTCGCGGCTGCCAGCAGCACGCCCAGGAGGAGCGCGGGCAGGGCCCGGGCGCCCCGGAAGCCGCCTGGCTTGCTGGCAAGGTTCCTCCTCGTCGTCCCCACCCCCATGCACTCTTTCTGCCCCTCCTCCCTCCTCCCCCGCATCCCCCTGCCTCCCTCCACCCTTGTCCTCGCGGGTGACTCCTCCTCCGTGCCGCACCACCAGACGTCTCGGCGGGGCGGGGCGGGCCGGGCGTTTCGCCTGAGACTTCCTTAGCATTTCTGCCCTGAACAGCTTGTCTGTGAGGATTGTGCATCCCTCCTCCTGAAGGGCCCAAAGACGGCCCCAAGAGCGCCCCAGAGCGCCCTTAGAGCGCCCCAGGAGCGTCCCACGAGGGCCCCAAGAGGCGGTGGGCCTCCGCCTCCTCCTCCTCCTCCTCCTCCTCCTCCTCCTCCTCCTCCTCCTCCTCCTCCTCCTCCTCCTCCTCCTGATCCTCCTCCTCCTGATCCTCCTCCTCCCCTCGCCCCCCCGCGGGCCCCAGGGATAGCCCGAAGAGGCCCTCCAAGACCACCTCCATGGTCCCAAAGATCTATATGTTCATCCTGGCTGCCCGCTTCATTTCACTGTATGTGTCTCTTCGTCCCTTTTCTCGTCAGCTCTCATGGGCAGGATTTCTGACCTAACTGGTGAGGATACGAGAAGAGTGAATAGTGTCTTACGGATACCGAACGGATGATTGAAAAGATGCAACGAGTGCACGGACGGAGGGCAGATCCTTTTCAACATGGGGTTGTTTCTTGAGACTCCCTCAAGCTTGATGAGTAAAAGTACTGACTTATGCAACCGGTACACGGATGGGGGGGCGGTTGCTTGGGTTGCTCGTCTTCCAAGGTGGCGTGTTGCCTTTGCTCTCGAATCATCCGAGTCGTAAAATTACTCGAGACGTACTCAATCCCTTCTCCACACGAGGCGATCCATACGTAAGAACACATCGCCTGATATGAACGATCTGCGATGCCCGCTGGATCTGCGTGGCCCCCGACTCCGCTGGACCTCCCAGGAGCCCACGAAAATGACGACAAATGCATAGTCGGCAGCCCCTCAGGGAGCAGCGAAGTCCGAAATGGATCCGCGTGGCCCCCGACTCCGCTGGACTTCCCAGGAGCCCACGAAAGTGGCGACGGTTGTGCAGATGGCAGCCCCCCAGGGAGCAGCGAGGTCCCCGCTATATGCGCGTGCACACCCACTCCGTTGGACTTCCCAGGAGCCCACGAAAGTGGCGACAGTTGCAGTTCGCAGCCTCACAGGGAGCAGCGCAGGAGGAGGCATGAGGAGGGGGGAACAGGAGGAGGAGGAGGAGGAGGAGCAGGAGGAGGAGGAGGAGCAGGAGCAGGAGGAGGAGGAGGACGAGGAAAGGAGGAGGAGGAGGAGGAGGAGGCGGAGGAGGAGCAGGAGGGGGAGGGGGGAGGAGAAGGAGTGGATACCACAGTGCTTTCTTCAGAACGAGAAAACAGCACAGGAGGTTTGGACAAAATACTCGTAGATGTATTGCAGCATCGTGGAGACATCCTGTGTTTACTCTGGTTCCTCCTCCTCCTCCTCCTCCTTCTCCACTCCTATCCTTATGAATGATTCCTCTCTGCTGCAACATTAATAGGATCGTTAGAGCGGTCAGGGCGTTTCGCCAGAGACGTAATTACAATTTAGGATGTAGAATACGGGTAATTCCCGACAAATACCTGGATGTAGGGCGGGCCGTTTTCAAGATGGGATTGTCGCTCTGGCACCGCGTACACTCGTCTTAAGAAGTAACCGCTACACGGAAGTAACTGGTACACGGATGGTGGGCGGGTCGATTTCAAAATAGGATCGTCACCTTGGCGCCGCGCACAATCGTCTGATAAGCTCCCAACGGTTGCATCGATGCAAGGCGAAGCGTTTCAGCATGGGGGTCTCGCCTTGGCGCCGGGCACACTCGTCTGAACGCTTGCCGATCGTGGCAAAGATTGAGGGCGGCGCCTTTTCAAAATCGGACTCTCGCCTGAGACGTCTTTAGACATTGTACCAGGAGGCTCGTATTCTGCGACAACTACGCGGATGGAGAGCGTGTTTCTGCTTTGCGGGACTTTCGGTACGCACTTCCTCGAACTGTGTGACACCACCCTGCCGCTTGCCTTGGAGCTCGAAGGATGAAGGGACCTTTCCTTCAAAACGGAGCCCTGGGGGGGGCCTTCGTCTTTCAAGGGGCGCATCGCGCAGTCAAGAAGACTGCTTGCAGGAACCTAGATTGTGGGGCCTGGGGACGGGAGGGTGTATTGCACCATCGCCGATACATCTTGGGCTCACTCTGGTCCTGCCCCCTTCTCTGCGACCCTCCTCCCTCTCGCTCCCCCTCCTCGTTTCTCCTGCGCCGTGGACTCGTGCTTGCTTCCTCCCTGCTCGCAAACTGCTGACGAGATCCTGACACGCCGACAGAGGGGAGGAGCGAGGCAACAGGGCAAGCAGGCCGGCGACGAGCGGGCCACGCAATCAGGCCATCGGGCAACCAACAAGGCAGGAGGCAACGGAGCAAAAGGCAACGAGGCAAGCATCAAGGAAGGAGTCATTGTCTGCCACCGTGCCGCGAGGACCGCAGTGGGGTGTCCTCAGGTCCTTCGGCATCGTCAGTATTTAATGCTGTAAGTCGAAGCGAATTGCCCTAGCCATCCCAACAAGCCAGCCCAACTGACCCAACCAATCCAACCAACGAACCCGCCAACCACCCAACCAGCCAACCAGCCCCCCCAAATCCCAGCCACCCTGCCACCCCGCCAACCCCCGCCGCCTACCCTCCGTCACCACCGAGAGGGGGTGAAGTGCTTCTCACTGGCGAAAACTCAAAAAAAACTCCCTCCCCAAGCCTGGCGAGCGGGGGGAGGCTAAATCGCACCTTGACATGCGGCGCCTGGCTTCCCGCCGAGGAGCACACGAGACGGACGGTCTAGGCCCTCGAGTGTGACACTGCCGTCATGTTCTACTTACCTGCCCCCGCGCCCGCGCTCTCCACTGAAAAACTCCCATCCTCGAAACTGCCGTCACTGTTCAGGCCCCGCGCGGCGCTTCCTAGGAGGCACGGCAGGGTTTGGCCCGCGGAGGCTAAAGCGCACGGCGACGGCAGAAGCCCTAAACGCGGCCTCTCAGGGCACCAGGCGGCGCAAGCGCGCCATCAGACAGTCCAACAGAGCCCCAAGGTACTCCAGATTTCGTAACAAAGGGAGGGGGGTCTCATTTCGGGGGGGGTCTCTTCCAGGCTATCTTGGAGGGCCTGGGGTGGTCTGGGGACGATGTTTGGGAGGGTTCTCCCACGAGGGGGGTCTGAAATGGCTTGTCTTGGAGGGTCCAGACCCCCTCCCTTTTATTACGAAGTCTGGAGTACCTGGGGCAGCACGGAAACGGAAAGAGCGCCTCAGGAACTGGCCCAATAGGGCTCACGGCACCCTTCGCTCTTGGAAGCCTTGGTGTGAAGAGCTGGTTACTTCGCCGTCTCCGTTGGCAGCCCTGGTGTTCAGAGACTGGTACGTTGCCGCTGGTTCTTGGGAGCCTTGCTGTGACGAGCTTTGCACGGCACCGCGCTCTGGGGAGCCTTGGTGTCAAGAGCTTGTTGCGCCACCGCTCGCTGATGGTAGCCATGGTGTTCTTGAGCGTCTCTTGGGCCTCGTCGGGGTCTTCTTGGGGCCCGTTTGGAGACCTTTGGGAGCCCTTTGAGGCAATTTTGGGCCGTCTTGGAGACCTTTTGGGCCGTCGTGGAGCGTCTTGGAAGCCTTTGGCCAGCTGGGGGCTCTCTTGGAGGCCTCTTGGGGCCCTCTTGGGGGCCTCTTTGGGCCCTCTTAGGGCCCTCTTGGGGCCCTCTTGGCCGTTCTGGGCCCCCCTGGGCTGCCTGGGGGCCCTCTTGGACCGTTTTCGGGCCCTTTCGGGCGTGGACCGTGTTGGACCGTTCTTGGCCCGAAAAAGCCAGAACCCCAAAACATACGAAAACCGTAGAAAAGTAAAGGTTTTCTGCCCCTGGGGGCCCTCTCGGGAACCCTCTGGAAGGCCCCTGGAGCCGTCTTGAGGCTCTCTTGGACCGTCTGGAGGCCATCTGAGGCTCTCTTGGGGCCGTCTTGGTGCCCTCTTGGGCAGTTTAGGGGCCCTCTTGGGCCGTCTTGGGGCCTTGGGCCGCGTCACCTGGGCCAGCACGGAAACGGAAAGAGCGCCGCCCCTGGGGGCCCTCTCGGGAACCCTTTGGAAGGCCTCTGGAGCCGTCTTGAAGCTCTCTTGGACCGTCTGGAGGCCATCTGGGGCTCTCTTGGGGCCGTCTTGGTGCCCTCTGGGGCCATTTTGGGGCCCTGTTGGGCCGTCTTGGGGCCCGAGGACCGCGTCAGTCTAAAAAATACAAGGAAACGAGCCATGGGAGCTGCCCGGGAGCCGCTTCACTCGGGAAAAAACGGCCCCCCCAGCCATTAGCGCCGGAACGTTCCCCCCTGGAACCTCCCCTGGACCCCTTCCTGGAGGGCTTCGCCCCACACTAGAACGTCATCACTCGGACCTGGCTCATTCCGCTACTCGAAAAATACAAAAGAAACTGGCCATGGGAGCCACCCGGGAGCCGCTTCACTCGAAAAAAATACAACGGAAACGGCCCCCCAGCGGCCATTAGACGTATGCGTGCTCCCCTGGAACCCCTCCCTAGAGGGCTTCGCCCCACTCAAGAACGTCATCACTCGTACCTCGCTCCTTCCGTTATCCTGAGCGAGCCCCAGGAGGCCCCAAAGAAAGTCCACAAGGCCCGAAAAGGCCCCCCAGGACAGCCCCAAGACGGCCCCAAAGTCCCCCCTCCCCGGTGTTCTCCCAGTGGTTTCCCCAACTGCTCGCTCCACATTTCATGACACGAGTGCTCCCGAAGGCAGGGAGCGGCGGTGACTTGCCAGAGGCGTCTTCTAACCGCCAAAGCGGTCGTCCACAGGCATGGGAGGCGTGCTCGACTTGTCGAACGTCTTTGGGCCCCTCCCAGAACTCCCAGCATGCCCTTCGGCCCGAGCCGCCGGGCCTCGAGTGTCCGCGCCGAGCACCTCCTGGCGCTAGCCCCGCGCCGCCTGCACGAAACGCCCACAAAGCGCACGAAGCATGCCCCCAGGTCCCCCCAGGATCTCCAAGATAGCCCCAGGGAGCGCGCCAACACGGCCCAGGCTGGCCTCCAAGGCGGCCAAGATGGCCCGAGACGGCAACCTTCACGGCTCGAGATAGCCCCAAGAAGGCCAAGAGGCTCTCAAGACGTTCCTAGAGGGCCTCCGAGAGGATCTCAAAAGGCCCCAAAGCTCATTGGCATCGTTTTGTCGTTTTTCCATACCCGCCTTCGGGCTTCGGAACGCCCACGACGGCCAGGTCCCCAATATCGCAGCGAGAGAAACCCAAAAGCGTCCAAGACGGCCCCAAGAGAGTCCCAAGACGGCCAAAGACGGGCCCAGGACGGCCTGAGAGCAAGAGAGCTCCAAGAAGGCCCAGTCAGTAAGGCCCCAAGAGGCTCCAACACGGACTCAACAGACCCTTAAGACTGGATCGAGGGGACCCTGATTGCCCAAGAGCGCCCGAAGACGGTCCAACAGGACCCAAAAATGCCCAGGAAGGCCGCAGGAGCGGCCACGAGGGCCCGAAATCGCCCCAAACAAACGCCCCTAAGACAGCCATTCACTCTGGACCCTATGTGCTCCTCCAGTCGTCCCGATAACACTTCAGGGAAACAGGGTTCAACAACAATCGAGCGAATTTCACGTCGATCTTCTGAGAAGTCTGTTCCGCTTCCAGAGAGGCAGAAGCGGCGGTGATTCGCCAGAGGCGTCTTCGACAACAGGGCGTGCAACGAGGCAACTGGGCAACCAGGCGGCCAAGCTCGCAACGAGCGGGCAGCGCAACGAGACGAGCAGACAACGAGCCAACGAGGCGAAAGCCCAGGGGGGCAGAGAGGCAGCAAGGCTGGCGACGAGCGGCCCACGCACTGAGGCCATGGAAGCACGGGGAACAAGGCAGCCAGCAGTCGTGCTGGCGGACTGGCAGTGCGCGGCGGGGCAACAAACGAAAAGGCAGTGAGGCAGCAAGGCAAGGCGGCCGGCAACGAGCCCGCCACGCAAGCAGGCCACGGGTCGACGAGGCAACAGCACACCGAGGTAACCCAGTTGCGAAACAACGAAGCAGCAGGCAGCGGGGCACCGAGGCAATGTTCTTCCCACTGTACGCAATGAAGCGAAGGAGTCAGCCAGACAATGCGCTGCGAGCTGCGAGGCAACGAGGCTAGAAATGATCAAGCCGCCAGATGAGGCAACCAGGCAACGGGGGACGAGGGCACAGAGGCGATGGGCAATGGGAACGAGGGAACACCGCAAACGGGCAAGCGGGCTGAGAGGAGGCAGGAAGGAAGAGGCAGAGGAGGACGAGAGCAGAATCGGGTGGGAGGAGGAGGACGGTGGCCAGGTCGAAAACGAGGAGAAGCACAAGCACCAGCGGCAGCAGCACCACGACCAGCAGCAGGAGCATACCCTGGCAACACGGGGGGAAGCCAACACGAGGACCAATGACCCAGCCGGCCACGGGGAACCGGCAGCCGTCTCGGCATGGCCATACTTCGCCTCGGCGGGCTGCAGCAAGACAGGGGCCGATCCTCCTCCTCCTCCTCCTCCTCCTCCTCCTCCTCCTCCTCCTCCTCCTCCTCCTCCTCCTCCTCCTCCTCCTCCTCCTCCTCCTCCTCCTCCTCCTCCTCCTCCTCCTCCTCCTCCTCCTCCTCCTCCTCCTCCTCATCATTTTCTTCGTCCTCGTCCCAGGATTCGCCGCTTACTGACCCTGGCAGCCGTCGCGTGTAGTGGGGCAAAAAAACGAAACACCAGCAAGACTGGGAAGCTCCAACGAGTCAAAGCGTGCAGGCTGCAACGGCACCGGACGATGATCTGCCGGCCCCCCTGGCCACGCCAGGCTGCGAAGCTTGCCGCTGGACTGCTGTCGTGTGTTCTGATGATGCCCTTCGCTCTTGCCTCTCGTCTCTCCGGTCCTGCCTGCAGGCTACTGCCTACCGGGGAGGGGGGGGCCTGGTCGCCCAAGAAAGGCTACCGGGGGGGCGTGAGGCCCCTCGAATTCCGCGTCGCCCACGTTGCCCCCAGGCTCCAGTCAGACGCCACCGCACGGCCAGGAGGGCCCAGGACCGCCAAGATTTCCCAAGATTGAAACAACATACTGCGTTCAATGTTCGTTGGTCGTTCCAAGTTTCGCTCATCACGTGTGCAAAGATCACTGAAAGACGGCCCCCAGCCCCCGAGATTGACCAAGACGGCCCCAAACGCCCCAGAACGCCAAATCACCCAGGATGATCCAACAATGCCCCAACATGGCCCCAAGACGCCCACACCACAAGATAGGCCCCAGAGGCCGCTAGAGATCCCCGAGCTTGCCAAAGATGGCCGAAGATGATCCCATGGGCTGGAAGATGCACCCAAGAGGCACCTAGCTCCAAAACTACTACAGTATACCCACAGGATGGCTAGGCCTACAGGGCCAGCAGCAGAGAGCGCATCCTTTCAGATTTTCGTCCAGACTGCAAGCACGTCCAAGAGACGGGTGTGTTGGTATGGTTCCAATATTTCTGAACGCCCATGTGTTCAATTCCCGCCCTAACCCTCCCCGCTGGCTTTACCCGCTGCTGCCAGCCGCCCCCCTCCCCTGAAAGACTTCTTCCAGCGGAGCTCCAGGCGGCTTGTGTGGCTTCAAATTGCGGCCACGAACGAGGGACCGAAGAGGGCCCGAAGGCGGTCCCAAGAGGGCCCAGGGACGGTCCAAGAGGGCCCCAAGACGGCCAAGGATGGGCTCAAGACTGCGCAAGACGCGCGCGCTGCTGATCCCAAACGAGGGCCCAGCTTACACAGGAGGGCTGGGGAACACCTAGCACGCCAGGCGCCAATGTGGCAAGCACAGGGGGGTCTCGGGGGTCCTCGTGCGGCGGGGCTCTACATGTCAGTTCGAGTTGCCCCTGTTGGGCCCCTTTGGTCGTAATTGGGGCCTCTTGCGCAGTCTTTTGATTCCAGTGGGGCCCTTCTGGGCAGTCTTGAAGCAATTTTGTTGGGGGTCTTTCTGGAGGTCTCTTGGGGCGTCTCGGGAGCTGTCGATCGATCGTCTCCATTATGGCCGTTTCTGGGCGCATCGAAACCACTCAATTTCCGCGCTTGACAATCTCCGGACATATTTCCGGAGCCACTGATATCACCAAATGCGACCAACCGTGGGGCGCCCCCCCTCTCCGGCAACCACCCGAACGTGTGAACTTAAAATCAGAAACCACAGCAAAGTCCCATTTCCTTGCGCTGAGCAATGAGAGGACCACAACAACCTTGCTGGCAGGGTTCTCGATGCCCCGCTCCGTCCCCAATTTCCATTAATTCTAAATGCCACCCCTAGAAAACCATGCCGCGTGTGCCTTTCGGCGACGGCCCTCCCGCCGAAGCACGGCAATTTTACGCATGGCACAGCACCGCTCGGCACGGGAGGCCTTGCTGTTTCTTGATCCCATTGTGCCCGGTACTGCGAGCACGTTTCTGACACCGCGTTGTACCTGAAGGAAACGTAGGGCCATCTACAGAAACAGTCGCTTCTGCACCAGCCACATTCGGCACCAACAACGAAGCGCGTTGGCCAAACGAGTCGCCTGTCTGCCGCCCAGGATCCACGACTGACACCGCAGCCCCAGCCAGAGCCGAAGCCCCCACGGAGGAAAGAGCCGAAGCCCCAACCGCCTCCGCGGCGTGATGATCCTGGGAAGGGTGTACACGCCCGCCCCCCAGCATTTCAGACGGCACAGGGGATGGCCAACCGCCATTTGCCCTATGAGCCCTCCGACCTCTACGCACCACATAAGCTCACAAGCCCAATGCACCCTATGACCCTACGCTCCTCACGACCTCATGCGCAATCCAACCCCTACGAGCCCCATGATCCGTATGAACTCATGAACTCTTCGACCCCTCCGAACCCTGTCACCCCTGCGAACCCTCTGAGCCCATGAACCCTGTGTGCCCTCCAAAAGGCACCTCCCCTAGGATGAGACCTCACTCCCAAGCGTCCAGTGGACACGGCAGCATCAGCCCACATGAGCTCGATGGGCCCGTCGAGCTCTGCGAGCACATCGACGTCCTCAATGCCGCGAGCCCCATGGCCCCTGTGAGCCCCAATAACCACTATGAGCCCCATGATCCCCATGGCCCTTTGAGCCCTATGAGCCCTGTGAGCCCTATGCGCACGATGACCCCTCCAGACCCCATAAGCCCCATGACTCCCATGAGCCGTGCGAGCCGCATGACCCCGATGGGCCCTATGAGCCCTATGAGCTCTTGTGGGCCCTCTGAGACCTATGTCCCCTGTGAGCATATGACCTCATGGCCCCCTGAGCCATGTGACCGCGACGAGCCTCATGAGCCCTACGAGCCCAGTGAGCCCTGTGAACCCTGTGTCGCCTATAAGCCTCCTAAGCCCTGCGAGCCGCCCTTTAAGCTCTATCAGCCCCACGGGCCCCACGAGCCGAATGGCCCCAAGGAGCCTGCGACTTCTGTTTGGCCAAGGCCCATACGAGTCCTAGAACCCCAATAAGCTCAACGGCCCGAGGAACCCTTTTCACCCAATCACGCCTGCGGGCCCTCAGAACCTCATGATCCCCATGAGCCGCACTGGCTGAATTGCCCCTCTTCCCAATGAAGGCTCTGAGCCTCTGAGCCCCAATGGCGGCGGAAAAGCCTTTGAGCCCTCTGACCCGGTAGAACCCTGGGTCCTGTCAGCCGCACGTGACCCATGGACCCTGCAGCCGAAGCGCATCGCGATACTAGTGTACCAGTCGCGGCGGGTCTCTCTGGCGCCACGCGATCAAGATGTTTAAGGCGAAGCGAAACGAGTCAGTAAACTATGGTTTATGTATTGGGAGTATGACTTGTAAGTATAAATATGTATGCATACATTGCGTTACACCAAACTGCATTATATACTATGATGTTAAGGTGTACCGTATAATCATGTATGTATGTTATACCCCGTAACATCATATATTACATATATAGGTACTAAGCTTATATGGAATGTATGAAATGCAGTAATAATATATATATATATGCGTGATATCCAATAACATGATATATTCACATGGGTAGGTGATCACATGAAGAATATGTAGGAATGTATATATTGAGTTACAGCAAACTGTAGTATGTGATATGTTGCGCTACAGTACACTGTATACAAGTGTACTCCATATGTCACCGCATGGTATATGTGAATGCTTTACTATAGTATATCAAGGCGAATTCGATAATACTGAAGCGTGATAAGTCATATAATCATGCATTGAGAATGCATACACAAGAGTAGTGTATATATGCTCATATCATATACTGATACATATGGATACATATATATATACGTGTGAATATACACAAACATGCATAAACATATGTATGTATATGTTTACGAATGTGAGCATCTATGAAAATATAGTATCAAATTATAATGTGTTAGAGACTGGTTTGCTATCATGTATGACGTAATACTGCATTGTATGATAATATACTGTATACCAGTACAGTTCAGTATATCATACGATATTATGGTATGTTGACATGTGTGCTAGTATAACGTAGTTTTCTGTGTCATACTAAGCTGTAGTATACTAATCTGATATGATGCACTGCAATGCAATACACTAAATGATAAATTGACTTGCTATATAATACAACACTGCATTGCAATATAACATAATTACTTACAGTACCACCTCTTAGCTTCAACTATATGTGGTACTATAATACATACTATCATATTGCAGTGAGTCGACTGGGAATGTGCTATACTACATGCATACATATATATATAGTATCGGCTGCACCCTTCAGGTGCGGTGGGGCTTATCCCCATCTTGGGGAGGGGCCTGGCGGGGATGAGACACCATGGCCCCGTGGGGATGGGGGTCACTTGAACGATGCTGACCAATGGGAGAGCTCCGCCGCGCAGGGCGCCTGCGCGAGCAGGGGCCGCGCAAAGCCAGCCGGGGGCGTGCCGGGGCCAGCTGAGGCCGACCCGAGCCAAGATGGCCGACGGGGGGCGAACAGGACAACCAGGGCGGAGGAAGAATCGACGAGGCGACGAGGAAGTCGGGGACGAGGGTGAATAACGGACGGGGATGGAGGACGAGGGCGAGGGAAGCAGCCTGGAATGCGAGCATGGAGGTCAGGACGAGGAGGATCCGCCGAGCCCGCTTGCCATGGGCAAGAAGGCGCGAGAGATGTTCGGCTGTACCCCTCCGCCTGGTCCCCCCCCTTCCCTGGAGGTCCAGATTCCCAGCTGAGTGGGACGGGTCCCCCGACGAGCTCCTCCACACTTTTTTGGGCCCATCAGAAACTTCCAGATCGGGCGCCCAAGGCCCAACACACGCCGCCGCTAGCCAAACTGATGAAATCGTTCGGATGTCGCTGATACATTGCATTCCCATTTTTCTGTTCAGGAGGGCCCACGATGGGCTTCAAAGACGTTCGAGCAAGTCCAACAAGCACCCTACACCCCCCTACTGGCCTCTGTGACGGCCCAAGACCGCCCCAAGACGGCAGCACGACCCCATGAAGGCCCCAAAACGAGCCCAAGTGTTCGGGCCCACATACCCTAAATAGCCTCCACAAGTGTTCCATGTGGCACAGAGTCAGCTCCACGATGGCTCAAAAGTCTCCAAGCACCCAGATGGAAAACTCATCCAAACACACCGTCGCGAACTACCTCTGTATGGGGGTCGGCGGACGGGATGGTGTAAGCCAGTTGCATGAAGGAGAAGCAGACGAGGAGGCGAAGGCAGAGAAGATGGAGGAGGAGGAGGAGGAGACGGAAAGGGAAGGTGAACCCAGAAAAACGGCCGAGCTGAATTCAGATTTCGCAGCCCCCCGTACAAGAAAACGTCAATGAGAGCGGCAATGCCCTTGCGATGAACACACACATATATATATATATATATATATATATATATATATATATATGCGTCCTCTACGCCAGGCAGCCCTCGAGCGAGCAGCTTTGGCTGTTGCAGTACTACGCCCCAGCGCTCTGTCAGCACCGGCAGCCTGAAATTTCGACGCATCGTTGCCCACATCTCCACCAACCAAGCCACGAATCGATCCACACCTCTTCTCGTGTTGTCGCGCCGAGCACCACGAAGGAATCTCATGTAGCCTGGCGCTCCGTTTGAGACGAAGATCGGGAGGAGATCGAACCACGTCCAAAACCTCGAACTTGCGCCCAACCTTTTTGGCCCTGTCGTAATGCAGGAGCCCTTCCAAAATCACTTGCTGCCTCACTGCTTCCGTGTCTATCCGGATGCGGTGCTCACAACGTGTGCATTCATCTTCGTACGTACTAGGACGTGCCCCCCAACCGTCATCTCCCCCTCAGCGCCTCCTCCTCCTCCTCCTCCTCCTCCTCCTCCTCCACGCCCCCCGTCAGGAGGAATACCAGCGGCGCGCTCGACCCCTCCCGACGCTGACCTCTCGGTGGAGAGCCCACCGGTCGGCAGCCGGCGGCCGACTGGCTTTTTTTTCCCGTGACCAGGCCAGCAACACTCGACTCTTCCTGCTCCTTCTTCCTCCTCCTTCCTCCTCCTCCTCCTCCTCCTCCTCCTCCTCCTCCTCCTCCTCCTCCTCCTCCTCCTCCTCCTCCTCCTCCCTCCTCCTCCTCCTCCTCCTCCTGCTGCTGATGCTGTTTGTTTTCGTTCACCTTCTACCCCGCCTACCTGTTCTCCTGCTCCCTTTGCCGTGCCCCTGATCCCTGAATCCACGGGCCCCCTCCTCATCCTACTCACACTCCTCTTCGGTACTCGCGTCTCGGCTGTGCGCAAAACTGATCGCGGCCAGCCACAGACGGCAGACAAAAGCAGATGGGTGCCCAGATGTTCCGAATTTTGCCAGCCATGTGTCTCTTCCGCTTCGCGCTTTCCGAACATCAAGCTTGCCTTCGCGACGCGATCGGCCGCTGCGCTGCACGTGCGATCAGCCAGCCACCGGGTCCCACTGGTGTTCTTGATGGCGCGGCCACCGCCGCAGGTTCTGGCAGAGATCACTCCGTTGCTGCACTCCTGTGGGGGGAGTTTTGCGATCGCCTTTTCCACGAGGTGTGCGGAAATGGCGGGTGAGAACTCGAAAACTGACAGCCTCATGCTACGGTGGCTGCGTATCTCTGTTGGCTGGGCCGTCAGCTTCCCGAGCGAGGCGGCGGCCCCGACTCTTCTCAGTCTCGAGGTGCCGCGCGGCCGTCGTGGCCGAGCCGAGGCGGTGCGAGTCTGCCGTAGAGAGCTGCCGCGCCAGTGAACTCACTCGCGCACCCTCCCCCCGCCACTTGAGCTGAAGAGACGCCGAGGGAGCACTTCGACTAGGAACGATCACGCACGGTGGTATACTGAAAAACTCGTCGGCCCATTTTACCGATAATGCCGCCAGCCACTCCCTTTGTCCTCCCCAGTGTTTGAAAATTCCTCCTGCTCCTCCTCTTCAAAGAGCCCACCAGCCCTTTACGGCGTAAGTGGTCAAAGGCGGCTAATCTTCTTCCCGCCCCTTATCCATCGGCGGAAAGTTTACATCTGGTGGGTCGACGAGCAGTAGAGCGTCCAACATGGCAAAAAAAAGCTCCAAGAGAGCCCGAGAGAGCAAAAAACTGTTTCCAAGATGTCCAAACATAGCGTAAGGTCGTTCAAGATGGTTTGCATCACGTTCCAAAACAAGCCGAAACCGCTTTAAGACGGGTCCGAGTGGCCACGGCGCCTGTCAATAACGATCCCGAGAGGGGGCCATGCATTCAAAACCCGCGGAGAAAAATGTGGTTGACCTTCTCGTTCTTTCGCTTTCGATTGGCTCTTCAGGCCTCCAGACAGCTTCAAGATGGTCCAAGAGAGCGCCAAGAGGAGCCCAACAAGGCCCCAAAACGGTCCCAACAGCTCGAAGAGCACTCCAACATGGTCCCAAAATGGTTCCAAGACACGACTTGCGAGGGGGTTCAGCACGGACCGGAATCGTTGAAAAACCATGTAAGGACACGAAAATGTGGCATGTCAGACGGTATCCGCAGGAGGCGGCTGGGCCAACATACTAGCAAAATGGCTTGAAAAAACCATACCCGCCACCGTGCCAATGGGCACGGGGTGGGCGTGACCTCAGGGCCTTGGACCAACACTTTAAGCCTCAGACCTCACGCCTGAAGAATTCGCTGGCCCAACGGGCCAGAGGCGTGCTAAGATCTCCGGTAACAACTTAACAATATGTCTAGTTCGCGCGCGGGGCGGCCCCTGGGGGGCCCATCTCCAGCTCGAGTTAAGTCAGGAAAACCATCACCATCTCCAAAAAAATAGCAGAGTACGAATAGCTGTTCGGCCCCAGTGATGATAGCAGACCGAGTTCAGGCGTCTAGGTGCTTTAAGCTAGCGCGTCTGATGATGTCCTTCCGGTTGCTGTGCCGAACAGCCCTGTAGCTCGTCCGCAACGCCTGTTTTATCGAGAAACCCAATACCATCTCAAAAAAAAAAAGACTACGAATAGCTGTTCGGCCCCAGTGATGATAGCAGACCGAGTTCAGGCGTCTAGGTGCTTTAAGCTAGCGCGTCTGATGATGTCCTTCCGGTTCCTGTGCCGAAGAGTTCTGTAGCTCATATGCAGCTCGAGTTAAGTCAAGAAACTCATCATCATCTCCAAAAAAAATAACAGAGCACGAATAGTTTTTCAGACCCCGCGCTGATAACAGACCGAGTTCAGGCGTCTAAATACTTTAAACTACCGCGCCTGATGAGGTTCTTCCTATTGCTGTGCCGAACAGCTCTGTAGCTCATCTGCAGCTCGAGTTAAGTCAAGAAAACCATCACCATCTCTAACAAATTAGCAAAGTACGAATATGTGTTCAGCCCCAGCGCTGATAGCAAACCGAGTTCAGGCGTCAAAAAACTTTGAACTGGCGCACCTGATGATTTCCGTCCGATTGCTGTGCCGAACAGCTCTGTTGCTCATCTGCAGCTCGAATTGAGTCAGGAAAACCATCACCATCTCTAAGAAATCAACAGAGTACGAACAGTTGTTCGGCTCCAGCGCTGATAGCAGACCGCGTTCAGGCGTCTAGATACTTTAAACTAGCGCATATGTTGAGGTTCTTCCCATTGCTGTGCCGAACAGCTATGTAGCTCATCTGCAGCTCGAGTTAGGTCAACAAAAACAATACCATCTCCCAAAAAATAGCAGAATACAAATATTTGTTCAGCCCCAGCGCTGATAGCAGACCAAGTTCAGGCGTCTAGATACTTCGAACTAGCGCGCCTCATGATTTCCTTCCGGTTGCTGTGCCGAACAACTCGATAGCTGCAGCTCGAGTTAAGTCAAGAAAACCATCACCATCTCCAAAAAAAAGCAGATTACGAATAGCTGTTCGGCCCCAGTGATGATAGCAGGCCGAGTTCAGGCGTCTAGATACTTTAAACTAGCGCGCCTGATGATTTCCTTCCGGCTGCTGTGCCGAACAGATCTGAACTCGTCTGCAGCTCGAGTTTAGTCAAGAAACTGATCATCATCTCGAAAGAAAAACTAGTAGAGTACAAATAGCTTCGCGGACCTAGCTCTGGTAGCAGACCGAGTTCAGACATCTACCTGCTTGAGACTTACGCGTCTGACGATTCTAGATCGTATAGGTGTGCCTACCAGCTCTGCAGCTATTCTGCAGCTCGAGTCAAGTACAAGAAACCGACAGCACCTGCTAAGATGACACAAAGCAGCCGATCCCGCCTTGCTTTTTGGCAGTAAAATGTACCCAATCGAGCTGAGATTCAGACGGCGAGCGGGAATGATATCGAAGATCAGGATGAAAAATACTACAGCTCTAACGACTGTTCAAATTTCGAGAAAAACATCGAATATAAACCAACCGAATTTATGCAAAACTTCCGTCGGGATTTTTTGACAACTAGCCCCCCAGCGCGCCAGAATTACTCTTCCTTCGCCGCTAACGCTCTTAGAGAAGCTCTATGAGTCACTAGCTGCACCCCGCGCCGGAATTCCTCTAGCTCATCGATTCTGAAGAGCTCCACGAGGTACTAGCTCGAGCCCGCGCCAGAATTCCTCTAGCTCATCGATGCCGAAGAGCTCTACGAGGTATACCGAAGAGCTCTACGATGTACTAGCCCCCCCCCGCGCCGGAATTCCGCTAGCTCATCGATGCCGAAGAGCTCTACGAGGTACTAGCTGCACCCCGCGCCGGAATTCCTCTAGCTCATCGATGCCGAAAAGCTCTACGAGGTACTAGCTGCACCCCGCGCCAGAGTTCCTCTGGCTCATCGATGCCGAAGAGCTAGCTCTACGAGGTGTGTAGACCAACCAAGCGGCTGTCCATAGAAGCAACAGTGGAGCGCTGGGGGATCTGATACGACGCTTCGGGGAGCTTGGAAACGACGCTTCTGGGGGCATCACAACGACGCTTTACGCTTTGCGGAAACGCTTTGCGCACCCTGGAGCCACGCGCATTGGGAAACGCTAAAAGGCCACGCCCCCGGCACACTCGAGACTCAAGCACTCTGCTGCAGCGATTCTGGACCGCTCTACAGGAGCTGCTGCTGGTCACAAGCAGCCTCCGGCTTCTAATCTGAACCCCTAAAGCTCTTAAAGACCGATCCAGGAATCTCCCCCCCCCCCAAAAAAAAAAAAACGTCACTTGTTTGCGTTTAAATCAGGATAGCGGAGGCAGTAGGGCGGCAGCAGTCGGCGGCGGGCGGCGGTGGACGCAGGCGGCGGCAGCGGCGAGCGGCCATCAGAAGGCTGGAATCGAAGCTCTGGCTACGTCGCCATCCTAACTCTGCGAATTTCCCGGCGGCGGGAAACTTTGCGGGTCTCTGAGACACGTTCTACGGGACTGTAGTGGAGGGGAAGCTTCCGGGACCCGCCGCAAAATGAAACAGGGCGCTGCGAGGATTGTAGACCGCCGTGGAGCTGCTGACGGGCAGCACCTGCCCCCGGCTGATCTACAACCCTATAGCTCTCAAGGAGCCCCCCGGCAACAACGGGGAGCCGGCGGTAAACCGCCAACCTTGGTTTTGCGGTTTTCCGGACGGTCGATTCGAGCCTCCACGGAGGCAGCCCTCGCGCAATGCGGGCGCGGCAATCTCGCATTGCGCGCGCGAGGGCACGGTCTCATGGAGCAGGAGGTGGAGGAGAAGAAGGAGTGAGAAGAAAGCACCTCTGGAGAAATGAATAGGGCACGGATCATTTTCTGGTTCCAACTCTGAAAGCGCGACGAGTTCGGGCATCTGATACTTGAAACTAGCGCGTCTCGTAAATTCCTGGCGATTCTATCCAAACAGCTCTGTAGCTCAGCTCGAGTCACCTCAAGGAAGTTCCCATCATCTGTCTAGAATTTAGCACCGTACACATAGTTTTTTCCTGACCCAGCTCTGGTAGGAGACCGAATTTAGGCGTCTAGATACTTTAAACGACCGCTTCTTATCATTTCATTTTGCCTATGTGGCAAACAGCTCTATAGCTCATCTCCAGCCCGAGTTGAGTCAAGAAAGCCATCAACATCTTTTAAACATGCAGAGTACGAACAGGTTTTCGAAGCCAGCTATGATAGCAGATCGAGTTCAGGCGTCTAGATACTTTAGACTCGCGCGCCTGATGATTTCCTTCCCATTGCTGTGCCGAACAGCTCTGTAGCTCATCTGGAGCTCGAGTTAAGTCAAGGAAACCATCACTATCTCTAAAAAAACAGAGTACAGATAGTGTGTTGGACCGAGCTCTGATAGCAGAACGAGTTCAGGCGTCTAGATACCGTAGACTGGCGTGTCTGATGATTTCCTCCCGATTGCTGTGCCAAAGAGCTCTCTAGCTGATCTGCAGCGCGAGTTAAGTCGAGAAAAACCATCATCATCTCGAAAAATGCAATAAAAATAGTTGCGCGGACCTAGCTCTGGTAGCAGACGGGATTCAGACCTCTAGATGCTTGAGACGAACGCGCATGATGATTCTGGATCGATGAGGTGTGCATACCAGCTCTGTAGCGCTCCTACAGCTCGATTTAAGTGCAGAAAACAGCCGATCCCGAACACATGCTTTCTGGCGGTAATAGGTACCCGATCGAGTTGACATTAAGATGGCGAGAGAATAAGATCGAATATAGCGGGAAAAAATACTGGAGCTCTAACGAATGTTCAAATTTCGAGAAATCGAATTTAAACCGAGCGAGATTATACAAAACTTCCGTCGATATTTTTTCCAACTGGGAGCCGGCGGTAAACCGTCAACCTTGGCTACCGCCGGGAACTCGTAGAGCCCCCTCGCGCAATGCGAGCGCGGCAATCTCGCATTGCGCGCGCGAGGGCGCGGTTTCATGAAGGAGGACGTGGAGAAGAAGAAGGAGTGAGGGAAAAGCACCTCTGGAAAAAAACAAACATACCAGACCCAGTTCAGGCGTCTGTTGATTTCCTTCCGGTGGCTGCGCCGAAAAGCGTAAAGAGAACCATCACCATCTCTAACAAAATTAGCAGAGTACCAATAGTTTGTCGGTCCCAGCGCTGATAGCAGACCGAGTTCAGGCGTCTAGATACTTTAAACTAGCGCGCCTCATTATTTCCGTTCGATTGCTGTGCCGAACAGCTCTGTAGCTCATTTGCAGCTCGAGTTAAATCATGAAAAAACCAATACCATCTCCAAAGAATTAGCAGAGCACGAATAGTTGTTCGGTCCCAGCGCTGATAGCAGACCGAGATCAGGCGTCTAGATACTTAACTAGCGCCCATGATGATTCCCTACCGATTGCTGTGCTGAACAGCTCTGTAGCTCATCTGCAGCGCGAGTTAAGTCTAGAAAACCATCACCATCTCCAAGAGATTAGCACAGTACGAATTGTTTTTCCCGCCCGAGCGCTGATAGCAGACTGATTTCAGGCGTCTAGGTACTTTGAAGTAGCGCGCCTGATAAATTCCTTCCGATTGCTGTGCCGAAGAGCTCTGTAGCTCATCTGCAGCTCGAGTTAAGTCAAGAAAACCATCACCATCTCCAAAAAAAACAGAGTACGAATAGTTATTCGGCTTCTGCGCTGATAGCAGACCGAATTCAGGCGTCTAGATACTTCAGACTATCGCGCCTGATGGTGTCCTTCCGATTGCTGTGCCAAAGAGCTCTCTAGCTCATCTGCAGCTCGAGTTAAGTGAAGAGACTCATCATCATCTCGAGAGAAAATCGGTGGAGTACAAATAGTTCCGCGGACCTAGCTCTGGTAGCAGACCGAGTTCAGACCTCTAGATTCTGGAGGCTAGCGCTCCTGATGATTCTGGATCGATTAGGTGTGCATACCAGCTCTGTAGCGGTCCCACAGCTCGAGGTAAGTTCAGAAAACCGACAGCACTTGTCAAAATGACTCGAACTCGAACAGCCGATCCCGCCCACATGCCTTTTGGCAGTAATACGTCCACGAATGGCGAGCGGGAATAAGATCGAATATGGGTGGAATAAATACTAGAGCTCAAACGAATTGTTGAATTTCGAGAAGTCGAATTTAAACCAAGCAAAATGATGCAAAACTTCCGTCGATTTCTGTTTGCCAACCAGCCCCCCAGGAGCCCGAGCCCGAGCCCAAGCCCGAGCCCGAGCCCGAGCCCAAGACCCGAGCCAGAGCCCGAGCCCGAGCCCGAGCCCGAGCCCGAGCCCGAGTCCGAGCCCGAGCCCGAGCCCATGCCCGAGCCCGAGCCCGAGCCCGAGCCCGCCCGAGCCCGAGCCCGAGCCCGAGACCGAGCCCGAGCCCGAGCCCGAGCCCGAGCCCGAGCCCGAGCCCCCGAGCCCGAGCCCGAGCCCGAGAGCCCGAGCCCGAGCCCGAGCCCGAGCCCGAGCCCGAGCCCGAGCCCGAGCCCGAGCCCGAGCCGACCCCGAGCCCGAAGCCCGAGCCCGAGCCCGAGCCCGAGCCGAGCCCGAGCCCCCGAGCCCGAGCCGAGCCCGAGCCCGAGCCCGAGCCCGAGAGAGCCGAGCCCGAGAGCCCTCCCGAGCCCGAGCCCGAGCCCGAGCCCGAGCCCGAGCCCGAGCCCGAGCCGAGCCCGAGCCCGAGCCCGAGCCCGAGCCCGAGCCCCGAGCCGAGCCCGAGAGCCCGAGCCCGACCCGAGCCCGAGCCCGAGTCCGAGCCCGAGCCCGAGCCCGAGAGCCCGAGCCCGAGCCGAGCCCGAGAGCCCGAGTCCGAGCCCGAGCCGAGCCCGAGCCCGAGCCCGAGAGCCCGAGCCCGAGCCCGAGAGCCCGCCCGAGCCCGAGCCCGAGCCCGAGCCCGAGCGCGAGCCCGAGCCGGAGCCCGAGCCCGAGCCAGGGCCCGCGCCCGCGGGTGCGGGCGCGGGCGCGCGCGGGCGCAGGCTCGGGCGCTCGAGCTCGGGCTCGGCCTCGAGCTCGGGCTCGAGCTCGGGCTCGGGCTCGGGCTCGGGCGGCTCGGGCTTGGGCTCGGACTCGGGCTCGGGCTCAAACCGAGCGGGAGCTCTAGTTCCAGCCCCAGCCTGGGGCCGAGCCCGAACGATCGACCCCGAGCCGAGCCCGAGCCCGAACCCCAGTTCGAGCCCGAGCCCAGCCCAGCCGCCTGAGCCCGGGCCAGAGCCGAGCCCGAGCCGGAGGCCGAGCCCGAGAAACCCAAGCCCGAGCCTAAGCCCGAGCCCGAGCTTGAGTCCGAGCTGAACGAGCAGTTTAACCACCTGCTCAGATCGACAGCGGAACCCAGGCCTGAGCTCGAGCCCGAGACCAAGCGCGAGCGCGAGCCCCCTGAGCCAGAGCCCGAGTGCGAGCCCAAGCCCGAGCCCGCAGAGCCCGTGCCCGAGCCGAGCCCAAGCTCGAGCAGGAGATATAGGAAAAACCCGAGAGCAAGCTCGAGCCCAAGCCCGAGCCCAGGCCAGCCTCAGCGGGGCAAGCCCCGAGCCCAACACAAGCTTGAGCCCGAGCCCGAGCCCGAGCCCAGCCCGAGCCGGAGCCTAAGCCCGAGCCCGAGCTGGATGGCCGAGCCCGAGGCCGCCGCCGAGCCGAAGCCCTGGGCCCGAGCCCGAGCGCGAGCCTGAGCCCGACTGAGCCTGAGCCCGAGTCAGAGCCCAAGTTCAAGCTCGAGCCCACAGCCCGAGCCAAAGCCATCTTTCAACCTTAATATTGAGCCCTGCTTCCAAGACAATTGTTTTTTGAAAACTGATTTCTTTGCTGCATTTTCAAATATGGAAGTGTTAGGAGCGAAGCTTCCAGACCTGGGTAGCTATTCACAGCCACGAGGATTCTAAGAATTAACGCAAAATTATTTACCTAGAAACTCGTAGTTCCACACCCCCCGCAAGTTCCGTCGTGAATATGTGTCTACAGAGCTGATCCCAAGGCGCAGTGGCGCTCAATATCACGCACTGGTGCTTTATTCAAAGAGAGGGCTTATAAATTAATTCTGAACAAACAATGTTTTGCATATTGACACAGAGCTTGTTTCTCCAAATCTGACGATGCACATAGTGCGTCTATAGAGCTCATATGGTATCGTAGTATTCGCGACGCACGCCGCCGTGCTTAGAGCAAATAAAGAACTCCCTGCAGCCAAAGATGGACACTCGAGACCAACACATGTTTGTAGAATTAATCAGAAGTTGGTTCCCCCAAGTGTTTTGATAGTAAAACTGCAGCTATAGACCTGAGAATTTGACTGCCAGACGCAACATAACCCACTACAGGTGCGAAAACTACGATTTCTCAAAATACATGGACAAGTCTCTTTGAAATCTTAGCAAAACCGACCGAAAGTTACCACATTGTCCGTTCTGGCCGGGTGCGCCAACTGGGCGCCGGCGGTGAACCGTCAACCTTTCTTGCCGCCGGGGGACTCGTAGAGCTTCCTGACCATAGATTATGTCAAAAGAGTTAGCAGAGAGCGAATAGTTTTCCTGCCCGAGCGATGATAGCAGACTGATCTCAGGCGTCTAGTGATATCCCATTGCTGTGCTGAACAGTTCTATAGCTCATCTGCAGCGTGTAGAAAATACCATTAGGGAGAAAATAGCAGAGTACGAATCCGTGTTTGGCGTCTGCGCTGACAACAGACCCAAACCAAACGTCTAGATGCTTCGCGCCTCATGATGTCCTTCTGATTTTTCGGCCGAAGAGCTCTCGAGCTGCTCTGCAGCTCGAGTTCAGTGAAGAAATTCACCATCATTTGGAAAAATATCGGTCGAATACGAATAGTTTGGTGAACCTAGCTCGGGTAGCAGACCGAGTTCAGACCTCTCGATGCAACAGACGAACGCTCCTAATGCTTCTGGATCGGTTTCTGTGCGTACCAGCTCTGTAGCTCTCCTACAGCCCGAATTCAATACAGAAAATGGACAACATCTCTCAAGATGACTCGAAGAATACGAATAATGTTGCGGACCTAGCCAAAGTAGCAGACCCAGGTCAGACCTCTGGATGCAACAGACGAACGAGCCTGATGATTCCGACTCAGTTTCTGTGCGTATGAGCACTGAGCTCTCCTACAGCCCGCGTTACGTGCGAAAACGGACAGCACCTCTCAAGATGACTCGTACGATACGAATAGTTTCGCGGACCTAGCTCGAGTAGCAGACCGAGTTCAGACCTCTGAATGCAACAGACGAACGCGCCTGATTATTCTGCATCGGCTTCTGCGCGCATCAGCTCTGTAGCTCCCCTAGAGATCGAGTTAAGCACAGAAAACAGACAGTCCCTGTCGAGATACTCGAGCGATACGAATAGTTTTGCGGACCTAGCTCGAGTAGCAGACCGATTTCAGACCTATCGGTTTCTGTAATTACCAGCCCTGTACCCCCCTACAGCCCGAGTTGAGTACAGAAAACCGACAGCACCTCTCAAGATGACTCGAACAATACGAGTAGTTTCGCGGACCTAGCTCGAGCAGCAGACCGAGTTCAGACCTCTGGATGCAACAGACGAACGCGCCTGATGATTCTAAATCGGTTTCTGCCACTCTGTAGCTATCCTAGTGCTCGAGTTAAATACAAAAAACCGACAACGTCTGTAAACATGAATTGAAACAGCCGATCCCGCCCACACGCTTTGACAGAAATATATACCCGATCGAGCTGAGATCAAGACGGCGAGCGGGAATAATATCGAATATCATGGGAAAAAATACTAGAGCTCAAACGACTTGTTGAATTTCGAGAACAAAATTTTCAATCGACCAAAAATCACCTAAAGGTCCGTCGAGATTTTTCTTGCCAACTAGCTCTCCAGCGCACCCGAACTGGCGCCAGCGGTAAACCGTCGACCTGGCCACCGCCGGGAACCTCGTAGAGCTACTTGCACGCGCAAGAGTGCCGAAAATCGGAAGAGAGAGCTTCTGGAAGCATTTCTCAGAAAGGTGAGAATTGATTTTTTCCATGTCAACATGAAATTGGTTTCCTCGAGTTTTTCATAGTAAAAGTGCGCCTACAGAGCTCATATCAAGACGCAGAGGCCCTCATAGTCGTCCACAGGTGCGAAAAATTTGCTTTGTCAAAATAAATGGTCAAATATATTCTAAAAACCAGCAAAACCGACCAAAAGTTATCACTTTGTCCGCCCGGGCCGGGTCGCTCAACTAGCTCCAGCCCGCGCCGAAATTCCTCTAGCTCATCGATGACGAAGAGCTCTATGAGGTATTACTGGCGCCGGCGGTAAACCGTCAACCTGGTCACCGCCGGCAACCTCCAAGAGCTCCTTGCACGCGTTGCTCAGGATCAAGGCAGGGAGCTTCTCGGAGTATTTCTAGAAAAACGTCAGATTGACATTTTTTCGTGTCAACATGTAGTCGGTTTCCGGAAGTGAACTAATACTAAAACTGACACTAGAGCGCTGAGCTGCTCTGGAACAAAATTTCTTGCCAATGCTCGGCGTAAAAATCTGCTTTCTCAAAATGAATTGTCAGATGTCTTTCAAATATTAGCAAAATCGACCAAAAGTAACCACTTTGTCTCTTTCGGTCGGGTCGACCAACTAGCTCCACCCCGCGCCGGAATTCCTCTAGCTCATCGACTGGGAGCCGGCGGTAAACCGTCAACCAGGTTTTTCCCGGAAAGGGCATGAGCCCAGGGTTCTCTTTTAGTGGGTAAACCCTGTCCCCCGGTGCCAACTTGAAGGAGGCCGGCGAATTTTTTCCCTGATAAACATGATGGACCCACGAACCCGGAAAGGGATATAGACATGTGGAGCATGGGGCACGTTTTCACGATACCCAACGGGGCAACACCTCACGAAACATCCCACGAGACACCTCACGAAACATCCCACGAGACACCTCACGAAACATTCCGCGAGACACCTCACGAAACATTCCACGAGACACCCCGCGAAACATTCCACGAGACACCCCACGAAACATTCCACGACGACAGGCAACCACTCAACCAAGGCGGTGTGGTCGTGCTGGGGAGTGGTCGTGCTGGGGTGTGGTCGTGCTGGGGGGTGGTCGTGCTGGGGTGTGGTCGTGCTGGGGGGGTGGTCGTGCTGGGGGGTGGTTGTGCTGGGGCGTGGTCGTGCTGGGGCGTGGTCGTGCTGGGGCGTGGTCGTGCTGGGGTGTGGTCGTGCTGTGGTGAGGTCGTGCTGGGGTGTGGTCGTGCTGGGGTGTGGTCTTGCTAGGGTGGGGTCGTGCTGGGGTGGGGTCGTGCTGGGTGGGGTCGTGCTGGGGTGTGGTCGTGCTGGGGTGTGGTGCGTGGTCGTGCTAGGGGGGTGGTCGTGCTGGGGGGTGGTCGTGCTGGGGTGGTCGTGCTGGGGCGTGGTCGTGCTGGGGGGGTGGTCGTGCTGGGGGTGGTTGTGCTGGGGCGTGGTCGTGCTGGGGCGTGGTCGTGCTGGGGCGTGGTCGTGCTGGGGTGTGGTCGTGCTGTGGTGAGGTCGTGCTGGGGTGTGGTCGTGCTGGGGTGTGGTCTTGCTGGGGTAGGGGCGTGCTGGGGTCGGGTCGTGCTGGGGTGTGGTCGTGCTGGGGTATGGTCGTGCTGGGGTGGGGTCGTGCTGGGGTCGTGTCGGGTGGGTGTCCGTTCTGGGTCTGGTCGTGCTGGGTGTGGTCGTGCTGGGTATGGTCGTGCTAGGTGGGGCGTGCATATTCGCTCGAGACATCCTGCCAAATTCCAGGAAAATCGTACAAACAAGGAATTAGTCGAGACATCATCGAAATTTCCCTTCGCGCGGGCGCTTTTCCGCGTCGCGGTCGGCTCTGCAAAACAAGCGTTTCGCTCGAGACATCCTCGGCAAACTCTGCGGAGCAAGCGTTTCGCTCGAGACATCCTCAACACACGAAAAAGTGGCCCGCACCCTGTGATTTATCGATCGGGATTTCAAAAACAAGCGTTTCGCTCGAGACATCCTCAAAATTTAATTCGCCGGCCTCCTTCGACCTCGTTATTTATCAGGGAAAAAATTCGCCGGCCTCCCTCAAGCAGGCACCGGGGGACTAGGTTTACCTACTAAAAGAGAACCCTGGGCCCATGCCCTTTCCGGGAATAACGAGGTCGAAGGAGGCCGGCGAATTAAAATTTGAGGATGTCTCGAGCGAAACGCTTGTTTTTTGAAATCCCGATCGATAAATCACAGGGTGCGGGCCACTTTTTCGTGTGTTGAGGATGTCTCGAGCGAAACGCTTGCTCCGCAGAGTTTGCCGAGGATGTCTCGAGCGAAACGCTTGTTTTGCAGAGCCGACCGCGACGCGGAAAAGCGCCCCGCGCGAAGGAATTTCGATGATGTCTCGACTAATTCGTTTGTTTTTGTCCGATTTCCTGGAATTTTGGCAGGATGTCTCGAGCGAAATGCACGACCCCACCCTAGCACGACCATACCCCAGCACGACCACACCCCAGCACGACCAGACCCCAGCACGACCCCACCCCAGCACGACCCCACCCCAGCACGACCATACCCCAGCACGACCACACCCCAGCACGACCACACCCCCAGCACGACCACCCCCCAGCACGACCACGCCCCACCCAGCACGACACACCCCAGCACGAACTCCGACCCCCAGCACGACCCTACCCCAGCAAGACCACACCCCAGCCCGACCACACCCCAGCACGAACCCACCCCAGCACGACCCCACCCCAGCACGACCCCACCCCAGCACGACCACGCCCCAGCATGACCACACCCCAGCACGACCACACCCCAGCACGACCACTCCCCAGCACGACCCCACCCCAGCACGACCCCACCCTAGCACGACCACACCCCAGCACGACCACACCCCAGCACGACCCCACCCCAGCACGATCACACCCCAGCACGACCCCACCCCAGCAAGACCACACCCCAGCACGACCACACCCCAGCACGACCTCACCACAGCACGACCACACCCCAGCACGACCACGCCCCAGCACGACCACGCCCCAGCACGACCACGCCCCAGCACGACCACGCCCCAGCACGACCACGCCCCAGCACGACCACCCCCCAGCACGACCACCCCCCCAGCACGACCACCCCCCAGCACGACCACCCCCCAGCACGACCACACCCCAGCACGACCACTCCCCAGCACGACCACACCGCCTTGGTGGAGTGGTTGCCTGTCGTCGTGGAATGTTTCGTGGGGTGTCTCGTGGAATGTTTCGCGGGGTGTCTCGTGAAATGTTTCGTGAGGTGTCTCGTGGAATGTTTCGTGAGGTGTCTCGTGGGCTGTTTCGTGAGGTGTCTCGTGGGATGTTTCGTGAGGTGTTGCCCAGTTGGGTATCATGAAAACGTGTCCATGCTCCACATGTCTATATCCCTTTCCGGGTTCGTGGGTCCATCATGTTTGAGTTTGAGTCAGGGCGCGGACAGCTGTGACAGCTGAGCCCTAAGGCTCCCAAACGGAGCACAGGGTAGCTAGAGAGGGCATCTCTTATCATCACACTGCCGAGCCACTGAGGCATAGGCAACGGAATAGGATGCAGGAACAAGGAAAAGGATGCAGTACAACATGTGAAATTGTAAAGGTGTTGGAGAGCTCCAAGCAAGATGAAATGAGTCAGCTGCTTGGATGAAAGATGCTACCCAAAATGTGCTCCACGGCCATACAGAGCCGTTGTGCTGCAATCACCCCACAAAACATGACAGAAGCAGAGGCATCAAGCGAGAAAGCTTCCTCCGCCACCAACTGCCACGTCCCGTGTACACACAAATCTATACACCATCCTGCAGCACATCCCTCCACAGAGCGACCTCCGTCGAAGAATCCACGGAGGCCGTCTAGTTTTGTTTTAATCGCATGTTCAATAAGTGAGGCATGGAACGTAACGTAACTATTTTTGGTTCTGGCCAACCATGTCAGCCTGTCAGCTCTTTCGTTTCCTTCTCGATAGATCCACTTGAACATATTGTGGCCCCAACTCGGAGGCCTCATACCATACACCACAGAGATATGCTCCAGCCTGTTTTGAATGTCGCCAAGAATGTGCTTGTAGATAATATTGGATGTTGCCCAGAGACCGCTAATTCAATTCACCCCTGTGGAGGAGTCACCAATAAATTCCATCGGCATCGAGTCCCGAGGCTCCGCATTCCACTCCGATGCATGTTCATGAATGTACGCAAGTCGTTTCTCCATCTTCTCGTCCTCCTTCCTTTGCTGCTCCTCCGTATTCTCCCTCTCCTCCTCCTCCCTAGCATATCCCGCAGGCTGTGCATGTTTGAAATAACAGTACCCCCACGCCTCCTCCATGTTTGTAACATCCAGTGCCCGCTTCAGAAATTCTTTCCATCCCTGACGTGAAAAGGATAACGTATGATACCAATCCTTCCCTGATACCAACTCGAAAATGTAATGGAAGTTTCTCAGCGCCAGTGGTCCCCCCCCCCCATGCCGACGCGTCGTTAATGGGCGATCTTTCCAAGGCAGTGATGCAATGAAGGCCTGCCGTCGGTCAGTCCACTCCCCCGACCATGCAAAAATACATTCTCTAGCCTGCATATGCGAGTCCCCTGTGCTACGATGATGAGGTGGAGCCACCCGTCGCCGCTTGTTTGCAGCGATTTCCTGCGACGGCAACTCAACAGAGGAACGCTTTTGCGACAGAGAATCCTGAGATGGATGGGATGTCTTTGCACGCTTATGCATTTGGGAAATCAGATTGCGCCGATGCGCGGGCAATTGTGTCTGAGAACCAGGGAGCTCAAAGGAATCAACAGCATGCATCGTCTCACACACGTCAGGATGACTTCCCATTGATGCCGAGCACACAATACTTGGTAGCACATACATGGGTTCATCCTGACGTTGTCTCTTGGCCGGCGGTGGCTCACACGCAGCAAAGACGTTGGGGCCAGGCTTGCCTGAAGAATCAAAAGTACCTGGAGGAATCTGTGCGGGTGTTGGGTTCAGGCGTTTCACAGCAAACGTACAGTCCTGAGCCCACTGCCACTGACGAAACAAGAATAGCTGCACAAGAGACGGCCGCCCAATTCCAGGAGCATACGCCGCCCACGTTTGTACAAGTTGCATAAGTATATACTCCAATCCATGTCGGCAGGTTTCGGGCGGCGTACCATAGAACACAATAGTTTACCTTCCCACGTGTGCAACTGTTTCAAGATGTGGTGGTCCGCTGGCATGCCTTCAACACCGAAAATTACAAAACTACGCAACCTAGATTCATAATGCTTGATTTTCTTCTGGAAGGGTACAGCACGATTCGTATAAAACTTGCGGAACTGATTAAATCGCTTCCAACCCCGAGCCAATTTCCAAGCCACATCATGGTGTTTGTCAGTCTTGCTCGTGACCAGGCAACCCAGGCACTCCATTTCAGAGCATCGCGGAAGACACAGGGTACCGAGATCGTTCACCTGGACAACGAGGTTCCCCGTCGAGGCGCCTTCAGAGTCCTCCCCAAAGGCAAGATAGTGTAGTGAGGAATCTCTCCATCTGAAACCGTGTGTATACAGCTGAGCCGAGAAGTCCCCCACCATACGTGTGAGCTCAGTCTTTGATTTCGAGAAAAGCAAAATGTTATCGGCCCAGAGCGCATGAGTAAGATACCCCCCACCAGCCTCCTCCCCCAAATCGTACCCAAGCTTCTCCTCCCCCCAATTCAGTACAATCCTATCCCACATCAGTAGTGTCACACACTTCCACAGGAAGGAGGCCTCCACACTGCCAGTACGTACACATGCATCCCAGGGAATACCCGTCGCCGTGGAGTCCTGAAAGGTAAAGTCCGCTGTGTCCAGGATACTGGGAGCGAGCAGCGCCAACGCAAGGTCATTGGGGAACCCAGGGATGGCATCCAAGGCCCGACTGGCCTTCTCAACCGTGACGTTATCAAAGGCAGTCTGCACATCTAATGACGCGAGGTGCAGGGTCTCATCTTTCCCCCACTCCAGAGCGTGTGTAGTGACATGCTTAAGCATGGCAGTGATCTCGTGCGTGCGCCTTCCCTTGCAAAACCCGTAGATATGTAGATATTGTGGGACCCTTTTCAGATAACCTTCAGCAATCTCAACCAAACATGAAGTATACCATTTGCTTAGGCTGCTAAGTAAGACGAGAGCACGAGTATCAGACAACTTAGTGGTATCTTTAGCTTTCGGCATCAACACCACAAGCAACTCAGACCAAATCCGAGGAGTAGGATACCGTTGAAGATACAGGTCCTGGAATAACCGAAAAATATGACGCAAACCTACCCACGTGATACGTTTCAACATAGAAGGAGAAACTCCGTCCTTACCCACCGCCTTACCACACTTTAAGCGTGATCGTGCCTGTAACAATACGGACATGGAAATGGGGGAGACGTCCACAGTGTTCGTGTCCTGCAACCTCCTCCTCCTCCTCTCCTCGATACACTCCACGTTACATATCCCTGACGCAGCACAGTGGTCGTTGGCGAACCCGTGAGCATAGAGCGCCTTCTCCCACAACTCCCTATCCTCCGTGAGCACATTGTCATAACTCAATTTGTCCACCACCGTCCGAGCGAGCTTCCCGTCACGATGATCGTATTCGAGTCGACGACGAGTGTGTGCACGCATCTCCTTCCTTCTCTCCTTCTTAACCCTGATGAGCTCCTCCTCCTCCTCCCCTCCTTCACGACGCAGTCGGCGATATTCATCATCAAGTTCCTTATGACGATCTGTCTTTTTCCCGGAAAGGGCATGAGCCCAGGGTTCTCTTTTAGTGGGTAAACCCTGTCCCCCGGTGCCAACTTGAAGGAGGCCGGCGAATTTTTTCCCTGATAAATAACGAGGTCGAAGGAGGCCGGCGAATTAAAATTTGAGGATGTCTCGAGCGAAACGCTTGTTTTTGAAATCCCGATCGATAAATCACAGGGTGCGGGCCACTTTTTCGTGTGTTGAGGATGTCTCGAGCGAAACGCTTGCTCCGCAGAGTTTGCCGAGGATGTCTCGAGCGAAACGCTTGTTTTGCAGAGCCGACCGCGACGCGGAAAAGCGCCCCGCGCGAAGGAATTTCGATGATGTCTCGACTAATTCCTTTGTTTTTGCACGATTTCCTGGAATTTTGGCAGGATGTCCAGCACGACCACGCCCAGCACGACCACGCCCCAGCACGACCACACCCCAGCACGAACACACCTCAGCACGACCACGCCCCAACACGACCACACCCCAGCACGACCACACCCCAGCACCAGCACGACCACACCCCAGCACGACCCGATCGATAAGTCACAGGGTGCGGACCACCCCAGCACGACCACACCCCAGCACGACCCCACTCCAGCACGACCCCACCCCAGCACGACCACGCCCCAGCACGACCACACCCCACACGACCACACCCCAGCACGACCACACCCCAGCACGACCCCGACCCAGCACGACCCCACCCCAGCCCGACCACACCCCAGCACGACCACACCCCAGAACGACCACACCCCAGCCCGACCCCACCCAAGCACGACCCCACCCCAGCACGACCACACCCCAGCAGGACCACACCCCAGCACGACCACATCCCAGCAGGACCCCACCGCAGCAAGACCACACCCCAGCACGACCACACCCCAGCACGACCTCACCACAGCACGACCACACCCCAGCACGACCACGCCCCAGCACGACCACGCCCCAGCACCACCACGCCCCAGCACGACCCCCCCCCAGCACGACCACCCCCCCAGCACGACCACACCGCAGCACGACCACCCCCCAGCACGCCCACCCCCCAGCACGACCACTCCCCAGCACGAGCACACCGCCTTGGTTGAGTGGTTGCCTGCACGACCACACCCCAGCACGACCACACCCCAGCACGACCACACCCCAGCACGACCACACCCCAGCACGACCACACCCCAGCACCAGCACGACCACACCCCAGCACGACCCGATCGATAAGTCACAGGGTTCGGACCACCCCAGCACGACCACACCCCAGCACGACCCCACTCCAGCACGACCCCACCCCAGCACGACCACGCCCCAGCACGACCACACCCCAACACGACCACACCCCAGCACGACCACACTCCAGCACGACCCCGACCCAGCACGACCCCACCCCAGCACGACCACACCCCAGCACGACCACACCCCAGAACGACCACACCCCAGCACGACCACACCCCAGCACGACCCGACCCCAGCACGACCCTACCCCAGCAAGACCACACCCCAGCACGACCACACCCCAGCACGACCTCACCACAGCACGACCACACCACAGCACGACCACGCCCCAGCACGACCACGCCCCAGCACGACCACGCCCCAGCACGACCACCCCCCAGCACGACCACCCCCCTAGCACGACCACCCCCAGCACGACCACCCCCCAGCACGACCACACCCCAGCACGACCACACCCCAACACGACCATACTCCAGCACGACCACACCCCAGCACGACCACACCCAGTCGCACCCCCGTGGAATGTTTCGTGGGGTGTCTGGTTGAGTGGTTGCCTGTTCGTGGGGTGTCTCGTGGAATGTTTCACGGGGTGTCTCGTGGAATGTTTCGTGAGGTGTCTCGTGGGTTGTTTCGTGAGGTGTCTCCTAGGATGTTTCGCGGGGTGTCTCGTGGGATGTTTCGTGAGGTGTCGCCCAGTTGGATATCGTGAAAACGTGACCATGCTGCACATGTCTATATCCCTTTCCGGGTTCGTGGGTCCATCATGTTGGGGATCTGCATTTTCTTTGGGACATTGGTGTATGACTCCTTGTCCTGTGCACATGCATCCAAGATAACAGGAGCCAATTCATCCGGGCAGAGACCAGATGGGTAACGAGCTGCAGCGTGCAAACGACGATCAAGGTTAGCCGAAACTTGCAATTCCGAGGCCTCGTCGCAGCACCAATGAGTGAACGTCTGTCGCGGCTTCGTTCTCCAACCAGGTTACCGCCGGGAGCCTCGTAGAGCTCTTGTCTGTACTGCTCGCAATACATGGGGGAATCTTTCTTACGCGTGAGCTGGAAAACTTGGAAAATTACGTTTTTTCCCGGAAAGGGCGGGGGCCCAGGGTTCTCTTTTAGTAGGTAAACCTGTCCCCCGGTGCCAACTTGAAGGAGGCCGGCGAATTTTTTCCCTGATAAATAACGAGGTCGAAGGAGGCCGGCGAATTAAAATTTGAGGATGTCTCGAGCGAAACGCTTGTTTTTGAAATCCCGATCGATAAATCACAGGGTGCGGGCCACTTTTTCGTGTGTTGAGGATGTCTCGAGCGAAACGCTTGCTCCGCAGAGTTTGCCGAGGATGTCTCGAGCGAAACGCTTGTTTTGCAGAGCCGACCGCGACGCGGAAAAGCGCCCCGCGCGAAGGAATTTCGATGATGTCTCGACTAATTCCTTTGTTTTTGTACGATTTCCTGGAATTTTGGCAGGATGTCTCGAGCGAAATGCACGACCCCACCCTAGCACGACCATACCCCAGCACGACCACACCCCAGCACGACCAGACCCCAGCACGACCCCACCCCAGCACGACCCCACCCCAGCACGACCATACCCCAGCACGACCACACCCCAGCACGACCCGACCCCAGCACGACCCTACCCCAGCAAGACCACACCCCAGCACGACCACACCCCAGCACGACCTCACCACAGCACGACCACACCCCAGCACGACCACACCCCAGCACGACCACGCCCCAGCACGACCACGCCCCAGCACGACCACCCCCCAGCACGACCACCCCCCCAGCACGACCACCCCCCAGCACGACCACCCCCCAGCACGACCACACCCCAGCACGACCACTCCCCAGCACGCCCAGCACGACCCCAGCACGACCCGATCGATAAATCACAGGGTGCGGACCACCCCAGCACGACCACACCCCAGCACACCACCCCAGCACGACCCCACCCCAGCACGACCACGCCCCAGCACACCACACCCCAGCACGACCACACCCAGCACGACCACACCCCAGCACGACCCCACCCCAGCACGACCCCACCCTAGCACGACCACACCCCAGCACGACCACACCCCAGCACGACCACACCCCAGCACGACCCCACCCCAGCACGACCCCACCACAGCACGACCACCACCCCAGCACGACCACACCCCAGCACGACCACACCCCAGCACGACCCCACCCCAGCAAGACCACACCCCAGCACGACCACACCCCAGCACGACCTCACCACAGCACGACCCCACCCCAGCACGACCACGCCCCAGCACGACCACGCCCCAGCACGACCACGCCCCAGCACGACCACCCCCCAGCACGACCACCCCCCTAGCACGACCACCCCCCAGCACGACCACCCCCCAGCACGACCACACCCCAGCACGACCACACCCCAACACGACCATACTCCAGCACGACCACACCCCAGCACGACCACACCCAGTCGCACCCCCGTGGAATGTTTCGTGGGGTGTCTGGTTGAGTGGTTGCCTGTTCGTGGGGTGTCTCGTGGAATGTTTCACGGGGTGTCTCGTGGAATGTTTCGCGAGGTGTCTCGTGGGTTGTTTCGCGAGGTGTCTCCTGGGATGTTTCGCGGGGTGTCTCGTGGGATGTTTCGTGAGGTGTCGCCCAGTTGGATATCGTGAAAACGTGACCATGCTGCACATGTCTATATCCCTTTCCGGGTTCGTGGGTCCATCATGTTTGTTTTCACCGAAAACCGGCTGCTTCAAATGTTTTGATAGTAATACTGCAGCTACGGACCAGAGAATTTCCCACTACAGGTGCGAAAAATACCGGTTAAAACGAATGTTCGCATCTCTCAGAAAGTTCGCCCAACCGACCCAAAGTTCCCACATTGTCTGCCTGGGCCGGGTGGGTCAACTAGCTGCACCCCGCGCCGGAATTCCTCTAGCTCTTCGATGCCGAAGAGCTCTACGAGGTATGACGAAGAGCTCCACGAGGTACTGGGCGCCGGCGGTAAACCGTCAACCTTTCTTAACGCCGGGAGAATCGCAGAGCTTTCTCGCCAATATTACGTCCAAAGATTTGGCAGACAACGATTAGTTTTTCAGCCTCCGCTGATAGCAGACTGATCTCAGCCTTCTAAACATATTTCACTATTGCCCAGAGCTCTAGATGCAACAGACGCACGCGCCTGATGATGCTGGATCGATTGATGTGCGCACGAGCTCTGTAGCTCTCCTACATTTCGAGTTAAGTACAGAAAACCAAGAGCATTTGTCAAGATGACTCGAATAATACGAATAGCTTCGCGGACCTAGCTCGAGTAGCAGACCGAGTGCAGACCTCTGGATGCAACAGATGAACGCGCCTGATGATTTTGAACGGGTTTATGTAAACATCAGCTCTGTAGCTGTCCTACAGCTTGAGTTAAGTACAGAAAACCGACAGCATCTGTCAAGATAACTCGAATAATACGAACGGGTTCGTGGACCTAGCTCGAGTAGCAAACCGAGTTCAGACCTAGATGCAGCAGATGAACGCGCCTGATGATCCTCAATTCGTTTCTGTAAGTGTCTGCTCTGTAGCTGTCCTACAGCTCGAGTTAAGTCCAGAAAACCAACAGCACCTCTTAAGATGACTCGAATAATACGAATAGCTTCGCGGACCTAGCTCGAGTAGCAGACCGAGTTCAGAGATCTAGATGCAACGGATGAACGCGCCTGATGATTTTGAATCGGCTTCTGTAAGTATCAGCTCTGTAGCTGTCCTACAGCTTGAGTTAAGTACAGAAAGCCGACAGTACCTGTCAAGATGACTCGAATAATACGAATAGCTTCACGGACCTAGCTCGAGTAGCAGACCGAGTTCAGACCTCTAGATGCAACAGATCAACGCGCCTGATGATTCTGAATCGGCTTCTGTTAGTATCAGCTCTCTAGCTGTCCTACAGCTCGAGTTAAGTACAAAAGACCGACAACGCCTGTGAAGGTGACTCGAAACAGCCGATCCCGCCTGGACGCTTTTTGGCAGAAAAGGTATCCGATCGAGCTGAGATTGAGACGGGGAGCGGGAAAAAGATCGAATATCACGGGAAAAAATACTAGAGCTCAAACGAATTGAGGAATTTCGAGAACATAATTTTCAACCGAGCCCAAATCAGCAAAAGGTACGTCGAGATTTTTCTTGCCAACTAGCCCTCCAGCGCCCCGGAACTGGGCGCCGACGGTAAACCGTCAACCTTTCTTACCACCGGGGGACTCATAGAGCTTCCTGACCATATATTATGTCCAAAGATTTAGCAGAGATCGAAAAGTTTTTCAGCCCGAGCGCTGATAGCAGACTGATCTCAGGCGTCTAGTGATATCCCATTGCTGTGCTGAACAGTTCTTTAGCTCACCTGCAGCGTGTAGAAAATACCATTAGGGAGAAACTAGCAGAGTACGAATCCGTGTTTGGCGTCTGCGTTCACAACAGACCCAAACCAAGCGTCTAGATGCTTCGCGCCTCATGACGTCCTTCTGATTTTTCGGCCGAAGAGCTCTCGAGCTGCTCTGCAGCTCGAGTTCAGTGAAGAAATTCACCATCATTTTGGGAAAAAATTGTCGGTCGAATACGAATAGTTTTGAGAACCTAGCTCGGGTAGCAGACCGAGTTCAGACCTCTCGATGCGACAGACGAACGCTCCCAATGCTTCTGCATCAGTTTCTGTGCGTGCCAGCTCTGTACCTCTCCTACAGCCTGAATTCAATACAGAAGATGGACAACATCTGTCAAGATGACTCGAAGAATACGAATAAATTTGCGGACCTAGCCCGAGTAGCAGACCCAGTTCAGACCTCTGGATGCAACAGACGAACGGGCCTGATGATTCCGAATCAGTTTCTGTGCGCATGATCTCTGTAGCTCTCCTACAGCCCGAGTTACGTGCGAAAACGGACAGCACCTCTTGAGATGACTCGAAGGATACGAATAGTTTCGCGGACCTAGCTCGAGTAGCAGACCGAGTTCAGACCTCTAGATGCAACAGACGAACGCGCCTGATTATTTTGCATCGGTTTCTGTGCGTATCAGCTCTGTAGCTCCCCTAGAGCTCGAGTAAAGTGCAGAAAACCAACAGTCCCTGTCGACATGACCCGAGCGATACGAATAGTTTTGCGGACCTCGCTCAAGTAGCAGACCGATTTCAGACCTCTGCATGCGACAGGCGGACGCGCCTCATGTCTCCGAATCGTTTTCTGCAATTACCAGCCCTGCAGCCCCCCCCCCCCTACAGCCCGAGTTAAGTACAGAAAACCGACAGCACCTCTCAAGATGACTCGAACAATACGAATAGCACCGCGGACCTAGCTCGGGCAGCAGACCGAGTTCAGACCTCTGGATGCAACAGACGAACGTGCCTGAGGATTCTGAATCGGTTTCTGCAAGTATCAGCTCTGTAGCTCTCCTACAGCTCGAGTTCAGTACAAAAAACCAACAACGCATGTCAAGATGACCCGAAACGGCCGATCCCGCCCGTGTGCTTCTTGGCAGTAATATCTACCCGATCGAGCTGAGATTAAGACGGCCAGCGGGAATAAGATCGAATATCACGGGAAAAAATACTAGAGCTCTAACGAATGGTTGAATTTCGAGAACAAAAATTTTCAACCGACCAAAAGTCACCAAAAGGTCCGCCGAGATTTTTCCTTGCTAACTAGCTCTCCAGCGCCCCGGAACTGGCGCCGGCGGTGAACCGTCAACCTGGTCACCGCCGGGAGCCTCGTAGAGCTCCTTGCACGCGTAAGAGTGCTCAGGATCGAAGCAGGGAGCTTCTTGGAGCATTTCTAGAAAAACGTCAAATTGACATTTTTTGGTGTCAACATGAAGCCGGTTCCCAGAAGTGAACTGATACTAAAACTGGATCTAAAGAGCTGAGCTGCTCTGGGAACAAAATTTATATGCCAATGCTCGGCGTAAAAATCTGCTTTCTCAAAATGAATGGTCAAATATCTTTCAAATATTAGCAAAACCGACCCAAAGTTGTCACATTTTCTCTTCTGGTCGGATTGGCCAACTAGCTCCACCCCGCGCCGGAATTCCTCTAGCTCATCGATTGAAACCGGCGGTGAACCGTCAACCAGGTTACCGCCGGGGACCTCGTAAAGCTCTTTTCTTGCCCAGCGCTCCTCGGAACACGTGAAGGAAGCTTAAGCAAGAGCCAAAAAAATCTAAAAAATCGGTCGCATACAAATAGTTTTGCGGACCTAGCTCGAGTAGCAGACTCTGTTCAGAGCTCTAGATGTTTCAGCCGAACGCCCTTTATGATTCTGGATCGGTTTCTGTGCGTACCAGCTCTGTAGCTGTGTTACAGCTCGAGTTAAGTGCAGAATACCGACAGCGCCTCTAAAGAGAACTTGAGAAATACGAATAGTGTTGTGGACCTAGCTCGAGCAGCAGACCGAGTTCAGGCCTCGTGAAGCAACAGACGAACGCGCCAGGTGCTACTGAATCGGTTGATGTGCGCACCAGCTCTGTAGCTCCTCTAAATCTTGAGTTGAGTACAGAAAACCGACATCACTGGTCAAAATGACTTGAAGAATACAAAAAGTTTTACGGACCTAGCTCGAGTAGCAGACCGAGTTCAGACCTCTGGATGCAACAGACGAACGCGCCTGATGATTCTGAATCGGTTTCTGTGAGCATCAGCTCTTTAGCTCTCCGAAATCTCGAGTTAAGTACAGAAAACCGTGAACGTGTGTCAAGATGACTCGGAACACAGTCGGTTCCTCGAAGTGTTTTGATAGTAATACTGCACCTACGGACCTGAGAATTTGACTGGCAGACGCGGCATAACCCACTACAGGTGCGAAAAATCTGCTTTCTCAAAATGAATTGTCAAATATCTTTCAGGAAAACCGACCCAAAGTCACCACTTTGTCTCTTCTGGTCGGGTCGACCAACTGGGCGCCGGCGGTAAACCGTCAACCTTTCTTACCGCCGGGGGACTCGTAGAGCTTCCTGACCATATACTTGGAACCGGCGGTAAACCGTCAACCAGGTTACCGCCGGGGACATCGTAGAGCTCTTTGCTTGCTCAGCGCTCCTCAAAACACGTGAAGGAAGCTTCTAAAGCGAGGGCCAAAAAACTCGAAAAAAATCGGTCGCATACGAATAATTTTGCGGACCTAGCTCGAGTAGCGGACTCTGTTCAGAGCTCTGGATGCTTCAGCCGAACGCCCCTCATGATTCTGGATCGCTTTCTGTGCGTACTAGCTCTGTAGCTGGGCTACAGCTCGAGTTAAGTACAGAATACAGACAGCGCCTCTAAAGAGAACTTGAGAAATACGAATAGTGTTGTGGACCTAGCTCGAGTAGCAGACCGAATCCAGGCCTCTTGATGCAACAGACGAATGCGCCTGGTGATAATGAATCGGTTAAGGTGCGCACCAGCTCTGTAGCTCCTCTGAATCTTGAGTTGAGTACAGAAAACCGACATCACTGGTCAAAATGACTCGACGAATACAAAAAGTTTTACGGACTTAGCTCGAGTACCAGACGCGATCATACCTCTCGATGCAACAGACGAACGCGCCTGATAATTCGGCATGGGTTTCTGTAAGCATCAGCTCTGTAGCTCTCCGAAATTTCGAGTTAAGTACAGAAAACCGTGAACGCGTGTCAAGATGACTCGGAACACAGTCGGTTCCTCCAAGTGTTTTGATAGTAATACTGCACCTACGGACCTGAGAATTTGACTGGCAGACGCGGCATAACCCACTACAGGTGCGAAAAATTTGGTTTCTCAAAATGAATTGTCACATATCTTTCGAATCTTAGGAAAACCAACCCAAAGTTATCACATTGTCTCTTCTCGTCGGGTCGACCAACTAGCTCCAGCCCGCGCCGGAATTCCTCTTAGCTCATCGATGCCGAAGAGCTCTACGAGGTATTATGTCCACAGAATAAGCAAAGAACGAATAGTTTTCCAGCCCGAGCGCTGATAGCAGACTGATATCAGGCGTCTAGTGATATCCCATTGCTGTGCTGAACAGTTCTATAGCTGATCTGCAGCGTGTAGAAAATACCATTCGGGAGAAAATAGCAGAGTATGAATCCGCGTTTGGCGTCTGCGCTCACAACAGACCCAAACCAAGCGTCTTTTCTTGCACGGCGATCCTCGGAACATGAAGAAAGCTTCTGGAGCGAGGAACGAAAAACTAGAAAAATCACGTTATTCTGTTTTTATCAAACGTCGGTTCCTCCAAGTGTTTTGATAGTAATACTGCACCTACGGACCTAAGAATTTGACTGGCAGACGCGGCATAACCCACTATAGGTGCGAAAAATCTAGTTTCTCAAAATGAATTGTCATATATAATTCAAATCTTCGGGAAACAGACCCAAAGTTATCACATTGTCTCTTCTTGTCGGGTCGACCAACTGGCGCCAGCGGTGAACCGTCAACCTGGTCACCGCCGGGAACCTCGTAGAGCTCCTTGCACGCGTAACAGTGCATAAGCATCGAAGCAGGGAGCTTCTTGGAGTATTTCTAGAAAAACGTCAAAGTGACATTTTTCGGTTTCAACATGAGGTCGGTTCCCGGAAGGGAACCCATAGTAAAACGTCCTCGAGAGAGCTGAGCTGCTCTGAGAACAAAGGTTATATGCGTATGCTTAGCGCAAAAATCTGGTTTCTCAAAATAAATGGTCAAATATCTTTCAAATCTTAGCAAAACGAACCAAAAGTTCCCACATTGTCCGTTCTGGTCGGGTCGGCCAACTAGCTCCCCCCCGCGCCGGAATTCCTCTAGCTCATCGATGCCGAAGAGCTCTACGAGGTACTAGCTCCAGCCCGCGCCGGAATAGTATGAGCTCTCTAGCTTCCTACTGGCGCTGGCGGTGAACCGGCAACCTGGTCACCGCCGGGAACCTCGTAGAGCTCCTTGCACGCGTAACAGTGCTAAGGATCGAAACAGGGAGCTTCTTGAGTATTTCTAGAAAAACGTCAAATTGACATTTTTCGATGTCAATACGAGATCGGTTCCTGGAAGTGAACCCATAGTAAAACGTCCTCGAGAGAGCTGAGCTGCTCTGAGAACAAATGTTATATGCGTATGCTTAGCGCAAAAACCTGGTTTCTCAAACTAGATGGTCAAATATCTTTCAAATCTTAGCAAAACGAACCAAAAGTTATCACATTGTCCGTTCTGATCGGGTCGGCCAACTGGCGCCGGCGGTGAACCGTCAACCCGGTCACCGCTGGGAACCTCGTAGAGCTCCTTGCACCCGTGAGAAGCTCAGAATCGAAGCGGAGAGCTTATGGGAGCTTTTCTAGAAAAACGTGAAATTGAGATTTTTCGGAGTGAACATGAAGTCGGTTCCCGGAAGTGAACTGATACTAAGCTCTAGAGAGCTGAGCTGCACCGGGAAGAAGGTTTATATGCTAATGCTCGGCGTAAAAATCTGCTTTCTCAAAATGAATTGCCAACTATCTTTCAAATCTTAGCAAAACCGGCCCAAAGTCACCACTTTGTCCGCCCGGGCCGGGTCGACCAACTGGGAACCGGCGGTAAACCGTCAACCAGGTAAACCGTCACACGGGCTCTCGTAGAGCTCTTTTCTCGCACGGCGCTCCTCGGTACACATTAAGGAAGAGTCTGGAGCAAGATCCAAAAAACTCCAAAAATCAAGTTTTTATGTTTCTATCCAAAGACGGTTCCGCCAAGTGTTTTGATAGTAATACTGCACCTACGGACCTGAGAATTTGACTGGCAGACGCGGCATAACCCACTACAGGTGCAAAACATCTGCTTTCTCAAAATGAACAAATATATGGGAACAGGCGATAAACCGTCAACCAGGTTACTGCCGGGCACCTCGTAGAGCTCTTTCTTGCACAGCGCTCCTCTGAACACATGAAGGAAGATTCTGAAGTGAGAGCCGAAAAGATAGAAAAATCACGTTTTTTGGGTTTTCATCCAAAGTCGGTTCCTCCATGTGTTTTGATAGTAATATTGAAGCTACAGACCTAAGAATTTGACTGCCAGACGCGGCATAACCCACTACAGGTGCGAAAATCTGGTTTCTCAAAATGAATTGTCAAATATCTTTCAAATCTTAAGGAAACCAACCCAAAGTTACCACTTTGTCTCTTCTGGTCGGGTCGACCAACTAGCTCCACCCCGCGACGAAATTCCTCTAGCTCATCGTTACCACTACAGGTGCGAAAAATCTGCTTTCTCAAAGCTGGCGCCAGCGGTAAACCGTCAACCTGGTCACCGCTGGTAGCCTCGTAGAGCTCCTTAGACGTGTAAGAATGCTCAGAATCGAAGCACACAGTCTATTCGAGCATTTCTTGGAAAAGGTCAAATTTTCATAAATTGGCGTCAATCTGATCTCGGTTCCTCCACATATTTCGACAGTAAAAATCTCCTGGGAGGGCTCAGCTTCTGGCAGAACAAAATTTAGATACCAATGCTGGACGTAAAAATCCTCTATCCCAAAATGAATGGTCAAATATCTTTCAAATACTGGCTAAACCGACCCAAAGTCGTCACATTGTCCGCCCGGGCCCGGTGGGTCAACTAGCTGCACCCCGCGCCAGAATTCCTCTAGCTCATCGATGCCGAAGAGCTCCACGAGGTATGAATGGTCAAATTTATGGGAGCCGGCGGTAAACCGTCAACCAGGTTACCGCCGGAAGCCTCGTACAGCTCTTTTCCTTGCGTGGCGCTGCTCGGAACACATGGAAAGAGCTTCATCAAGCGTTAGCTGTTGACATTAATTAAAAACTCAAGAAACGTTCTTCAGAGTTTTACGCAATGTCGGTTCCCCCTAGTCTTTTGATAGAAATAATTCAGCTAGAGCCCTAAGAATTGCACCACCGAATACGCCATGATTCACTGCAGAACATGAAAATCTGGATTTCCAAAACGAATTTCAACATCTCTCACAATCTCTGAAAAACCGACCCGAGGTTACCACATTGTCCGCCCGGGACGGGTCGGCCAACTAGCTCCACCCCGCGCCGGAATTCCTCTAGCTCATCGATGCCGAAGAGCTCTACGAGGTATGGGAACCGGCGGTAAGCCGTCAACCTGGTTTGTTTGTTTGTTTGGACTCGCGTTCCCAGCTGAGTGCAGCTGGGCGAGAACAGGTCCCGCAGAAGCACACGGGCAGCGCTGAGCAGCGCTTCGGCTGCCGACAATTCACATTCTGTGACTGTAGCTCCTTCAAGGAGCCACGCGGCAGCGGCCACATCCCTCCAAACGAGGGGCACGGCACAAAAAACAGCAAACTCATGCCCAGCAGGGAAGGGGCCCACGGTTCTCGCGGAAGCGATGCCTATCTCATTGGGATTGCACTGAGTATTGCTTAAGCCGATCTGAAGCCAGAAACCACATCCTGATCCTTGCTGGTCAACCCCGCCATCAAAGCCTCCCCTGATAGCGAACGGTAGGAGATAAGTTTCGAATGGATATAGATAACAATGAGTGCTGTAGAATGTGCGGCCACATCTGGCCTCATGCGTCAATTCATCCGCTCGTGCATTGTCCTCCCTGAATTCGTGTCTCCATATCTCACGTCCCAAGGCCGCAGGCCTCAGATTGAAACACGCAGCGAGCTCAAAGGTACAATCAATCATGGCAGCTGTCCTCTTGCAGTAGCCACGATTCTCACATCTCCATTTCCCCTGTAGCCAGGAGCAGATAAGTAATGAGTCACCCTTGAACTCAGCAGCAAAACCCTCTGAGGATATATCCCACACAGTCGCACGTTCCTGGATCATAGCATAACGTATTGCAAGCTTGGCGGACTCTTTCGGGTCGTACTTGGGGTGCAGAGGGTTGGTCGCGATGTCGACCGCCTCAGCATCGGCCTTCTCTCGAGCCTCAGGGGAGCCTCGAGGTCCATTAGGAGAGCCCTTCCAAGACACCACACAGTAATCATAGACCATAGTTTTGTTGCATTGTGTAAGGCGTTGCTTCCATACCTCCAAGAACTGAACCCAATCGCCCCGCACAGACTCCCACCACTTTTCCCCAAAGAACTGAATGTAGGAGACCTGCCAAGACCGACCGCCCACAGACACAGGGCCTCCACGAAGCCGCTTGCCCGAACTAGATAAGGCCCTGTTGCCGTGTTGTCGTAGAACCTCTGTTATTGTGTCGCGAGCCGTGACCCAGCCAACATTGTACATCATAAGCGCACGTCGGGAGTCTCGAAAGGCCCTCCTCCCCTTTGAGACGACAAGCGGCTCGTCTCTGAGAGTGCGGGCAGCTCCCTCTCCAGAGGGCATCGGCTGTGAGCGGGCAATGGAACAGGCAACCTGCGAGCAAAGATCCTCCAGCCGCCTCTCCATATCCGTAATCCCCCCCCCTCCACCCCCATCACAGCCGCTGCAGGTACATCCTCCCCCCGTCCATCCGCAAAGCGAACACGTTTAGCACGTTGAGTCGTTGATCCCTCCACCTGTACCTCCGTCCTAGCCGTCCTGTCCTCCTCCAAAGATAGTAGGCATTGCGTCGTGGAGCGCATCATGCCCCAGCTCTTCCAACACAGCATCTGCACAGCCGACGGGAAACCCCCATCGCAGAAGATTGTCCTGACTCGTGTCAGCGCAGCTGGCCGCCATATCTCCCACCCCACATCTCCTGGCTTCCTCCCCCATGACATTCTCAGAAGACACATACCCTCGAACGCGTGGATAACCCTCACACACTCACTATCAATCGCGATGGCCTCTGCTGCATATAAAAGACGGCTCTGCAAAGTCGATTGGTATCGACGAAACTTCTTCACCAGAGGCAGCGCCGTGCACGTAAAATACTGCACATGCGCAAAGAATGCCCTTCGGGCCTGCTGGACGCGCTCCTGCACATCCGTGTGGATAGAAATGAAACTTCTGCAAATCTGATACCCCCGCACATTCAAACTCTCCACCTGCTTGAAAGGTACAGTCCGCGAGCCAATCTGAACCGTGACCGTATCAGTGCACTGAGTACCACACACCATCATCTCTAGACTCTCCTCCTTCCACTCCATCCCCCAATCCCTGAGAGCAATAGTGAAGGCAGCGGCCGCTCCCTGCGCCTCCGATGCTGACTTGGCGGCCAGAAAAATACTGTCAGCCCAGAGAGCATACTTCCAGCGTGCATACCGACAATGATCATCATGGCATGGCATCTCGACTCCGACACCGCGCTGATCCAGGCGAGCAATCACATCACGCCACATAGCAATAGTGACAATAGTGAACGCGATAGGTGATTCGGTACCCCCAGTACGGAGCGACCTATCCCACTGCACATTGGGGATTGTCACTCCTTCAAACAGCACCGTGCATGAAGTAGATGAGAGAGGCTCCAATAGCGCATACTGCAACCGTGCACTGATCCCAAGGGCCGCCATCGCTCTCGAGACTGTCGGCAACGCCACAGCATCGAACGCCCGCTCGATGTCACAGCTGAGGAGCCACGCCGTTTGATCTCGCCCCCCATGTGGAAGCACGTTGTGCAATACATCTCATGGCCGATGAAATCTCCCAGCAACGTCGTCCGCTAGTAAAACCGTAAACCGCCATATCACTCATGAAGGGTTCCACACATCGTTCCAGTAAAATCGTCACACACGTAAGATACCACTTGGCCAAGGTATTTCCGACCAGCAGGTTCCTTGTTTGTCGCAATGTTTCTAGTTTGCTCGTTTTCGGCATAAGTGTTAGGTATACTTCCTGCCATTCCCTCGGCGTCGGGCGAAGCCCGTTGAATATATCAGTGAAAACCTTACCAATAGCACGCACTGACCTCCACGAAAGAGACTTGAGAAGTTCTACCGAGATGCCGTCGGGCCCGCAGGCCCGTCCTGTTCGGAGCCTGCTCCGCGCCTGCAGAATAGTAGAGTATGTAATCGTAAGTGTGTTGTCACAAGAGGCTGTAGATTGAGATGCATGGCGACGCAGTGTGGACACAAGCTCCCGATTGCGGGCTCTGGAGACATCACAAGTCATACTCTGCACAGCATATCGCTCCACCTCCTCCGCCCACAGTTCCCTGTCCTCCGTCATCATAGTCGTAGGCCCCATATCCCCTCCCCCAGTGTCCGTCACCCTCAACTCCGTCACACGTGTCCTCCTCCCCTTCCTAGATGGTAGCGCCTCCCACTCCACCTTCCGTCGGCGATATTCCCGCGCAAGCGGTCTGATGCGACGTCGAAGGTCCCGAGCCAACGCTCTGTCCTCCCTAGCACGTGCCTCTCTGAGTTGTACCTCCAGGTCGGCATGCTGGGGAGTCCTACTCGGCGGGAGCCCTCGAGAGTACCTGGGGGCCCTCACCGTGAGGAGCGGTAACGCATGTCCAGCAATCGTTTCAGCAAGACGTTGTGGGGGCACCGTCGGGATCTGGACGTCCGCCAGGACCTGAAATTGGGCCTCCTCCCGATACGATTGGAACTCGTTGTGGCTTGTGTGGTGGCTAGGGGGGGCCTTGATATTTCGTGACCTGAGGGTTCTGCATATGGAACTCGGCGTAGACACAGGCATGATCCGAGAAGTTGGTAGTCGGGGTCTCTGGGATCCAATCCGTTCGGCATTCAGACAAGTCACCCTCCCAGGATTGTGACCATGAGATAGTCAAGCACTTTTGGCGCAATAGTCTTCGTCCCAGACTTGCGTCGAGCATTATTCGCACGATGCACGAAGGTCGGCTGCCGAGAGCACGGCGAGCCAAGAGAATTGACTGCCAGCAAGCGCATCCGACACAGCCACTCCTGCAGCTGAGATCGCCACATGTCCTCCTCCCACCGTCTATCCTCCGTATCATTCCCATATCCCCTCCCGTCGAGAATCTGCACAGCACCTCCAGTCACCGTGCCTCCTGAACAGGTGATGTCGGGCGCAAGCTCAACATTAAAATCCCCTGCAATCACAAGCTCACATGTGTATCTGCACTCCTCCTTCCACCTCCGATAAGTTGTTTCGATTGTTTTCAGCATCTCAAAAGCCACCTCCAATGAATGTTTCTCCGGTCTGTTCGGAAAGTACGCAGAGACAAGAAAGATACACGGATGACGCAAGCACACAATAGCAAGACGAGCATGATTACTCCAAGAGCGAACTATGTTGTGACAAGACTTCCCCCTCAAAGCTATGGAAGCCTTCCTGCCACTTGAACAAACTAGGTGCCAGCCAAGCAGCTGAATTGAATTGGACGGTAAGTGTTCACACTCCTGTAAACAGAACACTTCACAGCCGTGAGAAAGAAGTGCCCTCACGCAAGCAAATCCCCGATCTGCTGTAGCCCCTTGTTTCATAAGATTCTGGGTGCCTAGCCTATGCTGGGCTGTGGGGCCACCAGCCCGACTGGCACCTCTGCACCGTCATTCTGCCGGCAAGACTCGTAACAAATGTGTCGTATGTAGTCGTCACACCGCTTCGCATAAGTACACCCTCCCAGATCTCGCGGTCCACTGTCCACCCCGTATTGATACGAAAGGATGCCAGTTCCACGGGTCGATGCTGAGGGTCCTGCGGCTTAGTCCACATTGTGCTCCGTCCGTTGGGTCCCGATCCTGTCTCCCCCCTGATCTCCATAGCCTCACTGTTGGTACACTCGCGGTATGTCCCATAGAAGCCCACAGCCCCGATATGATCACGTTTCCAAGGTGGGGCCTCTATGCGTACACGGACCTGACTGGGTCGTTGTAACATGCCCTGGAACATGCTGTCATAATCTGGAGGTGACCTCGAAACCTGAGCCGCATTCCTTTGGGGATTCGGAGTTAAAGCATCATCAAAAGCACGCTTCACGTTGTATAATGTCGAAGAGTCGGTTCCTACAATGAATTTGATTTTGATCGTACTCAACATCATTCTACTCCCATTCATACGTAATGTGCCCTCGTAATCGATCCTAGCTTCATCCTCTGCTGCGATGGCCGTCTTCAAATTAGTGATGAATTGTGCAGCGTCCGTGTCTCTCATCATACTGGCCGAACGTGTAACCGCTGTCCCATTCCAGTCTGTCCAGCCTGTGAGCTGCACATAGCTGGGACTGAAACTGGAGGGTCCTGAGAGTCCTGGTGGGCCCCCTCCGTAGGAAGGTGCCGTAGTCGAGGCTGCACCTGATACCACACTGGGGTTCTTCTTGATATCCTGCAACTGTCGTTCCAAGTTGTTCATCCTGATGTCGGAAGCCTCCTGACGATTCGAGATGCTCTGAATATCGGCCCTGATTTCGACGTTTTCTCGTTGCCTAACTTTGCTCTCAGGCACGTTGAGCTCCGCGAAGGCCTTGAACCAGGATGGGGCCTCGTCCGAGACCACACTGAGTTTCTTTCGCTTCTCCTCGAGTTCTCCCAAGAGTGCCTCGTGAGGACCGTTGACACGATGTTTGACATTTCGTTGGGCGTCGTCGCTAACACCCTGCATACCCTGACGCTCCCCAGCACCTTCAGGGACAACAGCCGCTTGGGCCGCCGCCTGTTGTGCCTCCGTAGGCATACCTGGGGGTCCCCCCAGAGCACCTTGTGGAGCTGGGCCTCTAGGAACAACAGGAGCGCCTCCAGATCCTTGACCTCCTGGACTGACCTAACCTACTGGAGCCCCTCCCGCACGCCCTCCGTTGGTTGTAGCTCCCGCCACAACTGCGTTGGAAGGAGTCTGCATCATATTCATGAGTCCTGTACTCATATTAACGAAAGAAGGTGGGACTACACAATGGCTATCACTATCTGGAGTGGAGTCGGCAGTAGTCAATCTCCCGTCCAATGGAAGGTCACGTACAGTCTGCTCGGTATCCTGAATTTGCCTTTTCCGAGATGCCCTCTAAACAGCAGAATCTGGTCTCTGTCCGTAATCCTGTGAGTACTGCAAATATGGTACAGTCGGGGAAATATCCTCCAGCTGGAAACGTCTCGCAAGCACTGAAAAGTCGTACCCGTCCGTCTTTGCACACACGACAACAAAACAACAAATTACAGCACACAAAGCAGGCGGCCTGGCTTGCCTGGAAGATGCCGTACTCGTCGATGGCAGCGATGGCCGCCGCGCCGCTTCCCCGCGGCGCCGACACCCCCTGAGCTCCTTTGGGATCCAGGAGCCCTTTTAGAGCTCTTTTCTTGCACGGGAACCTCGTAGAGCTCTTTTCTTGCACGGCGATCGTCGGAACACATGAAGAAAGCTTCTGGAGCGAGAAACGAAAAACTCGGAAAATCGCGTCTTTCTGTTTATATCCAACGTCGGTTGCTCCAAGTGTTTTGATAGTAATACTGTGTCTACGGACCTGAGAATTTGACTGGCAGACGCGGCATAACCCACTACAGGTGCGAAAAGTCTGGTTTCTCCAAATGAATTGTCAAATTTCTTTTAAATCTTAGCAAAACCGACCCAAATGTGCCACATTGTCTCTTTTGGTCGGGTCGGCCAACTAGCTTCACCCCGCGCCCGAACTGGGCGCCGGCGGTAAACCGTCAACCTTTCTTACCGCCGGGGGACTCGTAGAGCTTCCTGCTATATAGTATGTCCAAAGAATTGGCAGAGAACGAATAGTTTTTCGGCCTCCGCTGATAGCGGACTCGAATACAAGACTTAGTTCGGAGCTCTAGATGCAACAGACGCACGCGTCTGATGATGCTGAATCGATTGATGTGCGTACGACTCTGTCAGATGAACGCGCCTGATGATTTCGAATGGGTGTCTGTAAGTATCAGTTATGTAGCTCTTGTACAGCTCGAAGTTATTCCAGAAAACCGACAGCACCTGTCATGATGACTCGAATAATACGAATAATTTCGCGGACCTAGCTCGAGTAGCAGACCGAGTTCAAACCTCTAGGTGCAACAGATGATTCTGGATGGGCTCTGTTAATATCAGCTCTGTAGCTGCCCTAGAGCTCGAGTTAAGTAAAGAAAACAGACAGCGCCTGCAAGAAGACTCGAATAATATAAATTGTTTCGCGCACCTAGCTCGGGTAGCAGACCGAGTTCAGACCTCCCGATACAGACGACGCGCCTGATCATTCTAAGAGGGTTTCTGTTAATAACAACTCTGTAGCTGTCCTACAGCTCGAGGTAAGTCCAGAAAACCGACAGCACCTGTCAAGATGACTCGAATAATCCGAATAGCTTCGCGGACCTAGCTCGGGGAGCAGACCGAATTCAATCTGGATGCAACAGACGAACGCGCCTGATCATTCTAAGAAGGATTCTCTTAATATCAGCTCTGCAGCTGTTCTAAAGCTCGAGTTATGTTCAGAAAACCGCCACCGCGTGTCAAGATGACCCGAAACGGCCGATCCCGCCTGTGTGCTCTTTGGCAATAAAAGGTACCGATCGACCTGAGATTAAGATGGCGCGCGGGAATAAAATCGAATATGGTGAGAAAAAATACAAGAGCTGAAACGAATTTAGGAATTTCGAGAACAAAATTTTCAACCGAGCCAAAGTCAGCAAAAGGTCCGTCGAGATTTTTCCAACTAGCTCTGCAGCGCCCCGGAATTTCTCTTAAGCTTCCAGCAACTGGGAGCCGGCGGTAAACCGTCAGCCAGGTTTCCACCGGGAGCCTCGTAGAGCTCTTTTCTCGCGCGGGGCTGCCCGGTACACATTAAGGGAGTTTTCTTCAAGATTTCTGTGCGAAAGAGCTCTCAAGCTCATCTGCAGCTCTAACTAGAAAAAATCACCTTCAGTTCGGAAAAAAATCGGTCGCATACGAATAGCTTTGCGGACCTAGCTCGGGTAGCAGACTGTGTTCAGAGCTCTAGATGCTCCAGCCGAACGGCCTCATGATTCTGGATCGGTTTCCGTGCGTACCAGCTTTGCAACTCTGCTACAGCTTCAGTTAAGCACAGAAGACCGACAGCGCCTGCAAAGAAAACTTCAAGAATACAAATAGTTTTGCGGACCTAGCTCGGGTAGCAGACCGAGTTCAGACCGTTTGATGCAACAGACGAACGCGCCTAATGATATAGAACCCTCTTATGTGCGTACCAGCTCTGAAGCCATTCTGAATCGTCAGTTAAGTACAGAAAACCGACAGCACTCGTCAAAGCGACTCGAAGCATACGAATAAGTTTGCGGACCTAGCTCGAGCAGCAGACCGATTTCAGAGCTCCCCGTGGGACAGACGAACGCGCCAGCTGATTCTAGGTCGGTTTCTGAAAGTATGAGCTCTGTAGCTGTCCTAAATCTCGAGATTCGAACAGAAAACCGTCAACACGTGTCAAGATGACTCGAAACGGCCGTCGGTTCCAGCAAGCGTTTTGATAATAATATTGCAGCTACGGACCTGAGAACTTGACTGGCAGATGCGGCATGACCCACTACAGGTGGAAAAAATACCGGCTCTCACAACAAATTTTCAAATTTCGCACAAAGATTGAAAACCGACCCAAAGTCGTCACATTGTCTCTTAAGGTCGCGTCGGCCAACTAGCTCCACCCCGCGCCCGAATTCCTCTTAGCTCATCTTGCCGAAGAGCTCTACGAGGCACTAGCTAAGGGAAGCTCTACGAGTTATTCCTCTAGCTCATCTTGCCGAAGAGCTTAAGAGGTACTTGGTAGCGTCCACTTAGTAGCGTCCACTGGGATCCGGCGGTAAACCGTCAACCAGGTAACCGCCGGGAGCCTCGTTCTCGCGCAGCGCTGCTCGGAGCACACGAACAAAGCTTTCTGAAGCGTGACGAAAAAAACTTGAAATCTACATGTTTTTCATTGGCATCTTCGTAGCTCGAGTAATAGACCGATTTCAGACCTCTCGATGGAACAGACGAACCCGTCTGATGATTCTGAATTGATTTCTGTAAGTATCAGCTCTGTAGCTGTCCTAAATCTCGAGTAAAGTACAGAAAACTGCCAACGCGTGTCAAGATGACTCGAAACGGCCGACGGTTCCCTCAAGTCTTTTGATAGTAGTATTGCAGCTATGGACCTGAGAATTTAACTGGCAGACGCGGCATAACCCACTACAGGTGGGGAAAATACCAGTTCTTGAAGATTTTCAGATTTTGCACAAAGATAGAAAAACCTACTCCAAGTTACCACATTGTCTCTTAAGGTCGTGTCTACCAACTAGCTCCACCCTGCGCCCGAATTCCTCTTAGCTTATCCTGCCGAAGAGCTCTACGAGGTACTTGGTAGCGTCCGAAACCCGGAGAGCGAAGAGACTGGAAATCATTCCTTGAGAGCTGTGGGGGGCTCCCCTGCAGCACTTCCGAAGCGCTGCCAGGAACGCTTCCACGCGTGCCTGCACGCGTGCAGGCACACGCGGAAAGCGCCCCCGAACCAGCTGCCGGGACGGGCGAGGCGCTGCGGCGGACGTGCACCGCCGTGGAGGAGCTCCTGGCGAGCACCACCACCGTCCGGCTTCCGATCCAACTGGGAGCCGGCGGTTTAACCAGGTTACCACCGGGACCCTCGTAGAGCTCTGGGGTGACAGAAGTCTGTTTAGATCCCGACGAGTAAGTACCTCGTAGAACTCTTCGGTGAAGAGTTAAGAGGTATTCGGGCGCAGGGTGGAGCTAGTTGACCGGCCCGACCGAAAGAGAGGATGTGGTAACCTGGGGTCGGTTTTTTGCACTTTATGCTAAATTTTGAAATTCGTTTTTAGAAGTGAGATTCTATTCCCTGTAGTAAGCTATGGCGCACCTGCTGGTTAAATGTTTATGGCGCTCGGGCAGTATTACTATCAAAATACTTGGAGGAAGCGACTGTGTTCCGAGTCATCTTCATACGCATTCACGGTTACCTGTACTTAACTCGAGGTTTCGGACAGGTACAGAGCTGATACTTACATAAACCGGTTCATAATCATCAGACGCGTTCGTCTGTTGCATCCAGAGGTCTTAACTCTTTCTGCTACTCGAGCTAGGTCCGTAAAACTTTTATTATTCGAGTCATTTTGACCAGTAATGTCGGTTTTCTGTACTCAACTCAAGATTCAGAGTACGCACATAAATCGATTCAGTATCACTAGGCGCTTTGGTCTGTTGCATCGAGAACTCTGAACTCGATCTCCTACTCGAGCTAGGTCCACGAGACAATTTGTATTTCTCATGTTCCCTTTACAGGCGCTGTCGGTATTCTGTACTAATAAACTCGAGATGTAGCACAGCTACAGAGTTGGTACGCACAGAAAGCGATCCAGAATCATCAGGGGCGTTCGGCTGAAGCATCCGGAGCTCTGAACAGAGTCGCTACTCGAGCTAGGTCCGCAAAAGTATTCGTATGCGACCGATTTTTTTCGAGCTTCTTGGCCCTCGCTTTAGAAGCTTTCTTCACGTGTTTTCAGAAGCGCTGGCGAGAAAAGAGCTCTACGGGGTCCGGCGGTAACCTGGTTGACGGTTTACCGCCGGTTCCAAGTTCAAGCAAACATAAGTTTAGAAATCAAACATATTCTGTGATCATTCGGGAAATGCCCCACGTTGTTGACAATAATACTCCAGCTACGAACCTGAGAATTCGACAGGCGAACGCGGCACAACCCACTCTACGTTACAAAAATAATGGTTTCCAAAACCGAATTTGAATTTTTTTCGACATATTCGAAAAACCGATCCCAGGTCATCACATTGTCCGCCCGGGCCGGCATGGCCAGCTAGCTGCACCCAGCGCCGACACTGGGATCCGGCGGTGAACCGTCAACCAGGTAACCGCCGGGAGCCTCGTAGAGCTCTGTTCTCGCGCGGCGCTGCTCGGATCACACGAAAAAAGCTTTCTCAAGCGTGAAGGAAGAAGATCGAAAATATGTCTTTTTGATTTTGCATCGTCGCTTCGTGAACCTAGCTCGGGAGTTCGGACCTCTCGGTCCAAGAAAAGAACGCGCTGGGCGATGCTGGATCGGTTCATATGCGCACCAGCTCTCTAGGTCTTTCTTCGGAAAAGGGAAACCGACAGCACTCGTCAAAATGACTCGTATTTTTTCGAATAGCTTCGCGGATCTAGCTCGAGTAGTAGACCGATTTCAGATCTCTCGATGGACCAGACGAACGCGTCTGATGATTGTGGATAAGTTTCTGTAGGTATCAGCTCTGTAGCTGTCCTAAATCGAGCTAAGTACAGAAAACCGTGAACGAGTGTCAACATGACTCGAAACGGCTGACGGTCCCTCAAGTCTTTTCACAGTAACAGCGCAGCTACAGGCCTCAGAATTTGACTGGCAGACGCGACATAAACCGCTACAGGTGGAAAAAATACCGGTTCTGAAATCGAACTTTCAAACTTTACACAAAGAAAGAAAAACAGATCGCAAGTCTCTGAAGATCAGGTCGGCCAACTGGCTCCACCCTGCTCCCGGACTGGCGCCGGCAATCAACCGTCAACCTGGTCAGCGCCAGGAACCTCGTAGAGCTCCTTGCACCCGTCAGGAAGCTCAGGATCGGAGCGGAGAGCTTCTGGGAGCTTTTCTAGAAAACGTCAAATTGAGATTTTTCGGAGTTGACATGAAGTCGGTTCCCGAAGTGAGCTGGTACTAAAGCTGGCTCTACAGAGCTAAGCTACTAAGGGAGCAAAGTTTATATGCCAATGCTCGGCATAAAAATCTGCTTTCCCAAAATGAATAATCAAATAGCTTTCAAATCTTCGCAACACCGACCCAAAGTCACCACATCTTCTTTTCCGGCCGGGTGGGCCAACTAGCTCCACCCTGCGCCCGAATTCATCTGAGCTCATCTGGCCGAAGAGCTCTACGAGGTATTTCTCGTAGCTTATCTTGCCCAAGAGCTCTACGAGATATTTCTCTAGCTCATCGTTGCCGGAGAGCTGAACCCTCTAGCTCTCAGAGAGCTCCAGCAACTGGGAACCGTCGGTAAACCGTCAACCAGGTTATCGCCGGGCCTCGTAGAGCTCGTTTCTTGCATAGCGCTCCTTGGAACACATGAAGGAAGCTTCTGAAGCGAGAGCCGAAAAACTCAAAAAAAATACGATTTGGGGGTTTTCATCCTAAGAGCCACAATAATTTGTTCAGAAGGTGCGCCATAGCTCATTAGATGGAATGAACACACGACTGCTGAAAACAAACTGCAAAATGTTGCATACAGTATAATAATTAAATATATGTTTAACATATATATATATATGTAATACAATGAAGTAATAATAATAATATAACAATAATAGTATTATTTTTCTATATGTATATATATATATTATCATACGCACCTCTCCGAGGGAGTAGAGCTCAGAGGCGATTGATGCGTCCGTCGTTCGCGATTTGTCTGGCCGTTTCGCTCGGGACATCCTCGAAATTCTGAAAATCGGTGGCACCCCTCACGCAGATCGCGACGTCAGGGTCCAAAAACATATAGGATTTCCAACATGTTATCATAAAACCTTCAAAAAACACATGGTAATTCCAATGATTTTGACTCCGATTCTCAGAGAATGGCGGTTTCGCCTGAGACATCCTCCCAAAATCGAGCCCCAGGCCCCTCCTCGGAGCCTCCTGGGGGCCTCCTGGAACCTCCTGGGGCCTCCTGGGGCTTTCTGGACCTTCTGGTACCCCAGACCCCGCCTCGGAGCCTCCTGGAGTTCTCCTGGGCCTGCTGAGGCCGCCTGGGGCCTCCTGGGGCCTTCTGGGGCTTCAGAACTACATGCACACACAGAGACACAAATCACGCCCAACACATCACACGCTAGACAAACATAACATACACACACACACACAACACCGACAACACGCAAAAAGCACGCACCACACAAAGCACACATCACACACACACACACACACAACACTCACAATCCTGGGGCCTCCTGGAGCCTCTCCTGGTATCCAAGTCGGGCCTCCTGAGGCTTCCTGGGGGGCCCTGGTACACACATCGCAAGGTGTGGCAACCCCACTTGCGCTCGAGTGCGACTTCGCTGTTGCATGTCACTCCTGCTTCGAACGCCCCTTCAGCTTGTTGTATGAGCCTGGGCACACACGTACCACGTGTAAATTTTTGCATATATATATATATATATATAGATATAAATATAAATACACATACATATATATATATATATATATTACCAAAACACAAGAAAAAAAAAAAAAAAAAAAAAAAAAAAAAAAAAAAAAAAAAAAAAAAAAAAAAAAAAAAAAAACGACCCCAGATTACCACTTTTCGTCGGGCCAGCCAACTAGCTTTACCCTGCACCCGAATTCCCCTGAGATCTTTGCCGAAGAGCTCTACGAGGTAAAAACCTGCAGGGCGAAGAAATCTTCAGAGACAGGAAATGGAAACCGACGGTAAGCCGTCAACCAGGTTTTTTGTGTTTACGCGGGCTGGCGAGGCGCTGGTCTTCAGCGCAGCCCGTGTCAGCTACGCAGCCTGGCAACTGAGCAGCAGTGAAACGAGCACCTACCCACGGAGGCGGGCTGAGGTGTCATATAACATTGCTAAACTTGAAGACGATTCCCGAGCCCAGGAGGGCGCAGGGATAACACATCATCAAGAAGCAAAATCACTGTCATCAAATTGCTGTAGCTGTATGCGTATGGCACGTGTCAATGCTTCGGCAGCGGACAACTCACATTCGGTGATCGTGGCGCCTGGCTCCAGCCAGGCCGCAGCAGCAGCGTCTCTCCAAATCAACGGTGTGTCAGCATGATAATGTAGAGAGGAAGAGGTCGGGTAGGGGGAGTATCGTGTAGAACACACTCCATGCCGAGACGCCCGTGAGGACATGTTGAGATAGCCAACCTGCATCCAGTAACCGCATGCACTGCCCTTGCTGCACACTCCCCCGTCGTACCCTCCACGACAGGCGACTACCTTCAAAGAATCTCGTTCGAAAGGATATCGATGGCAATAGTTATGATGAAATGTGTGGCCATCCCTGGCCAAATGAGTAAGTTCGTCTGCTCGGGTGTTTGCTTCACGAAATTCATGTACAAATATGTCTCTCCCAACGTTCGATGCCCGTGCTCGGTGTGAAAGGCTAAGTGCGTACATGTCATTGACACACCTGTGTACACGCTCACGATATGCACGATTATGACAACGCCAACGTCCCGTAAGCCAGCTCTGGACCAACAAAGAGTCTCCCTTGATCTCAATTCCAACTCCGTTCGACATGATATCAAATACAGCTTCCCGTTCATTAATAATCGCCAACCGTCTTGCTTGTTTCATGTTCTCCTCCTCCGTCGCCTCCTCGTTCCTTCCAGTTCCCTCCTTACACTCTCTCCCAACATCTCCTCCTGGTACCTGTTTCCAATTCGTGCAGAAGTACTCGAATATCTTAGGCCTACCATACGTGCGTAAAAGTGCTTCCCATGTCTGCAGAAATGTGGCATATCCTGGTCGGAAGGTCTCCCACCACTCATCCCCATGAGTGTGTATGTACGGGTACTGCCAAGACCGCTGCCCAACACTATCTCCTCCCGCGCGCAGCCGTTTGCCTTCAGAGGCACGCCTACGATCTCCATGACAGCGGAGACATTCAGTGAGAGCCATGCGGTGCGCTTCCCAAGTCTTGTGTGTACAAAGCAATGCCGTGCGAGAATCAACAAATGCACGTCTCGTGGTATCAGGATGTGGCTCAATCTTGCGTACAACACGTCGGCCGTCAGCGCCATCATTTTGCTGAGAGCCGCTCGAGACCCCATCCTCACAACTTACTCCTGAACCTGGGCCTGTCCACCGGGGAGGCCCAGGATTTGTGAAGTCAAAATTGCCGTAGGCCGTGCTTACCGAATGCGCGACGCTCCAACTCTTCCACGCCACGATCTGGACGATGCTAGGAAATCCCAGCGAGCAGAAAGAAGCCCTCGCTGTGTCAAGCATATGTGGCTTCCAGACCTCCCATCTCTGTCCCGCAGGCTTCCTTCGACAATGCATGGCCAGCAGGCATCTGCCCTCAAAGGTATGCAGCAATCGAACACCTTCAGGGTCCAGCGTACATGTATCCAATCCGTATGCTAATACATTCTGTACCAGGCTCTGATACCGTCGATACCGCTTACGAAGAGGGAGAGCACGACAACGATAATACTTAGCTTGCCCATAAAACGCGCGCCGTGCACACTCAACCCGAAATTGTATGTCCTCGTGCGTGCCCCCATACTGCTGCGAGACGATCGTTCCCAACACATTCAGCTGAGAGACTGACTTGAACGGGACCTGCACCCCCTGGATATCAGCGAAGAAAGTAGTGGTATCGCGGTCGCCCACCACCATCGATTCAAGTGAATCTGACTTCCACTCTAGTCCCCATGTACGTAAAGCGTGAGTGAGTGTGTTGATCATCAGCTGCATCTGAGCCGATGTACTGGCCACGAGATATATATTATCTGCCCAAATCGCATGATTGTAAACATGTGCGCGCGTCATGTCGTGCATGTTGCTGTACGGGATCTCCACACCTATACGTTCATTATCCCACCTCTGTATGACCTCCGCCCACATGGCCAACACAACCAAATTAAAGCACAGGGGAGACTCGGTACCCCCCGTTCTGAGAGATCGATCCCATCGTACCCCACCTAACTCCAGGCCCTCGAACGTGAGCGTGCCCGTCGTGTCAGTTAAGGGCTCGATCAGAGCATATTGTAGCTGTACAGGTATGTTAAGCATGTGCATCGCGCGTGCCAAAGTAGTGAGCTTAACATGGTCGAAGGCTCGTGCTATATCACATGAACAGAAGAACGCTTTTCTATCTTTCCCCCAAACACTCGCATGCTGTGAGATGGCCTTAAGGGGTCCCGCTACTTCCCACGTCCTCCGATCCTGTGCGAAACCATACAAGCCCAATCGCCCCATGTACTGTTCAGCATGCCTCTCGATAAGGATAGTAACACAGGTGAGGTACCATTTTCCTAACGTGTTCTGTACAACTAGATTGCGTGTTTGTGTGAGCGAATCAAGATTCATCAGCTTGGGCATCAGCGTGATGAGTACCTCTCTCCAGCAGTCAGGTGACCGACGATCACCTTGAAAGATATCTCGAAACACATGGAAAATCTGGCGAACAGCTCGCCACGCCAAAGCCTTCAAGAGCTCCACGCTGACCCCATCTGGGCCGCAGCTCTTGCCAGATCGCAATCGTGCACGTGCTTCGTTCACCACCCCCATCGTGAGCTGCATGCGCATGTCGTGCATCGTACTGCTGCTGCTGTGTGCCCTAGCTGCTCGTGCACGTCGCCGTAAGTCAGATACCAGCTCGCTGTTCCTCATCCTCTCCTCCTCGCTCGTCATCGTGTTCAAGCTGTGCTGCTTCATCCCCTCCTCCACCCACCTCTTACGATCCTCCGTCATCTCCCCGTCGATCTTCAGAGACTTGACATTCACTTTCTTGCTTTTGCGGGAGTTCGCGAAGGTATACTCGATCTCACTACGCCTATCTGCCTTGACCAGGGGCCTCATAAGTTCCCTCAGGCGCTTTCTCTCATCAGGATTCCCACGGGCTCCACGATACTGGTGCTGAAGATCTGCTAGCTTTTTAGACTTAGCATGTGCACGATGCGCAGAGGAAGGCGGGTTAAGCAGAGGCAACGCATGCTGATGCAACGACTTCGCGATCTCGTCAGGGCGTGTGGCCTCAATACCAATGTCCACCAACGCTCTGAAACAGAACTCCTCTCTGTGGGACTCGAATGCCCGGCGTGCCGTGACGTGTGGCCGAACAACCTTGTGTCGGTACATCTGCTGGGGTTCCCTTGGGGCCAACAGGGTTTTGATCACTGCATGATCGCTCAAACGTGCCACACGCCCGTCCTGCAACCAACTGTACGAGATATCTTCTACTGTCCACTGCCTGGGCGCCAAGATGTAATCTAAGACCTTTGTGGGCTCACTCTCACCGAAGTGCCAGTAGGTCGGCACCCGTGCTTCAAAAGTGTTGATCGCAGCCAGCTCCTCCTCCTCCAGGAACTCCTCAATCTGGTCCCTCATGCACACCTCCTTGGCCCTCCTGTCCTCCAAATCAATGGCACCGTTCCGACCAAGTCCCCTCTCCCTCGATCTTCTGAGTCCTGGTCCCGTCACCCTCCTCCCATCCACCTCCAACTCTGGCGTGAGCTCCACATTGGCATCACAGGCAAGCAACAGGCGAAAGTGATGGCCATGGTTGGCCTGAGCCTGTCGGTGCAGGCGGCGTACATCATGCAGTATCCGTCTGCATATCTCTGGAGCATCTGGATGAGACGCATCAGCAAAGTAAGCACTAGTGAAACAAACTCCCGATCGATGAACAATCATCGCAACCCGATCTGCTTGATAAGAGGCTATCATGTGGGGCAGGTGGCGACGTTTGAGAAGCACCGCTGCCCGCATGCAAGTACTTTTTGAAGCAGCATCCCACCCCAGTCGCTGAATTAAGGTGTCATTGAAGTCCACGTTTTGACATTCTTGCAAAGCCACAACATTTAAGCCTACCCCATGTAGTGCTCGTAGAATAGCGTACGCCCGAGACTCGAGCCGCCCAGCTCTCGCAACATTGAGTGTGCCTGCCGCGAGAGTAGCGAGAGCCATGCTTTTGGATCTCTCGCAGCACCCTCATTGTCCGAGTGCATCCTCCATTTCTTTGTGGGTCGTGGCGATGCCGTATGTCATGACAACTTCGTTCCAGACCGTCTGATCAACAGTCCAAGTGCCCGTATCCTGTTTCCACTTGGCCAGCTCCATGCTTCTTTTCTTGCACGGCGATCGTCGGAACACATAACCAGGAACCGGCGGTAAACCGTCAACCAGGTTACCGCCGGGGCCCTCGTAGAGCTCTTTTTTCAAACAACGCTGCTCGGTAGACAGGAAGAAAGCGTTTGGAGCAAGACCTGAAAAACTCGAAAAATCACGCTTTTCTGTTTTATCTAACGTCGGTTCGCCCAAGTGTTTTGAAAGTAATACTGCACCTAGGGGCCTGAAAATTTTACTGGCAGACGCGCCTTGACCCACTACAGGTGCAAAAAATCTGTTTTCTCCGAATAAATTGTCAGATATCTTTCATTTTTTTGCAAAACCCACCAAAAGTTGCCACATTGTCCGTTCTAGTCGGGTCGACCAACTAGCTCCACCCCGCGCCGGAATTCCTCTCGCTCATCGATAACGAAGAGCTCTACGAGGTCAGAGAGCTTCTAGAGCGAGAAACTGATCCGGCGAAAACCGTCAACCAGGTAACCACCGGGAGCCTCGTAGAGCTCTGTTCTCGCGCGGCGCTGCTCGGAGCACACGAAAAAAGCTTTCTCAAACGTGAAGAAAAAGGTGGAGACATGTTTTTTTTTGTTCGTTTTGCATCTTCGCTTCGTGGACCTAGCTCGCGTGCCAAACCGAGTTCGGACCTCTCGATGCGAGAAAAGAACGCAAGGGAGTGATACTCGGTCGGTTTATATGCGCACCAGCTCTGTAGCTCTTCTGAATCTTCAGTTAAGGGGAACCGACAGCACTCGTCAATATGACTCGTATAATACGAATAGTTTCGCGGATCTAGCTCGAGTAGCAGACCGAGTTCAGACCTCTCGATGGAACAGACGAACGCGCCTGATGATTCTAAATCGGTTTCTGTAAGTATCAGCTCTGTAGCTGTCCTAAATCTCGAGTTAAGTACAAAAAAAACCTCAACGCGTGTCAAGATGACTCGAAACGGCCGACGGTTCCCGCAAGTCTGTTGATAGTAATATTGGAGCTACCGACCTGAGCATTCAACTGGCAGACGCGGCATAATCCGCTTCAGGTGAGAGGAAGAAGAAGAAGGAAGAAAAAAAAAACAAAAACAAAAAAAAAAAAAAAAAAAAAAAAAAAAAAAAAAAAAAAAAAAAAAAAAAAAAAAAAAAAAAAAAAAAAAAAAAAAAAAAAAAAAAAAAAAAAAAAAAAAAAAAAAAAAACTGCTCTTAAAACAAACTTTCAAATTTTACACAAACATAGAAAAACCGACCCCTTGTCGCCACGTTGTCTCAAGGTTGGGTCGGCCAACTAGCTCCACCCTGTGCCCGAATTCCTCTCAGCTCATTCTGCCGAAGAGCTCTACGAGGTACAAAAACTCGAAAATCACGTTTTTCTGTTTCTATCCAACGTCGGTTCGGCCAAGTCTTTGGAAAACCTCAGAGACAGAGACTGGGATCCGACGGTAAACCGTCAACCAGGTGACCGCCGGGAGCCTCGTAGATCTCTATTCTCGCGAGGCGCTGCTCGGAGCAAACGAAAAAAGCTCCCTCCAGCGTGAAAAAAAACTCGAAAAAAAATGTTTTGTTTTGCCATCTTCGTTTCGTGGCCAGCTCGAGTGCGAGATGATTTGGACCTCTCGATGCAAGAAAGAACGCGCCAGGTGATACTGGATGAGTGTATATGCGCACCAGCTCTGTAGCTCTTCTAAATCTTCAGGTGAGGGAAACCGACAGCACTCATTGAAATGTCTCGTATAATACGAATTCGCAGATCTAGCTCGAGTAGCAGACCGAGTTTAGACCTCTCGGTGGAAGAGACGAACGCGCCTGATGATCCTGAATCGGTTTTCGAAGTATCAGCTGTGTAGCTGTCCTAAATCTCGAGTCAAGTACAGCAAACCGTCAGCGCGTGTCAAGATGACTCGAAACGGCCGACGGTTCCCTCAAGTCTTTTGACAGTAATATTGCAGCTGGACCTGAGAATCTAACTGGCAGACGCGACATAACCCACCACAGGTGGGAAAAATACCAGTTCTTAAAACGAACTTTCAAATTTTACACAAAGCTAGAAAAACCGACCCCAAGTCGTCACATTCTCTCTTGAGGTCGGGTCGGCCAACTAGCTCCACCCAGCGCCCGAATTCCTCTCAGCTCAACTTGCCAAAGAGCTCTACCAGGTTCTGGCGCCGGCGGTGAACCGTCAATCTGGTCACCGCCGGGAACCTCGTAGAGCTCCTTCCACGCGCGAGAGTGCTCAGAGTCAAAAGAGAGAGCTTCTGGAGGCATTTCTCGAGAAATTGAACATTCATTTTTTCCATGTCGAGATGAAGTTGGTACCGCCATGTGTTTCGATAGTAAATATGCGCCTATGGAGCTCATATTAAGACGCAGAGGCCCTCATAGTCGTTCACAAGTGCGAAAATTCAGGTTTCTCAAAATGAATGGTCAAATAGACTGGCGCCGGCGGTAAACCGTCCACCTAGTCACCGCCGGGAACCTCGTAGGGCTCCTAACAGGCACGAAAGTGCTCAGAATCGAAGCAGACAGCTTCTCGCGGCCGTCCTCGAAAAACATTAACTTTCCATTTTTCGATGTCACTCCGATATCGGTTCCCGCTCATTTTCGGATAGTAAAACTCTCGCGAGAGGGCTGAGCTGCTCTGAGAATAAAGTTTAGATACAAATGCTACACGTAAAACTTTGGTCAAATATCTTGCAAATTTTCTGAGACTAAAACTTTGGTCAAATATCTTGCAATGTTCTAATATCTCGGTCAAAAAATGAAACAGTTCTGAGACTAAAGTTTAGATATAATGGTCAAATATCTTTCAAATTTTCGCAAAACCACCCAAAAGTTACCAGTTTATCCGTTCTGGTCGGGTCGACCAACTACCTCCACCCCGCGCCGGAATTCCTCTAGCTCATCGATGCCGAAGAGCTCTACGAGGTATTTCAAATATTCGGAAAACCACCCAAAAATTCCCACGTTGTCCTTTCTGGTCGGTCGACCAGCTAGCTCCACCCCGCGCCGGAATTCCTCCAGCTCATCGATGCCGAAGAGCTCTACGAGGTTCTGGCGCCGGCGGTGAACCGTCAATCTGGTCACCGCCGGGAACCTCGTAGAGCTCCCCCTACGCGTGAGAGTGCTCAGAGTCGAAGGGGAGAGCTTCTAGAGGCATTTTTTCAAAACCAACCAAAAAAATGTATATTTTTCATGTCGACATGAAGTTGGTTCCCCCAAGTGTTTTGATAGTAAATGTGCGCCTACAGAGCTCATATTGAGACGCAGAGGCCCTGACATTCGTCTACAAGTGCGAAAAATCTGCTTTCTCAAAATGAATGGTCAAATATCTTTCAAATATTGGCAAAACCGAAAGTTACCACTGGCGCCGGCGGTGAACCGTCAACCTGGTCACCGCCGGGAACCTCGTAGAGCTCTTTTCACGCGTGAGAGAGCTCAGAGTCGGAAGAGAGAGCTTCTGGAGGAAAAATTGAACATTCATTTTTTTCATGTCGACATGAAGTTGGTTCCCCCAAGTGTTTTGATAGTCAATGTGCGCCTGCAGAGCTCATATTAAGACGCAGAGGCCCTCATAGTCGTTTACAGGTGGGAAGAATATGGTTTCTCAAAATGAAATGTCAAATATCTCTCAAATCTTTGCAAAAACGACAGAAAGTCCCCACTTTGTCTCTTACGGTCGGGTGGGCCAACTGGCGCCGGCGGTGAACCGTCAACCTGGTCACCGCCGGGAACCTCGTAGAGCTCCTGGCATGCGTACGAGTGCCCAGAGTCAAAGCAGAGAACTTCGCAGTATATTTTTCAAAATCATCTATTTTTCATTTTGAATTTCAATCTGAGACCAGCTCCCTGGCTTCCATCAGGAAAATTTGTGGACGGAATGAGCTGAGAATTTCAGAGGTAACTTCTGTAGTGCAAAGCTTCGCTCTGCACAATTATCAGCCCAAACGAATGGTTGGAACTGGTGCCGGCGGTGAACCGTCAACCTAGTCACCGCCGGGAACCTCGTAGAGCTCTTTTCACGCGTGAGAGAGCTCAGAGTCGGAAGAGAGAGCTTCTGCAGGCATTTCTCGAAAAGTTGAACATTCATTTTTTTCATGTCGACCTGAAGTGGATCCCCCCAAGTGTTTTGATAGTAAATGTGCGCCTACAGAGCTCATACTGGGCGCCGGCGGTAAACCGTCAACCTTTCTTACCGCCGGGAGACTCGTAGAGCTTCCTGACAATATATAAGGTCGAAAAAATTGCAGATAACGAATAGCTGTTCAGCCCAAGCGATTTGAGACCTCTCGATGCAACAGCCCGACGCCCCCGATGCTTTTGGAATGTCTTCTGTACGAGCTCTGTAGCTCTTCTACAGCCCGAGTTACGTGCGTAAATCGACAGCACCTCTCAAGATGACTAGAACAACACGAACAGTTTGGCAAACCTAGCTCGAGTATCAGATCGTGTTGAGACCTCTGAATGCGACAGGCGGACGCGGTTGCTGTCTTCGAATAGATTCCTGTCATTACCAGGCCTGCAGCCCCCCTACAGCCCGAGTTAAGTGCAGAAAACCGACAGCACCTCTCAGGATGACTCGAACAATACGAATAGTGTCGCGGACCTAGCTTCGGCAGCAGACCGAGTTCCGAGCTCTGGATTCGACAGGCGGACGCGCCTGATGTCTCCAAATCGATTTCTGTGACTCCAGCACTGTAGCCTCCCCCTACAGCCCGAGTTAAGCACAGAAAACCGACAGCACCTCTCAGGATGACTCGAACAATACAAATAGTTTCGCGATTCTAGAGGGCAGCAGACCGAGTTCAGAGCTCTGGATTCAACAGACAAACTCGACTGATGATTCGCAATCGGTTGCTGTAAGTATCAGCTCTGTAGCTGTCATACAGCTCGAGTTAAGTACAGAAAACCGAGAGCGCATGTCAAGATGACTCAAATAATACGAATAGGTTTGTGTACCTAGCTCGGCTAGCAGACCGAGTTCAGACCTCTCGATGCAAGAGACGAACGCACCTGACCATTCTGAATTTCTTACCAGCTCTGTAGCTGTCCTGTATCTCGAGTTAAGTCCAATATACCGAGAGCGCGTATCAGGATGACTCGAAACGGCTGATCCCGCCCGTGTGCTTTTTGGCAGTGAAAGGTACCCGATCGAGCTGAGATCAAGACGGCGAGCGGAAATTAGATCGAATCTCATGGGAAAAAATACTAGAGCTCAAACGGATTCAGGAATTTCGAAAACAAAATTTTTAACCGAGCAAAAGTCACCAAAAGGTCCGTCGAGATTTTTCTTGCCAACTAGCTCTCCAGCGCCCCAGAATTACTCTTAAGCTTCCAGCAATAACTTGCTAAGGGAAGCTCTACGAGTTATTAAGACGCAGAGGCTCTCGTAGTCGTTTACAGGTGGGAAAATATGGTTTCTCAAAATGAATTGCCAAATATCTCTCAAATCTTTGCAAAACCGACCCAAAGTCACTACTTTGACTCTTATGGCCGGGTCGGCCAACTAGCTCCACCCCGCGCCGGAATTCCTCTAGCTCGTCGATGCCGAAGAGCTCTACGAGGTACTCCAAAATCGGCTGAGCCAGGCCGCGGAAGGTATGATCGCGTCTCTTTTCGAAATTTCGACAGCTATGTTCATCTGTCGCCGAACTGGGCGCCGGCGGTAAACCGTCAACCTTTGTTACCGCCGGGAGACTCGTAGAGCTTCCTGACAATATATAATGTCGAGAAAAATTGCAGAGAACGTATAGTTTTATAGCCCAAGCGATTTCAGACCTCTCGATGCAACAGCCGAACGCCCCCGATGCTTCTGGATTGTCTTCTGTACGAGCTCTGTAGCTCTCCTACAGCCCGAGTTACGTGCGTAAATCGACAGCAACCCTGAAGATACTCGAACAATACGTATAGTTTGGCAAACCTAGCTCGAGTATCAGACCAAGTTCAGGCCTCTGAATGCGACAGGCGGACGCGTCTGATGTCTCCGAATCGACTCCTGTGATTACCAGCCCTGCAGCCCTACAGCCCAAGTTAAGTGCAAAAAACTGACAGAATCTCAGGATGACTCGAACAATACGAATAGCTTCGCGGACCTAGTTCGGGCAGCAGACCGAGTTCCGAGCTCTGGATTCGACAGGCCGACGCGCCTGATGTCTCCGAATCGATTCCTGTGACTACCAGCACTGTAGCCCCCAGACAGCCCGAGTTAAGTACAGAAAACCGACAGCACCTCTCAAGATGACTCGAACAATACGAATAGTCTCGCGATTCTAGAGCGGGCAGCAGATCGAGTTCAGAGCTCTGGATTCAACAGACAAACGCGACTGATGATTCTGAATCGATTTCTGTACTTATCAGCTCTGTAGCTGTCCTATAGCTCGAGTTAAGTACAGAAAACCGAGAGCGCATGTCAAGATGACTCGAACAATACGAATAGGTTTGCGGTCCTAGCTCGGCTAGCAGACCGAGTTCAGACCTCTAGATGCAACGGACGAACGCGCCTGATAATTCTGAATCGATAAGGTGTGCTTACCAGCTCTGTAGCTGTCCTGTATCTCGAGTTAAGTCCAATAAACCGACAGCGCGTATCAAGATGACTCGAAACGGCCGATCCCGCCACAGTGCTTTTCGATAGTAATATTCACCCGATCGAGCTGAGATCAAGATGGCGAGCGGGAAAAAGATCGAATATCACGGGAAAAAATACTAGAGCTCTAACGAATGTTCAAATTTTGAGAACATACTTTTCAACTGAGCAAAAGTCACCAAACTGGGCGCCGGCGGTAAAACGTCAACCTTTGTTACCGCCGGGGGACTCGTAGAGCTTCCTGACAACATATAATGTCGAAAAAGATTACACCGACAAAATAGTTGTTCAGCCCAAGCAATTTCAAACCTCTCGGATGCAACAGCCGAACGCCCCCGATGCTTCTGGATTGTCTTCTGTACGAGCTCTCTAGCTCTCCTACAGCCCGAGCTACGTGCGTAAATCGACAGCACCTCTCAAGATGACTCGAACAATACGAACAGTTTGGCAAACCTAGCTCGAGTATCAGACCGAGTTCAGACCTCTGCATGCGACAGGCGGACGCGTCTGATGTCTCTGAATCGATTCCTGTGATTACCAGCCCTGCAGCCCCCCCTACAGCCCGAGTAAGTGCAGGAAACCGACAGCACCTCTCAGGATGACTCGAACAATACGAATAGTTTCGCGGACCTAGTTCGGGCAGCAGACAGAGTTCGGAGCTCTGGATTCGAAAGGCGGACGCGCCTGATGTCTGATGTCCTCCGAATCGATTCCAGTGATTACCAGCCATGAAGCCCCCCTACAGCCCGAGTTAAGTGCAGAGAACCGACAGCATCTCTCAAGATGACTCGAACAATCCGAATAGTTTCGCGATTCTAGATCGGGCAGCAGACCGAGTTCAGAGCTCTGGATTCAACACACAACGGACACTGATGATTCTGAATCAGATTCTGTACGTATCAGCTCTGTAGCTGTCCTGTTGCTCGAGTAGCTCGAGTTAAGTACAGAAAACCGAGAGCGTCTGTCAAGATGACTCGAATAATACGAATAGTTTTGCGGACCTAGCTCGGCTAGCAGACCGAGTTCAGACCTCTGGGTTCAACAGGAAGCTCGAGCTATCTTGAGAAAACCGACAGCGCGTGACAAGATGACTCGAAACGGCCGATCCCGCCCGTGTGCTTTTTGGCAGTAAAAGGTACCCGATCGAGCTGAGATCAAGATGGCGAGCGGGAATAAGATCGAATATCACGGGAAAAAATACTAGAGCTCTAACGAATGGTCAAATTTCGAGAACAAAACTGGGCGCCGGCGGTAAACCGTCAACCTTTGTTACCGCCGGGGGACTCGTAGAGCTTCCTGACAACATATAATGTCGAAAAAAATTACACAGAAAAAATAGTTTTTCAGCCCAAGCAATTTCAGACCTCTCGGATGCAACAGCCGAACGCCCCCGATGCTTCTGGATTGTCTTCTGTACGAGCTCTGTAGCTCTCCTACAGCCCGAGTTTCGTGCGTAAATCGACAGCAACTCTCAAGATGACTCGAACAATACGAATAGTTCGGCAAACCTAGCCTGAGTATCAGACCGAGTTCAGACCTCTGCATGCGACAGGCGACGCGTCTGATGTTCTCTGAATCGATTTCTTTAATTACCAGCCCTGTCAGAAGCCCCCTACAGCCCGAGTTAAGTGCAGGAAACCGACAGCACCTCTGAACATGACTTGAACAATACAAATAGTTTTGCGGACCTAGTTCGTGCAGCGGACAGAGTTCGGAGCTCTGGATTCGGAAGGCGGACGCGCCTGATGTTCCGAATCGATTCCAGTGATTACCAGCCATGCAGCTCCCCTACAGCCCGAGTTAAGTGCAGAGAACCGACAGCATCTCTCAAGATGACTCGAACGATAGGAATAGTTTTGCGATTCTAGATTAGGCAGCAGACCCAGTTCAGAGCTCTGGATTCAACAGACAACGACCACTGATGAACCTCAATCGGATTCTGTACGTAGCAGCTCTGTAGCTGTGCTGTAGCTCGAGTTAAGTACAGAAAACCGAGAGCGTCTGTCAAGATGGCTCGAAAAATACGAATATGTTTGCGGACCTAGCTCGGCTAGCAGAC
>CAUYUJ010015087.1:251281-355811 GCA_963575745.1 Prorocentrum cordatum | reverse complement strand
CATGCATGCATGCATACCTTCATACATACATACATGCGTACATACATGCATGCATGCATATATGCATGCATGCATGCATACATAAATACGTACATACGTGCATACACACAAACATACCCGTGGCAAATGGTTCTTCAATTGGTCATGGCAAAGGTCTATCGCATCCATCTTAATGCTGCGAACCTCATGATGATGGCGTCATTCGGCGGGCGGCGTAGTTCCCCATCCACCTGATGCTTATAACTTTGTTACCCAAAATTGAATCGGAACTACTCCGCGCCACACCCTGAAAAGTTTCGAGCAGGATGCGTCCGTGCGCGCAGTAAGTGAAGTACTTTTACTCCGAACTACTCCACTCCGCCTTGCTGCGCTATTGGCGAAGGCAGATTGAAAGAAATGGTCATAGTGATGTACGCATGTATACATACATGCATGCATGCATGCATGCATGCATACATCCATCCATTCATCCATACATCCAACCATACATTCATACATGCATGCATGCATGCATACATACCAACATACAGACATACAGACATACAGACATGCAGACATACAGGCATACAGACAGACAGACAGACCGACCGACATGCAGACATACAGGCAGACAGACAGACAGACGTGTATTCATACACACACACATACATACACACGTGCATAGGACGGTCGGGCAACGGTGCAAGTCTCACAGAAGGGCGGCCTGGGAGAGTGAGCGTGCGCCGAGCACTGTCCGCATATTATCCGCACAAGGCAACCGACTTGACCTGAGATTTGAAGACAACACTTGCACAAACATCCGCCCCCAGGCATTGTGCACGTCGGGATGTGTTAGACTGCTCTTCTGTTGTCTGGGAGGTTTGCTAGAGGTTTTCAGGGCCGCCCCCGCCCCCCCTCGCCGAGGGCGTCCCTTGAAAATCGCCCCCCTTGACATTGCCTTCTGGCTCTCTTTCGGCCTCCAGATGGCCACGATGGCCTCCAAGACGGATTCCAAGACAGCCAAGATGACACCACGACGGCCCAAGATGGCCCTTGACGACTCAAGAGACTCCCAAGACAGCCTCAAGACGGCCCAAGAGGCCCTCAAGACGGCCCAACAAGACGGCCGAAAAGAACTCCAAGAGGCGTTCCAGGAGAGTCCGAGGAGGCCAAACGAACGATGGACTTGAGGTTCTCGCCTGTTGGGGCTTCCGACCGACCAAGAAGGCCCAAGAGAACTCCAAGAGGTCGCCAAAATAGTTCCAGACAGACCGAGAGGCCCCCAAGAGGGCCCCAAGTCGGCCCAAGTGGAACCCGAAGATCGCCCAAGCAGCTCCCAAGAGGGCGCCAAGACGGCCCTGAAGCGCTCCACGAGAGCACAACGACGGCCCAGAGGAGCCAAGAGACGGTCTCCGAAGGCGTCAGACGGACCATGAGTCCCCTAAGACGGCCCAAGAAGCACCACGAAACTTCCAAGAGGCCCTCAGGAAGCTCCGAGAATGCCTCAAGACGGCCCCAAGAAGCCTTCTCCACCTCGTCCTCATTCTCTCCCTCTCCTCCTTCTCCTCCTCCTCCTCCTCGTCCTCCTCCTCCTCCTCCTCTTCCTCTTCCTCCTCATCCTCTTCCTCCCGATTGCGCGGACGAAGACGAGGTCGAGATCTCGACTCTCCCCAGTTCAGACCACTCGCTGAACTGCCGCAGGGCGTGAACTGGGTCTCCTTCCTGCCGCGCGGACGAAGACGAGGTCGAACTCACCACCCGTCCAGATTCGGAACGCCCGCAAGATTTGCGCTTCTCCTGCACTCAGCCTCGGTCCTGCTGCGCTGTTGCACTGTCACGCTGGCAGGGGTCGCCGCAGGCAGCCGGAATCGACGTCCGGGGGTCTGCGGTGGGCTGCACGGGCTGGCGCCGGACCACCGCCCCTGCAGCCCTTCCCCAGCCCCCCGCGCGCGGAGCGCGCCGGGGGCGGCGCCCAGGGGGTGCGGGGAGGGGGCTCGGTGGCAACTCATGGGAGCCTCCCGTACCATCTAGTCGGCTCGGCGCTAATCGACGCCGATCGACGCCAAATCGACGCTAATCGACGCTGCATCGACGCTGCATCGACGCTGCATCGACGCTGCATCGACGCTGATCGCCGACGCTGCATCGGCGCTGTCTCAGCGACGCCAGGCGCCAATCTGCGCGAACCGACGCTGAAGACGGAATTCGGAGGGTAGGCCAGGCTCCCCTGATGTGCCACCGGAGAAGGCTCCAGCGCTGACCGAGAAGTCCGCACGGACATCCCGAAGCTCATGCTTCCGCCGCCCTGTGCGGCGGTGGACAAGCCTCCCTGTAGTAAACCTCCCCTTAGTGGAAGCGGCCCGGGACCGAAACCGGCGGGCCTGGACCCGCAAAAGTGACGGCCGCGACGCCCCCTCGCGAACCGAAAACGGCCGATTCCTGAATCGACGTGTCAGGGCAGGAGGTCTGTCCACCCCCGACCTGTTATCACGGCAACGGCAGAGAGTGCTCGCTCGCCAGGCCCGGCCGAGGGGGCGCAGCGCGCAGCGTCTCCGCGAACTGGTATGCCACGTGCAGCGCCCCCGAGCAGCCGTCGAAGGGCTCCTCTCCGCGAGGCTCGCGGAGCGCCCCGGGGCGGACGAGGCGCCGCGACTCGAGGCTCGAGGAGGATCGAGGCTCGAGGAGCATCGAGGCTCGAGGAGGATCGAGGCTGGAGTAGGATCAGGGTCTCGAAGCAGGGGCGAGGAGGAACCAGGATCGAGAAGGACGGATGACAGAGCGCCAGCCTTCCTTTCCACTTCCCCGGGCGCCCCCTGTAAAAGACCAGCACCCCAGGGGCCCGCCGTTCGGGCGAGCGCCCCGCTGTGAGAAGGCGCTGCCTCGCACCCTTCCAGCGAGTGACAAGGAAGGCGCAAGGGCACGACCAACCCTTCAACGAGGTGTCCAGCGAGATCCTCGTTTGAAAAATGGCCGCCCCAATCGGTGTAGCTCTCGCACGAGTTCGCACGCCTGGCCGTTGGCGTCGAGGATGCCTCGAGAGAGAGAGGCCCAGTTTGAAAAGAGATCCCCGCTTACAAAACGGCCGCCCCCATCTGCGCAACTCTTGCACGAGTTCGCACTTCTGGCCATGAGCGTCGAGGATGCCTCAAGCGAGAGCCCCAGCTTGAAAAGGAACCACCTCGCCCTTCTCGAGAGCGGGAGGGGCGCGGCAGCCCAGGGTCAGGTAAGGACAAGGGCTTGGCGAGGAACGCGACGACGACAAGGACGACGATGACGACGAGTGTGACGACGACGACGACGACGACGACGACGACGACGATGACAACGACGACGACGACGACGTCGTCGACGACGACGTTGACGACGACGACGACGACGACGACGACGACGACGACGACGACGACGGCGAGGACGGCGAGGGCGACGTTGGCAGATCGGAGTGGATGACGGCGACGACGACGTTGACGTTGACGACGAAGACGACGACGACGACAACGACAACGAGAACGACGACGGCGGCGGCGGCGGCGGCGGCAGCAGCGGCGACGACGACGACGACGACGACGACGCCGCGGCGACAACGGCGGCGACGGCGGCGTCCGCCGTGGCGACGGCAACGACGGCGGCGACGGAGACGAAAACACAGGGCTCCATCTTCATCTTGTGCTCGGCCCTCGCCTTCTTGATGGCCTGTAGGATGGCAGGCGACACCTCGCCGAATGGAATCTCCTCCGCAGGGGGTGGGGCGGGTGGGTTGCCCCGAGGAGCTATGTTGGACAAGGACCGCTGCAGTAACGCCGAGCCAGCCAAGAGCTAGCAAGTCTGGGATCTGGCGCTCAAAGATTGGATGCACCAGCACCACAACGACTGACGGCGGGCAATGCTGAGCGCAAATGGTCCTAAACAATTGTTATCCGACGCTCGGTACGACCCCAAGACGTTTCCGGGGCAACCCTAGACCATCTCAAGACTGGTGCAAGGCTCTTGAAAACCAGCCCAAGATGGAAAGCGGCGACAGTTGCACGCGCGGCTACACTCAGGAAGGTGAGGTTTCTTTGGGCTGTGCGCGAGACGTCACTCCGCTGGACACCCTGGGACGGACGAACCGGGCGACAGTTGCACGCCTGGCAGCAAACAGAGAGGGGAGGCCTACTAATAAACTCACTGGGATCCGCGCAAGGCGACACTCCGCAGGACCCCCAAGGGGCACAGGAATACGGCGGCAGTTACACGCCTGCCTATACCCAGAGAGGCGAGGTCTCATTTGACAAGGCGCAGCACTCCGCTCCACGTCAGCTGCGCGCCTGACAGGACTCAGGGGGCGAGGTCTCGTCTGGATTTGAGTCAAAAGTGCCAACTCTTCTGGCGCCCCAGGGGCTCAGAAAAGCGGCGACGCCCACACGCCTGGCAGCCCCCAGAGGGCGAAGTCTCACCTAGACAAATGAAAAACTGCATGAACATTGACTTTCGGAGCTCCGCGCGGATTTCTTGGGTCCAGCGCAGGTCGAAGAAGTCCGCGCGGAGCTCCGAAAGTGTATGTTTGTGCAGTTGTTTACTCTTCGATCAAATGGTCCTGCATAGGTGCAAATCCGCTGGACCCCCAGGGGCATAGAACGACGGCGGCAGTTGTACGCCCAGCGGCGTCCAAAGAGGCGAGGTCTCATCTGGGTCTACGCAAGACGCCACCACGGTGGAGCCCCGAAGTCAAAAAACAAAAACAAAAAAACAAAAAAACAAAAAAAAAAACAAAAAAAAAAAAAAAAAAAAAAAAAAAAAAAAAAAAAAAAAAAAAAAAAAAAAACGGCCAAGAACGCGAGGCGTTCTTTGGATCTGCGCAGGGCGACATCTCCGGTGAAACCTCCAAGGTCGCAGGAAAGCGGCCGCAGGTGCACGACTGGCGGCACGCAGAGGGGCGCGGTCTCTCCTGGATCTGCACTCCGCTGCGGCGCAGCGATGGCGTCGGGACGCTACGGGGGAGCACCGAGGCCCGAAGATCCAGGATCAAGCTTTCCCGACGTCTTGGGACCCTCGTGGGCCTCGGGGGGCGCCATCGTGGCCACGGGTCGCTGCGCCTCCAAGCTCTTGCCGAAACGCGACCCGACACGGGTCGAGGATCGGGAATCCGGACACACGCTGGCCCTTCCGTGAGTTCTCGGCCGCCTCCTGAGGCGCCCTCGTGTGGCCACGGGCCGGCCCGCCTCGACATCCTGCCCAACACGCACCCCAGAAGGAGACCCGGGGGGGATCTTCGGGAGGAAAGGCCGGTAATGGCCCAGGACACGTTGCCCAAGAGTTCGGGAGGAGGAGGAGGAGGAGGAGGAGGAGGAGGAGGAGGCCCGGGACACGTTCCCCAAGAGTTCGGGACGTAATCTGGCGGCCCTCGCTTCTGCAGCCCACGCCCCGCGCCAAGGTTTTTCTCCTGATCCTCTGCGCGGGCGGCCGGCACACTGCCGGGCCACGGCACCGTCGGGAGACCGCAAAAACAGCGACCTGTCTTCGCAGTGTGGCGACCTCGGGCCCGGGACCGAATCTTCGTCCCAAATCGTTTTCGTGACAGTTCAGAGGCCCAGGAGGAGGGAGGAGGGAGGAGGGAGGAGGAGGAGGAGGAGGAGGAGGAGGAGGAACTGCTGCTGGACGCCGATGGTGATATGAAAAAACGCCAGCGCCACTTTTCCGGGCCGCCCACGCAATAAAACACTCGACCACCCCGTGGGGAAGCGAAAGGAAGAAAAAGAGGCCACCGCAGCCTGCCAAGCATGCTCCACTGGGCGGTGCTGAAGGATGCTACACACAATTGCGTCGGCAGTAAAGCGGTACCAGCAGCACAAGATGTCACATATGCGCGCGCGGGTACGTTGTTTCGGCCAGCGCCTGTATCGAGGTGGACTCCACGCGACAGGAACAGACCGAGTGATATGGTACACCTGTGTATGTGTAGCTCTGCCCGGTACGCTGCTTGTCCACTGGTTGCAAGCGCACGGGTGCAAGCGCCTTGACGAGGAAGTTCCCCTGCTGACTGTCGTAGTACTTCTTCAAAACCTGGCTTGCAATCCGCGCACTGGCTCCCCTTCTCCTACGTCTCACCCATTCCACCCACCGTGCGTTCTCTTTCGCCCTCCCTCGCTCCTTCCCTCCTACTCCTGTTCCCCCTTCCCTCTTCCCTATTCACTCCCTCCCGCTGCTTTCCCCCTCCCTCCTCCCTGCCCCCATCCCCATCCCGCCTCCCTGCTTGCTGCTGCATCCCTGCGGCGCCCGCCTGTGCCCGATCACGAGCCCGAGAATGGGGTGGCTTTCGAGGACGACGAAGGACGACGTGGACGTGGAGGAAGACGAAGACAGGGACGAGGAGGACGAGGAGGAGGAGACAAAAAATAAGAAGCTGGGTAGAGAATGCGGCTGAAGAGGGCCCAAGGAAGAGGCGAAGGAGGAGCCGAAGACGTGCAGGGCGAGGAGGGAGAGAAGCAATGGAGGAGGAGCTGACGACGACATGGAGCAGGAGGAAGACGAGAACAAGGGCGACGAAGAGGAGGACGAAGAAAAGGATGACGAGGAGGAGGGTATAAAGAAGGGGATAACCAAACTTCCGAGGACGATCCGAACAAAATGACGGCCAATCGATATTCATGCTAATTAATCCTATGCGTCATCCTGCTCCTCCACCTCCTCATACTTCTCCTTCGGAAACGATCGAAACTGATATCGTTCTCCGCTTACTCGTACCACTATTCATAGTACGACTAATCATTTCGTAATAGCCGTTCCTCATCCTCCTCCCGCGGATCATCATCAGCATCAGAATCATCGTCATCCTCATCACCGTCACCACCACAACCCCACCACCGCAACAAACAAGAACAAAAACAACAACCACAACAACAACGACGACGGCCACAATAACAACAACAACAACAACAACAACAACAACAACAACAACAACCACAGCAACAACAGCAGTATAAACAACAACGACAACAACGACAACGACAACACAACAACTACAACAACGTCGAAAACCGCAGCAGCAACAATAACAACAATGACAACCACAACATGGACATGAACAAGAGCAACGACGACAACAACAACTACAGCAACAACAGAAACAATAACAACACCGGTATCAGCATCATCACCGTCATCATCATCACATTACATATGCTCTTCCTCCTTCTCATGTTCCTCCTCCTTCCAATTCCTCCTCCTGCTTCTCCGTACCACAAAACCCAATGCGCCGCGCGAATCGAGGAAAACTCGAAACTGTCCCCCCCCTCGGTTTATCCCCTCGCAAAACACTGGACACAAGGGATCCTGCCGTGAACAACTCTACCCCTCGGCTGCTCCCTCCTCATTTTGCTCATCCTCCTCATGCATCTCCTCCGCATCATCGCCACTCCTACCCCGACACTGCCCGAGACAGCCCCGAGAACCTCCTCCTCCTCCTCGATTCCTCGTCTGGTAAGAAGCTCCTCCCTGTCGCACCCCGAGACGTGTCGGAGAAGGTGAGCCGGACGGCTCGCCTGAGACGTCCTCACCCCTTTATGATCCTCAAAGATGAAATTTGCGACCGCCTCATTCAACGAGGGCGATCCTTTTCAAACTGTGGCTCTCGCCTTAGCACTGCGCACAGACGTCTCAAGAGCTCGCATGTGGGACGGCTCCCTCTCGAAGTGTGGCTCTCGTCTTAGCGCCGCGCACATTCATCTTACAAGCGTGCAGGAGTTTCACGGATGAAGGGCGGTTCCTTCTCAAATGTGGCTCTCGCCTTCACACCACGCACACTCGTTTTAGGAATTCACGCCAGATTCCAGGATTGTTATGGCTGACGTCCGAGAAACCGTGTGTTGACATGATGTAGGACTGTCAGGGAGCAACAGTCACGTGATTCACGTTTCTGAAGTCCCAGGAATGGTGTTCGGCACAGTCCCTGATGTTCAAACTGTTGTCTTCAAACGGGGCACTTCCCTCACTGAAAATCAATCCTTGTAGGGACCAGCGAAGAGGGAACTTGGAGGGAGGGTTACTTGCAACACCGTTACTCCTCCTCCTCCTCCTTTTCCTCCTTCTCGTGTTCCTCTATCTCTTCCGCCTCCTTTAACCACTCATCCTCGTCACTCCACGACGCCACGCACGACGACACGATCCCGACGACGCCGACGGCGAGGACGACGACGAGGACGAGGACGAGGACGAAGACGAAGCCGAAGACGAGGACGGGCGCGAGGACGACGATGACGACGACGCCCGCGACGCCGACGGCGACGGAGAGGGCTGGAAAAAGGCCGGGAGCCAGGGCGGCCACGGCCGTGCCGCCGATCGCTGCTAGCGCCTTGACCGGAACCTCACCCTTGGACCTCGGCACGCGCCGACGGTTGGGCCGCCGTCCTCGGCGTCGCCGTCGCCGCCGCCACGGTCCTCCTCCTCATTCTCCTCCTCCACCTCCTCCTCCTCCTCCTCGTCCTCCCCCTCCTCCCCCATAATCCGCTGAGAATATGCCCCTGGACCCAAGCCAGGATCCAGGTCTTCATCCATCCCAGACAGACGCTTGAGGGTCTATAAGGCCCCAAGAGGCGATCCCCGAAACGGCTGGCGTGGTTCTTGCTCGATCGAGCCTCCTTCTCCTCCTCCCCCATCATCCACTTCATCCCCTTCCCCGTCCTCCCTCTCTTCGCGACGGTCCCGCAAACTAGCGGCTCGATATCTACGAGACGGTCAGGCCGCCGTGAGCGTCGTCGCCGTCGCCGTCGCCAAGCCTCGAGGATCGAGGGGCGAGGTTCAGGGATCCAGGATCGAGGATCGAGGGGCGAGGATCGAGGATCGAGGATCGAGGATCCAGGATGGAAGTTTCTGCACTTTGTTTGATACTTCCAAGGCCTCCGGAAAACTCCAAGTGGAGGCTAGAGATCTCTGGAAGCCTCTGGGGATCTCCGGGGGCCGCTCGGGCAATGCCAAGGGGGGGCACCACCAGGGGGGGTCGCCACTTCCTCTAGAAAACGCCACTTTCTCGAGGATGTGGGCCCCCAAAGAACACTCCAGAGCCCTCCAAAACAAACAAGAAAGTCCAAAAACCTCCTCGAACTGCCGGAGGAACTGGCGATCACCCTAGTGGCGACCCCCCTTGGCACTGCCCGAGCCCCCAGGGACCTCTGGGAACATCCAGGGACCTCCCGGGAATCTGGGGACCTCTGAAGACCCAAAGGGGATCGCCTGCGGACCTCTGGGGACCCAGAGGGGGAACCCTCTGAAGGCCAATCTGGGGACCTCTGGTTCCCGCTCTGCGGGTTCAATTCTCCTCCTGCTCCTGCTCCTGCTCCTGCTCCTGCTCCTGCTCCTGTTCCTGCTCCTGCTCCTGCTCCTGCTCCTGCTCCTGCTCCTGCTCCTGCTCCTGCTCCTGCTCCTCCTCTGCCTCCCTCCTCCTCCTCCTCCTCCTCCTCCTCCTTCTCCTCCTCCTCCTCCTCCTCATCATCATCATCATCATCCTCCTCCATTCCTTTTCTTTCTAGACAACTCCTCCCCGTCACACCCCGAAGCCGCTCGGAAGAGCGGCACGGGCGTTTGGCCTGAGACTTCCGTATGACCCCGAAGCTTCAAATTTGGCAACAGTTTCACACATTGAGGACAGGTCGCTTTCAAAATGTGCCTATCGCCGTAGCGCCGCGCACATCCGTTTCAAGAGTATGCAAGAGCTTCACGGATAAAGGCGGGTCGTTTTCAGACTACTGCTCTCGACTTAGCGCCGCGCACACTTGTCTTAAAAGTGGGTAACATCTCCACGAGTGGAGGGCGGTTCCTTTTCAAAAGATGGTTCTCTCCTTAGCGCCGCGCACCTTTGTTGTAAATATGTGCAACAGTTGTACGGAATTGCAAACTTAAGAGTTTGGGAACGATATAAGATTGTCAGGGCGCAACGGCTACGTTGATTCGCGGTGGAGTTCTAGGAATGCCGTTCTGGCAGGACTCAGGACTGTCAAGACGCAACAGTCAGGTTGACTCGTGGCGTTGAAGTCCCAAGAATTGTGCTTGTACTCCAGGATGTTCAAACGATTCCCTCCCAACGGGGCACTTCCCTCAGTGGAAACGACTCCTTCGAGGGACCTATGAAGAGGGAGTTTGGAGGGAGGATGTTTAGCAACATCGTGAATCAGTTCTGCGTTTACACTGGTCATATTCCTCCTCCTCCTCCTCCTCCTCCTCCTCCTCCTCGTCCTCCTCCTCCTCCTCCTCCTCCTCCTCCTCCTCCTCCTCCTCCTCCTCCTTCGTCTCTCCCTCGTCCCCGTCCCCCTCGTGCTGGCCGCAAAACGACCGACGGCGCACGGCTGGCCGAAGCCAAGGATGAAGCCAAGGGAAGGGAGCACGCGGAAGCAAAAAACATTGGCAGGCGGACCGCTGTGCTGCATGGGGCCCCCGCTGCATCGGGGCCGGGAGAGCCGCTCTGAGGCGAACGCGAGGCTCGCCCGGGCACCACGGAGGACAGGACGGCTTGACCCGAGCCGCCCTCGACGACAGGCGCGGGGCTTGCAGCAACACGTGACGGACGCCACAGGCATGCCGCCGGCAGCAGCAGGCACAACCAGCGCGCAACCAACAAACGAAGAGACGACATCGAACAGCGACGCGCACCTACCAAACGGCCCCGAGGGGAGGACCACCCCAGCGAGGGTCGATGAGCAACGCTGGCACGGCCCACCCTCCGACACAATTGGGCGCAACAGTTGACGCCCGCCACCACCTCCTCTTACCCCCCGGCCCCGAAGCAAAGCCAAAGACAAGTAGTTGCGACTGGCTCGTGGTCGGAGGGCCCGAGAGGGACGCCAGAAGCAGACGCGGAACGGCGAACGATGCCACTCGCCCGGACCAGAGGCGCAGTCGCCTGCCCTCACGGGTCGCGAGGCAAGGCAAGGGAATATCCCGAGGGCGTCGGTGGATACCGGAGGGGATACGCACTCCAGCCCCCAGGCTCCGACATCGACACAGAAGAAGAGACCAGAATGACTCACATGAAACCCAAAAGCGCGCCAATGTCCTGTTGGACGCATTGTCCGAGAAGCGGCCACAAGGAGGCCTGTTCGTCTGCTTCATCCGATGGGAAGGGCTGCTCTCTGGCCCAGGAACTCAAACAACGTCCACCCTGGAGTGAACCAGCGCCGTGCCGCAAATCCCCGAGAAGGAAGGGGGGGAGGAGCGGCGAGAAACTAAACACTCCGCCACTGGTGAGACCAACTGCCAGGTCTCGAACCTGACTCGAGGATCCAACGCGACAATGACAGACGGAGCGAGGGCACGACGACGACGACGGAGGACGAACGATCGCGACACCACACGCCTACCCCCCAGAGGGGATGCGCAATGCCGCGGAAGAGAAGAAAATGAGAACGAGCAAGGTAAACCCAAGACCCATCAACGAAGTTGCAATCAACCCTCACTCCGGAGTCCATCTTCATAGGTCTCCCTAAAAAGATTCATGGTCACTGAGGGAGATGCTCCGTTGGAAGAAAGCCGTCTGAAAACTCTGAACCGAGCCAGAACATCATCATTGGGATTACGATGCCGCGAATCAACGTTATTATTTCGCCCTGACGGTCCTGAACGCGCCAGAAGAACAAAAAAAAAAAAAAAAAAAAAGAATAAGAAAAAAAAAAAACAAAGAAAAAAAAAAAAATAAAAAAAAAAAAAAAAAAAATAAAACAAAAAAAAAAAAAAAAAAAAAATAAAAAAAAAAAAAAAAAAAAAAAAAAAAAAAGAGAAAAAAAAAAAAAAAAAAAAAAAGAAAAAAAAAAAAAAAAAAAAAAAAAAAAAAAAAAAAAAAAAAAAAAAAAAAAAAAAAAAAAAAAAAAAAGAAAAGCAAAAAAAGAAAAAAAAAAGAAAAAAAAAAATAGAAACAAATAAAAAGAAAAAGAAAAAAAAAAAAAAACAAAAAGAAAAAAAAAAAAAAATAAAAAAGAAGCCCTGAACTCGATACTTCACGTCCGCGAATCAACATAACTGTTGCGTCCTGACGATCCTACATCGCGCCAGAACACCCTTCCTGGAACGTCAACCCTAAAAGATCCTCGAAACTGATATGAACTAATTGTTAAGACGAATGTGCGCGGCGCTAAGGCGAGAGTCACATTTTGAGAGGGAGCCGTCTTCCATCCGTGAACTTCTTGCAAGCTTTAAAAAGGAATGTGGGCGGCGCCAAAACGAAAACCACATTTTGAAAAACACCCGCCCTCCATCCGTGAAACTGTTACCAAGTGAAAGATCAAATGTCATAAGTGGTGGGGAAGTCTCAAGCGAAACGCCTGGCAAGCCCTACCAGCACGTCTCGGGGTGCGACAGAGAGGAGTTATTCGTATAAGGAAAAGGGGAGGAGGAGGAGGAGGAGGAGGAGGAGGAGGAGGAGGAGGAGAAGGAGGAGGAGGGGGAGGGGGAGGGAGGAGGAGGGGAGAGACCTCCATCCCATGGCACACCGCCCCCCAGGGCTTCAGGGAGTGGGGGGGGAAAGCCGAAGCGGCAGGAGGGCGAGAGCTCGTTTGCGAGCGTCGTCGCGTCCCCGAACGGGGGCCAAGACCACACCGCAAACGGGAGGCCCGCCCTCCTGTGTCAGCCTCTCCGACCCAGTAGGCGGGGCCTACCCCCAAGCCGCAAGGAGGCACCGCCCTCCGCGAGGCTCGCATGCTGGAACGCATCAGTCTTGAAACTCATCCTCCTCTTTGTCCGTGGCCTCATCCTCGTCCTGGTCCTTTTCCTTATCCGTCTCGTCATCATCCAAGAGGATGTGGAAAGAGGAGAGAGGAGGGACGTAATTACTCCAAGCTCTTGCGGGGTTCAAAATGGCTCTGCGGGAATTCAACGGTTCTTGGAAGGACCCCGATCGCTCTTCCTTCCTCCTCCCTCCATCCACCCCTCCTCAAAATCCATCCCTGAACCTGTCCTGGAGCGCGTTCTGACCAGAACCTCAAGGTGGATCCACTCGCGGCGACAGAGAAAAACACCTGACCCAACCACATCCCTCTGAGAATCGTTGAACCGATCCCCATCCCCAACAGCGTGGCCTGGGCCCCACTGACTGATTTACTCTCCTAGATGGGAATATGGGCCTTCCCTTCAGGTTTCGAGGGGTGTATCCCCAACTGGGGTGGTAATGTGGTGGGGGTCTCGAAGGGGATGAGGATGGGGATGGGGATTGGTTAAACGATACCGACCCTCCCTTCCTCTCCCTCCCCCCTCCATCCCGCCTCCTCAGTGCGAGCTGGTCAGCCCGTGACGACGGCCAGGCCAGGCCGAAACCAAGACGGTGACGAAGCAACAGAGGGGGGAATGACGGAGACTAGAAAGAGAGGGTCCCAGGTCCCAGGGAGGCGGAGAAAGGAAGAAGAGAGAAGGGGAGGGAGGAAGGAGGAGGGGGAAAATGAGGAGAAGAAGGAGGAGAGGAAGAGGAGGAGGAGGAGGAGGAAGAGGAGGAGGAAGAGGAGGAGGAGGAGCAGGAGGAAGAGGCGGAGCGGGGCCAGCGGAGGAGGGGAGGGGGAGAGAGCAGGCGGCAGGAGGGCCCCTAGCTGAGGACTGGAGGGAGAGGAACGGGGGGCATGTCTCGAGCTAGGCAACTGCAAATGACGCCGACACCTGCAGGCCAGATCTCTGCAAGCCCGTCGAATTTGAAGGATGTCTGCGGCCAGATAACAGACCCACGCCTGCAGGGATATCCGATACCCCAACACTGACGGGGCTCTCAGAGGTAGGGGTCGTAAGTGGTTCCAGGGAGACGCAGGGGGGCAAACGAGGGCGGTGCGAGGAAGGCACGGCAGAAACTGGGCAAAAGGCCCGGGGCCGCGCGGACGACGGCCCTGCAGGAGGGCACCAGCTGCTCGTCATGCTCGTCATGTACCCAGACCCTGGCCAGGCTCATCCAGGGCCCCGGGACAAGCCTGGCCAGGCCGGGCCGAGCGCGCTGCAGGTTCGCGTCGCGACGGCGCCAGCGCTGGTTCGCGAGACCGCGCAGATCGCTCCACCTCGAAGAACCCTGGCTTTCCGCGACCAATCCCAGGCCTCTGGCGGCGCTCAACCTCGAACGCCCACGCCGGGGTCGCAGCCAGCGCCGACGCGGCACAAGCGCACTGTGAGTGCGCAGCGCAGCTCTCGTCGACACAGGCCTGCGCAGGGGAGTCGCGGGAAGGCGCTCGAAAGAAAGCGGTGAGGCGCGAGTGCTGCCCCGAGGGCTCGGCCACGGGCCCAGGGCGCGCCACGGTAGAAGCAAAACATGAGCATGGCGGCCGGGGCTCTTCCTCGCTTCGGGCCTCCCGAGGCCGTTGTTTCAGGCCCAAGGGCAGTCAGAGACAACGGTCCAAGATTCCAAGATGCGGAGAAGGTCCCAGTCAAGAGGTCTGGCCGAAGCCACACGAGGCGAACAAAAAATCAAGACATCGGTCCAGGTCACAGATCTGCGCGGGCAGCGCTTAGACAGCGTCTGAGAAAGGACAACCAGCACCAGACTCCACTGCTTAATGTGCACCGCGCACGCATGGACCAATGCAAATTGAACCACGGGGCACACTCCAATCAATTCGCGCGGACTCTTGAACCCATTTTCAATCCTATTGCTTTCCGCCTTGTCAATGTAGTGTTTCAGCATTTCTGTACAGACGCATCCTGACACAATCTCCAATGTTCCGCGCGACGCAAATAAAAGAATGATCAAGAACGCTAAGATCCGCACATCCTGAAAGACTGAAACTGGAGTCCTTTGAACTAAAATGAGGTTCGATGCCAAGTGATGAAATCGGAAAGGAACAAGGCGGTCAGATGCCAACAATGAATGTCTGAGCCAACGTCGGCGCGCGTGTACCACTAAACAAAATGATCACGTGATGACGACAAAGCGTTCACTGCAAAACATCTCAAAATCCGTTGCTATCGCCGCAAAGTGCATGTGTGCGTTTCTGTATTGTACGTTATGACGATGGTTGACAGCGTCGATCCCAAACAATGAGTTATTGCACTTTCGATGCGCAGTATATGTAGGCCAAGAAGTTCACGCAATGTACGCCATGTGGTGCGCGCTATGTGGTGAAAGTTTTGTGAAAGCTATGTGTTGCAAGACGTTTTGTGCAAGGATGTGGTTTAAGCTATGTGGTGCAGACTGTATGATGCAAGCTACGAGTTACAATATGAGTGGTGTATGCTCTGTAGTACAGTTTGTGTGGTGAACTGTGCTGTGTAACCTATAAGGTGTAAGCTATGTGGCAGAAGCTACATGGTGAAAGCGATGTGATGTAATCAATGTGGTGTAAGCTCTGTGGTGAGAGCAAGGTTGTGCAAGATATATGGTGTAAACTTCGAAGGAAACTAGACAATACAAGAAATGTGGGACGAACTACGATATGCAATATAATTATGTCGCGCACCGATTCGTGGGTGTCCCCCTCAGAGTGCAGCGGCGGAACAATTACGCGGGGGCGCTGGCAAGCGAGTGACTCGCAGACCTTCGCCGCGGGAGAAATGACGAAACCAAGAAGCCACTCGGCCGCGCCGCTATGCTGATCGACGAGAGCTTGACCACCACACAACGACAGCCGTTTGCCGATCAATGGAATGATCCCCAAAATTAAACTATCCGCCGACCTCTTGGGGTCTACGGCGTGTGAGACTGTTGCCTCAGCCCAAGCCCCTCCCCGGGAGGGTCCGTCCACCCGCTTTGGAAGGAGGGAGGGTCTGTCCGAAAAGGGTCGGCGGACTCAACCACCTCAAAAGTATTCCTGGGCGGCATGCATGGTTTCGACATGGTTTTGAGTTTACTGGGCGATCCCAAACGGCACCTCGTCGCCCCGATATAGCTTCACAACAGCCCATGTAGCGTCCAAGACGCCACCCGATAGCTCCACGAGAGCCCCAACAAGCCGAAACTGTCCCATTCCATCTTGAAAACTGACATGTCGAAAAACTGCGTCAAAGATTGAGCCTTCGACCCAAGACGGTCCAAGAGGCCTTTAACATGGCATCCGGCTCCCAGCGGCCCCAAACAAGCCGAAGAGACGCCCAGGATACCCCAAGAGGATTTCGAAAAGGCCCCACGACAGCTCAAACCGGCCCCTGACGGCCCAACAAGGGCCCCACCCGAGCCAGAATGGCCGAAATACGGCCCACAATGCGCCGCAGACGTCCAGGAGGGCCCCGAGAGGCCCCGTAGACGCCCTCAGAAAGCTCCAACCCCACGAGAACCTCCGTAAAGCAAAATGGCTCCATTCCTCTGGGGAAATTCACGTTTCGGGCAACCTGCCTCGGAGACCATGGCCCTCAGACGGGCCAAGAGGCCCCAAAGAGGACGCACGACGGCTCCAGGCGGCGCTGGGAAACCCGTCAAATATCCCAAGAGAACGCCCACGTGGGCCCAAACCAATCCAACAACGCGCCATGACCCAACAAGGGGCTCACCCAGCCCAAAATGGCGCCAATACGGCAAAGAAAAACACCGCAAACGGTGCAGGTGGGCCGCGAAAAAGCCCTCTGCACGATCCCACACGGAACCCTGTCGCCCAGAGATTATTTTTGCCCCCGCCCACGGCGACCTCCGATCGTCATTTCTGTAACTCCACGCAGCACTGGCAAGACGAGCCCAAACTTTGTGTTCCGGCCCTGCTCTGACACAACAGCCGTTCAAACGCGCACGCCCATGTCCAAGAAGTGACGATGCTGTTCTGCAGAACCCGAGGCCCGAAAAACCTACGAGAACGCGCATCCTCACGGCGGACATGCTGGCCCACGGCACATACGAAAAGAAACGATGCTGCGTCGCACGGCCATGGCCTCAAAAAATTGCAATTCGACGTCGGCCCCCCCCTGTTCCGCACATTCTGTGACCCCGCGTCCTCCTCCACCTCCCCCTCATTATCCTCATTGGCCACCGCTCCTCCTCGTCCTCCTCCTCCTTCTCATCCTCATCCTCCTTTTCCTCCTCCTCCTCCTCCTCCTCCTCCTCCTCCTCCTCCTCCTCTTCAATTCCTTTTCCTTCGAAATTACCCCTCTGTTACACCCCGAATGGTCGAAAGGGCGGGCGCGTTATCATTGTCAAAATGTGGCCCGCGTTTCAACGCCGCAACAATATGTCTTAAAATGTTGTGCGTTTCGGATGGAAAGCGAATGGCATTCAAAATGTGGTTTTCGCAACAACGCTGCGTACTTCTGCTTTTTACACTTTGCAAGAGTTTCACAAATCAAACGCGGTACCTTTTTTTGAAAATGTGATTATCGCCTCAACGCCGCGCATATTCATTCGTTGCAAACATTCAAAAACGTCTCGAAGATTCTCAACGTCACAATGTTTTTTTCGATCGGACCTCTACAACATTGTTATCTTCACCAAGCCACATCTAACATTACATTCAAGGCAAGAGAGAAACTCTGTCCCCAACAGGGCCGCCAGAGCCGGCTAGAAAGGGCAGCGGGAGAGCAACAGGAGAGCAAGATAGAGGAAAAAAAGAAGAGCTAAGGGAAAGGGGAGGGGGAAACAGGGGGGAAAGGGACATAAGCCCACGTGCACGGCAAACGCGCAGCGCGCACGCCCTGCGCTCCACGCAGGCGGCCACATGGAGCAGAAAGGGGAAGGGCAGGAGGACGGGGAACGACGAGCGACGGCAGCAGCAGGCAGCGAACCAAGCAGGAAACAAACGAAAAAGAAAGGAAAACAAAGCCCAAGACAAGAAAAAAAATATGCGATAAGGAAGGCACGGAAAAAAAAAAAAAAAAAAAAAAAAAAAAAAAAAAAAAAAAAAAAAAAAAAAAAAAAAAAAAAAAAAAAAAAAAATAAAAAAAAAAAAAAAAAAAAAAAAAAAAAAAAAAAAAAAAAAAAAAAAAAAAAAAAAAAAAAAAAAAAAAATAAAAAAAAAAAACAACGATAACACAAAAAACTAAAAAAAAAAAAAAAAAAAAAAAATAAAAAAAAAAAAAAAACAAAAAAAAAAAAAAAAAAAAAAAAAAAAAAAAAAAAAAAAAAAAAAAAAAAAAAAAAAAAAAAAAAAAAAAAAAAAAAAAACAATAAAAAAGAAAATGTTCGTGGCTATATCAAGGGAATCAGACCAAGCTCTCCGAGGAACATTGCACCCTGGCAGCTGGGTACCAAACAAAAAATCTCGAATCCTGCGAATGAGCGAATGTTCTGCTTCAATCAACTCTAGGTGCCCTACCACAGCCAACTGGGAAACCGGGTAAGGGTTCACGAATCGAGGATTCGGCGGCAGATTCCACAACACCCCACGCAGCCACGAATCCAAACTGACAGCCACACGCTTCTCGTGACGATCGGCGGCACTCTCGATGGTACGGGTCCGTCGTTTTCCCATACGCTAACGAGAGACACGATGCCGACGTCTCGGTCGGACTTGAGCCAAAAGTGAAACAGTACAACCTGCACAGGGTCTGAGGTGAGCCTGGTCACGCTGCCGCGCCCAGTCTCACCAGAGCGCCCTGGAGACGATGCCCGTTGCCAGGCAAAGCGTCTCAGGTTCTAGGAAAACCGCTCTCAAAATATGCATTCGGGGACCCTTCAGAAATGATATCTGAAAAAGGTCCCCAAGGCCGAAAACATGCTGTAGGAGGGCCCAGGACCTCTAAACACGGGGATATTCCACTGCGGAACATCCCGGACCTCGATCTGCAGGTCCTGGGGCCCAGAACGGACAACTACAGCAGAAAATGGTCAGACATATGATCCTAAAAACCATTCGCGCACATATGCTCAGATGGTTCTGGCTCGCCCAAAAGTGCACCTACGCACCCAAGACTCGCCAGAAATACGAAACGAACTGCACTGAATGCAAATATAATGACTAATAAGTCCTAGGTGCAACAAACACGCTTCTAGAATACAAATGTAGAACTGGACACACGACGTGCAAATAATGAGAGGAGGCATTGGGAGAGGGATACTACTATTGTGCAGAATGATTCCCAACATCCCCCTAGCCCTCGACCTGTGCCGAAGCATTCTTTGCCTCTCAAGTCACTCGCAATCGGCGGCGCGCAGGGGCGGCACCAGCAGCCGGCTCGCTCACGACCGGGTACAACCAACGGTACTCCTCGGTCGCCAGGTCGACCCACTCGGACTTGCCGTCCACGTCGTCGCTTCGCACGATCTCAACGCGGCCAGTCGCCGACTGGCTGATAACGTTGTGCCTGACCCAGGCGCTGCCCTTCATGATCTCCAGCTGCAGCTCTTCGTCCTTGATCGGAACGTCCAGCTCGGCGAGCTCGAAGAACCTCAGCCTGTCGACGTGCACGGGCTGACTGAAGCCCAGTGACGTGCTGCCCGTATCTGGGTCTGCCAAAATGGCGGACTGCGGGCTTGCCATCTTGTGGATGCGGTAGATCCTGGGGCGGAACCTCGGCAGCAGCCTCGTCGAAGCATCGTCCACCGCACCGATCGCGCGGGCCACCAAAGCGGGCGGAGCGCGGAGGAGGACTGCGTCGCCATTCTGGAACTCCCGAGCGCCCGGCTCCTGCAGTGCGCGCGCGTGCTGCTCCTCGTCGTGGGCCGCCTTGATCTCCCTGGCCACCGTGGCGTGCGTCGACTCCAAGTGCTCGATGAGGTCGCGCACGTAGTGGCCGGGCTCGAGCGCCTTGCCTGGCTCGAGCCTCCTGAAGACCTCCTCGATCGGCCCCTGCGGCAGCATGCCAGTCACGATCTCGAAGGCAGACCTGCCAGAGCGGTGAGGCATCGGCGTCGCGCGAAGGCACCACTGCGCCAAGGGTACCCAGCGCGCCCAGCGCTCAGGGTGCGAGCTGCAGTAGCTCGCCAGGATCCTGTTGATCTTCTGGTGGCGCGCCTCCACGAAGCCCTGCGACTCTGGGTGGTAGGCGCTGCCCAGCGAGTGCTTGACCCCGAGCAGATCGTTGATCTGGGCCACGATCTCGCTCGTGAACGCACTGCCCCTGTCGCTCCGCAACACCGGCGGAAAGCCGGCCAGGTCGAACATGACGTTCTCCACCAAGAACTTCGCCCACGTTGAAGCCGAGTTGTCGGGCGCTGCCTTGAGCCAAGCGTAGTGCGAGAAGGCGCACTCCGCGTGCAAGATGTAGCTGCAGCCCTCCGACTCTGGCGAGATCGGCCCAAGGTCGTCGATCCCGATCAGCCTGAAGGGCCTGTCGTAGAGCTCCATCCTCGCATCGGCAGTCAAGCCGCGCGCCGGCTTCACCATCCGGCAAACGCTGCACGACGAGATCCACTTCTGAACGTCGTGCTCCATCCCTGGCCACACGAACTGCTTCGCGAGCTTGGCCAAGGTGTCCTCGGCGGAGCTGTGCATGCCCATGGTCTCGCTGTCGTGGTAATAGAGAAGAACCTGCCTCCTCAACGGCAGCCTGTACAACCGCCCATTGTAGCGAAAAGCTCGAAGACCACCGCGGGGCACGACAACCTTCGGAACGAAGCTCAACGACGTCGAGTCCCACTCGTCCTTGTAGAGACCCGTCCCTGTAGCTGTAGCCGCCCATCATGCGAAGTGCCACTGAGGATCGCCGTGCCGCTTGGCGACCGCCAACACCTCGAGCAGCAAGGTGCGCCTTCAAGTCCTTGTACATCTTCTCATTGTCAATCATGCGGTTCTCGTCCTCGTAGCGGCGAAGAAGTACATGAGCAGCGTAGATGTCCGCAAAGTCCTCATCCCTTTGCAGAAGCGAGATGACCTGAGCCCGCTGTATTGAAGATGGACTTGAAGGTATCAACTCGGTCAGCTCGTCGAAGGCCTTCGGCGCGGGTGGCGCTGGTGGAAGGTCATCAGCAGCAGCAGCTCCCTCCTCAGCAGCATACCACACCTCGACGACAATGTCGCGCCGCTTGTTCAAGCCCCGCTGCAAGTAAGACGCGGTCGTGTCCTCGTCGATGTCTATATCCTCGAGGATCTCGCCTGTCCTGGCGTCCATGGTCTTGCGCTTGATCATCTTCCCCGCGCTATCTGGGACGTAGAACTGGCTCGCCTTCTTGATCTCGACCCGCAGCTGAGGCCTGTCAGCGTGAACGTCAGGAACCGCGGCAGGTCCAGGTGGATCAGAAGTAGGCGGAGTTGCCCGAGCAGCCCCATGACGAAGCTGAGAAATTCGGCGCTGCCCCTCGGCCACGAGGAGACTGAAGGACACGCCCGATGGGAAGCGGTCGACGACGCCCTCGGTGATGAGACTGTTCATGCAGCGGTTCGCCTGCTCGGAGCAGTCCACGCCCAGTCGGCCAGTCGCGCTCAGCGTCTTGACGTAGCCGACCACGATTCGCTCGCAAAGTGCGCGAGGGTACGGGGCAGATCTCCTCGCCATCCCGCCTGTCAGCATCACCTGGTGCTTGACGTGGTTGCACAGCCCCCCGATGTCCTTCAGCGCAGGCGTGTTCCCGGCGAAGACCTGCGGCTTCTGGTAGGGCGCCCCGTCCTGGCAGTGGTCGCTGCGAACGACCTCGAAGCCATCGAAGCCCATCATGCAAGAGTATTCGAGCAGGAAGAACAGATACGACATCAAAGGGCTCTCGAAGGTAACCACAGCGCCCTTCGTCATGAGCGCCATCGCGAAGTAGCAGACCGCACGAGCCAACTTGTTGTAGTAGACAACCTCCTCGTTCGTCTCGTCGCCATATGGATTGTCCAAAGACCGGACCTTTTCGGGCGACGTCTTCGCGATGCTGAAGTTAGTGCACGGGATCGCGAAGTGGTAGACATCGTAGGGGTCCGCGTAGTGCTTGTGCTTCCACTCGCGCGCAGCTGGGCTGAGGAAGTCCATCCGCTCGTCGATCCTGCTGTCGAACCTCTCGGCGTAGCCTCCTGCTGCTTCCCAGATGCGCGATAGCATCGCGCCGGCCTCCTTCGCAGACTCCACTCCGCTGAACACCTCGCACAGCCGGCGGTCCTTCAGCGGCTTGCCCGCAATTCTGCTGGGAGCGGGTCCACCCCGCTGCCCAAGATCTCGTGCCCACGGCATCGGTAGACCTCCACGCCGTTAGGAAGTCGTCGAACGAACTCATGAGCATGGCAGAACTGCTCGGCGGACTTCAAGGTGTCACGCACAGGCCTCCAAACGCTGCGACTGAGAAAGTCTGGGCGTCTAGGATGCACGTGGAAGGTGTAGCCCTCGAACGGATCGCCGTGCCTCCTGAAGAAGCCTGTGCCACTGAGCGGTCCCAACCCGACCGCTGGCTCAACCTCCAAGCTTTCAACTGGGCGGTCTAGCACCGCCTCCACGTGGGCCCAGGCCAGGTCCTCGGCCTTCTTGCGCCCTGCAAGCGCCTCCTCGGAGCCCTCGGCGACCCCGTTGGGCTTGCACCTGTACCAGATCGTCTTGCGGGTCACGCCGTCGTTGCACACCTGCGGCTGCCGGTAGGAGACGGTGAAGTTCTCGCCCCGGTCGTCGCACACGTACATGACCCTGTAAGGAAGGACTCGAGGATCACGGGGGAGCCTCGGGTCAACTGCTGGAGCTCCCTCAGCCGCTGCCTCGACTGGTAGAAAGCTAACCAAAGCGTGTCGCGGGTATGAGCCGTCCCACGCATGAGCATCGATGAACTTAGGGTGCACCTCGAGCTCGTCCTTCTCGAAGTCCACGGTAGAAGACACCAACCTGCACAACGTCGCTGCAACACGAGGGTCGCCGTCAGCATCAGCAAGAACCGAAGATTGGAGCCCAGCGAAAGAATCCAGCTCGGAGTCGGAGTACTCCAGGTCCCCGCCGTCGGTGCCCACCTGATCCAGGGAAGACGGCCAAATCACGTGGTCGTCGGAATCCTCCAGGCTCGCGTCCTCGGCCTGCTGGTCAGGTACTATAGTGGCAGCGCCTCGCGTCATCGGGCCTGCCGTACCAACATGGTACTTCGATCTTGTCGGAGAAGGGGAAGTAGAAGGAGCCGCCATCCGGTCAGTGGCGGTGGCCTCTGGGGCCTGCGTCTGGTCCTCGACGCTATTGGTGGCGTTCCTCGCCTGCACCTGGTCCTCGGTGCTCGTCAGCGGCGGTCCTCGCCGGCGCCTGGTCCTCGGCGCTCTTGAAGCTGGCGGTCCTCGCCTGCGTCTGGTCCTCGACGCGCTTCTTGGTGGTGGCGGTCCTCGCCGGCGCCTGGTCCTCGGCGCGCTTCTTGGTGGTGGCGGTCCTCGCCGGCGCCTGGTCCTCGGCGCGCTTCTTGGTCTCCTTCTGGCAGTCCTTGCCGTCAATCTCCTCAAGGAAGCGATCCATCTGGGCCTGTTCCTCAGCCGTAGACGGAGCGGTGAACATCTGCTCGATGACACGACGAACGGGTCCACCTGGCACTCGAAGAGTATGGAGAACATCCCGGTCCTCGGGATTGCGACTGGGAGCGTCGCCCAATATGTTATCTTCACCACGTAGCCAAACACGTACAACTCGCGAGCCCAGGTCCTCTAAGTCCAAGGCCCAGCGCAGCAACTTCTTGGAGATGCGCTTGTTGGCGAACAGCGAGTCGGTGAAGATGTTGTTGCGGTGGTCGGTGTAGACGATCACGACAAAGCCCTTGGTCAGGTGGTGCGTAGCCGAAAGCGCCTCACGTAGACCGCACAACTCGCGCTCGAAGGTGCTCCAGCCCTGCTCGGTAGCGTTGAAGCCCCGGCCGACGACGGCAACTGGACGCAAAGGCCCATCCTTCTCGCGCCTCTGAGCCAGCGTAGCCGCCCACGCGATGTCGGAGGCGTCCACGTACAGCTCGATCGGACGGCCAGGCTGAGGGTCAGCCGCGGCCGCGTAGACCAAAGTTGCGAGTCCAACCTCGCGGGCCAGCGAGCGCTTCAGCTTCTCGAAAGCCTGCTGGGCGTACTGGTCCTTCTCGTAGTCCATGAACTTCGCGCCCTTCTTCATGTAGTGCTTCACCTCGATGGACGAAATGTTCGGGATGAACTCGCGCACGAAATTGCAGTACGCGCGGAAGCTGACAAGGTCGTCGATGCTCTTGGGGTTCGGCCACTTCTCGATCTTCTCTGCCTTGCCTGGGTCCACGTAGCGAAGGCCTCGACCGAGCTTGAAGCCTAAGAGGTGAATGAACTCGTGCGCGAATTTGCTCTTCGCCAGCTGGAACTGGATATTCTTCTCGCGGGCGGCCGAGAGGAAGCGGACGCAATGCTCGATATGCCTGTCCACCACGTCGTCGGTGTCATTGTCGTAGGCCTCGGTAGACAACGTGCAGTCGTCCATGAGCACCGAATGGAACTCCTCGTCGCTGGGCCCGCGCACATCGCCGAATGCCCAGTCCATGAGCTTCTGGAAGATCGCGGGGCCCTGCTTCGCGCCGAAGAAGAGCACGAGCGGGCGCAGCATCCCGCGCTTCGTGACCAGCGCGAAGACCCGCTGAGCCTCTGGAGCAAGCTCTATCTGGGCGAAGCCCCAGATGCAATCGAGCTGCGTGTGCATGGCACCGTTCTGGGCACGCTGCAAGAATTCGTCAGCTCGAGAACTCGGCCACGCCTCCTCCTCGGTGCGGCTGTTCGGGTAGCGGTAGTCTCTCACTGGTCTGCCCAGCAAGCCATTGTTGTCCTGGTCGACTACGAACGATGGCGAGCCCCACTCCGACCGCTCGCCAGGAAGAAGCCAACGAGCTTTGCCCTATTCCACTTCAACGTCCTCGTGGTAGCGAAGACGCAGGTCGTCGAACTTGCTCAAGGGGAACGACTGCGTCACCTTGGGAGTCGCATCAGCACGAAGCCTGATGTCGGCCACGAAGTCCTTGACGCGCGGCGGAGCAGTCCACGCCCAGTCGGCCAGTCGCGCTCAGCGTCCTGACGTAGCCGACCACGATTCGCTCGCAAAGTGCGCGAGGGTACGGGGCAGATCTCCTCGCCATCGCGCCTGTCAGCATCACCTGGTGCTTGACGTGGTTGCACAGCCGCCCGATGTCCTTCAGCGCGGGCGTGTTCCCGGCAAAGACCTGCAAATTCTGGTAGGGCGCCCCGTCCGGGCAGTGATCGCTGCGAACGACCTCGAAGCCATCGAAGCCCATCATGCAAGAGCACTCGAGCAGGAAGAACAGATGCGACATCAAAGGGTTCTCGAAGGTAACCACAGCGCCCTTCGTCATGAGCGCCATCGCGAAGTAGCAGACCGCACGAGCCAATTTGTTGTAGTAGACCATATCCTCGCTCGCCTCGTCGCCATATGGATTGTCCAAGGACCTGATCTTTCCGGGCGACGTCCTCGCGATGCTGAAGTTGGTGCACGGGCTCGCGAAGTGGTAGACATCGTAGGGGTCCTGGTATCGCTTGTGCTTCCACTCGCGCGCAGCTGGGCTGAGAAAGTCAATCCGTTCGTCGATCCTGCTGTCGAACCTCTCGGCGTAGCCTCCTGCTGCTTCCCAGATGCGCGATAGCATCGCGCCGGCCTCCTTCGCAGACTCCACTCCGCTGAACAACTTGCTCAGCCGGCGGTCCTTCAGCGGCTTGTCCCGCAGCTCTGCTGGGAGCGGGTCCACCCCGCTGCCCGAGATCTCGCGCCCACGGCATCGGTAGACCTCCACGCCGTTAGGAAGTCGTCGAACGAACTCATGAGCATGGCAGAACTGCTCGGCGGACTTCAAGGTGTCACGCACAGGCCTCCAAACGCTGCGGCTGAGAAAGTCTGGGCGTCTAGGGCGCACGTGGAAAGCGTAGCCCTCGAACGGATCGCCGTGCCTCCTGAAGAAGCAGGTGCCACTGAGCGGTCCAAGACCGACCGCTGGCTCAACCTCCAAGCTTTCAACTGGGCGGTCTAGCATCGCCTCCGCGCGGGCCCAGGCCAGGTCCTCGGCCTTCTTGCGCCCGGCAAGCGCCTCCTCGGAGCCCTCGGCGACCCCGTTGGGCTTGCGCCTGTGCCAAATCGTCTTGCGGGTCACGCCCTCGTTGCACACCTGCGGCTGCCGGTAGGAGACGGTGAAGTTCTCGCCCCGGTCGTCGCACACGTACATGACCCTGTGAGGAAGGACTCGAGGATCACGGGGGGGCCTCGGGTCAACTACTGGAGCTCCCTCAGCCGCTGCCTCGACTGGTAGAAAGCTAACCGAAGCGTGTCGCGGGTATGAGCCGTCCCACGCATGAGCATCGATGAACTTAGGGTGCACCTCGAGCTCGTCCTTCTCGAAGTCCACGGTAGAAGACACCAACCTGCACAACGTCGCTGCAACACGAGGGTCGCCGTCAGCATAAGCAAGAACTGAAGACTAGAGCCCAGCGAAATAATCCAGCTCGGAGTCGGAGCACTCCAAGTCCCCGCCGGCGGTGCCCACCTGATCCAGGGAAGACGGCCGAGTCGCGTGGTCATCGGAATCCCCCATGCTCGCGTCCTCAGCCTGTTGGTCTGGTACTATAGTGGCAGCGCCTCGCGTCATCGGGCCTGCCGCACCAACATGGCACTTCGATCTCGCCGGAGAAGGGGCCATCCAGACAGTACCGGTGGCCTTTGGGGCCTGCGTCTGGTCCTCGACGCTATTGGTGGCGTTCCTCGCCTGCGCCTGGTCCTCGGTGCTCGTCACAGCGGCGGCCCTCGCCGGCGCCTGGTCCTCGGCGCTCTTGAAGCTGGCGGTCCTCGCCTGCGTCTGGTCCTCGACGCGCTTCTTGGTGGTGGCGGTCCTCGCTGGCGCCTGGTCCTCGGCGCGCTTCTTGGTCTCCTTCTGGCAGTCCTTGCCGTCAATCTCCTCAAGGAAACGATCCATCTGGGCCTGCTCCTCAGCCGTAGACGGAGCGGTGAACATCTGCTCGATGACGCGACGAACGGGTCCACCTGGCACTCGAAGAGTATGGAGAACATCCCGGCCCCCGGGATTGCGACTGGGAGCGTCGCCCAGTATGTTATCTTCACCACGTAGCCAAACGCGTGCAACTCGCGAGCCCAGGTCCTCTAAGTCCAAGGCCCAGCGCAGCAACTTCTTGGAGATGCGCTTGTTACAGCGAGTCGGTGAAGATATTGTTGCGGTGGTCGGTGTAGACGATCACGACAAAGCCCTTGGTCAGGTGGTGCGTAGCCGAAAGCGCCTCACGTAGACCGCACAACTCGCGCTCGAAGGTGCTCCAGCCCTGCTCAGTAGCGTTGAAGCCCCGGCCGTCAACGGCAACTGGAGACAATGGCCCATCCATCTCGCGCCTCTGAGCCAGCGTAGCCGTCCACGCAACTTCGGATGCGTCCTCGCACAGCTCGATCGAACGGCCAGGCTGAGGGTCAGCCGCGGCCGCGTAGACCAAAGTTGCGAGTCCAACCTCGCGGGCCAGCGAGCGCTTCAGCTTCTCGAAAGCCTGCTGGGCGTACTGGTCCTTCTCGTAGTCCATGAACTTCGCGCCCTTCTTCATGTAGTGCTTCAGCGGAACCTCGATGGACGAAATGTTCGGGATGAACTCGCGCACGAAATTGCAGTACGCGCGGAAGCTGACAAGGTCGTCGATGCTCTTGGGGTTCGGCCACTTCTCGATCTTCTCTGCCTTGCCTGGGTCCACGTAGCGAAGGCCTCGACCGAGCTTGAAGCCTAAGAGGTGAATGAACTCGTGCGCGAATTTGCTCTTCGCCAGCTGGAACTGGATATTCTTCTCGCGGGCGGCCGAGAGGAAGCGGACGCAATGCTCGATATGCCTGTCCACCACGTCGTCGGTGTCATTGTCGTAGGCCTCGGTAGACAACGTGCAGTCGTCCATGAGCACCGAATGGAACTCCTCGTCGCTGGGCCCGCGCACATCGCCGAATGCCCAGTCCATGAGCTTCTGGAAGATCGCGGGGCCCTGCTTCGCGCCGAAGAAGAGCACGAGCGGGCGCAGCATCCCGCGCTTCGTGACCAGCGCGAAGACCCGCTGAGCCTCTGGAGCAAGCTCTATCTGGGCGAAGCCCCAGATGCAATCGAGCTGCGTGTGCATGGCACCGTTCTGGGCACGCTGCAAGAATTCGTCAGCTCGAGAACTCGGCCACGCCTCCTCCTCGGTGCGGCTGTTCGGGTAGCGGTAGTCTCTCACTGGTCTGCCCAGCAAGCCATTGTTGTCCTGGTCGACTACGAACGATGGCGAGCCCCACTCCGACCGCTCGCCAGGAAGAAGCCAACGAGCTTTGCCCTATTCCACTTCAACGTCCTCGTGGTAGCGAAGACGCAGGTCGTCGAACTTGCTCAAGGGGAACGACTGCGTCACCTTGGGAGTCGCATCAGCACGAAGCCTGATGTCGGCCACGAAGTCCTTGACGCGCGGCGGGCTGCAACCAGGCAGCCACAGGCAAGCAGTGAAGACCCGTGCGACCTTCGTCAGGAACCGCTGGCGCTGCTTCCGCGTGAACTGGGGGCCCAGGAGCGGCGCTGCCTGCTTCTCGGCCTCATCCTTGTACGCTGGCGACTCCTGGTCAGGCCACTGCACCTCAGCCTTGCGCATCTTCCTGTCCTCCTCGATCTCTTTCACGAGGTCAGGGAAGAGCTCCTCGTGGCGGGCCTTCATCCCGCGCCTTTTGTAGGACGTCTTGAAGACCTCGGCCACCGTGGAGCCAGATCCAGGGTCTGTCCGACCTGAGCTGGTAGGTTGCCCTTCGTGGTCCTGGTAAGCTTGGTGCCGAGCCTGGTGCATCCGGTAGATCTCGGCAGCGCGCCTGGACTCCTCCTTGGTAGTGCCGTCAGTACCTCGACGTCGTGCTGCGTTGCCTCGCGAGCACCGAGTAGGCGAAGCCCAGGTCCAAGATGAACGCGCCCATGTGCAATCATATCCACATTGAGCATGCCGCTCTTGACCACCACGGGGCCCTCGATCACCTGGATGCCATCAGGGACATCAGGGCCTGGCTCAATCCAAGGCTGCTTGACCTTGCGTCTGGAGGCGGACGCGTCGCGACAGTCTTGACGATGCTCTGGCCAGGGGGCGTCTCCAAAATCTTGTGGTCCGAGACGCGCAGGAAGGTGTGCGTGGCGGGGTCGTCGTTCTCGCCTGGGAGGAACGTCGGAACGCGAACTCCGAGCGAACGTCGCTCGATCGTCCTTGTCCGAGACAACGCCGCACCGGTCTAAGGTAGGCTTCCCAATCAGCAGGTCCTCCGTGCAGCCCTCCACGACAAAGAACCCAATCAAACTCGTCTCGGCCTTAGCCACGCCATCCTCGCGGAAACTGACCTCCAACGTGGCCGGCCAGTTGACAGTCACCGTCTGGCCCTTCTCGAACGACTTGCAGATGATCGGCTGGATCTGCTCCGCGCCCTTGACGAAGTCGGCCGTCTTCGTCTCCCTGAGTAGCGCCTCCAAGAAGCCGCCGTCGATGGAGTTCCGAGTCGCACCAGTGTCGAAGACACTCTCGGTGCGAGCGGGTCTGATCCAAGTAAAGCCTCTGCAGTTGTAGCCGCCAGAGACATTCAAAACGCACTGCGATGACTGGTTCAGCGCGCCAGCCTTGCGCGCGAACTCGTGATTGACAGCGGTGGCCATCAATGGAGAATTTGCATTATGCACGCGGGCTTCGAGCCCGAAAGCGACGATGCCCACCACGGCTGACAGCGCAAGGAAGCCAATCAGGAACATGGTGAATTCGAAGAGGCAGTGCCGCACCTGGCTCATTGTGCGCACCAGCTAGCCGCGCGCCGGCGGCGGCTTCCACAAGTCGCAGGCGAACTCGTGGCACTCGTCCAGGTTGATCCGCGATCCCCCAGGCTTTGCCTCGCCCGAAGTCTCGCCATTGGCGTCCATCACCATGAGGGTCGCGAGCAGCTTGGCGGCGCGGTCCGCGCGCTCCTGCTGGTCGGTGACGTGGCTGCCGCCGAAGTTGAGCATGCGGGCATGGCCGTCGCCGCGGCCTTCTTTCGGATTGCCCCTGCCCCCGCGGCCCTTGCCAGCGCCTTTCTCCTCCTTCTTCTTATTGAAAAACTCCTCGGCCTCCTTCGCGCCCTTCTCTGTGTAGCAGAGCGCGTGGTGGCGGCCGAAGTGCCCGAGGCCGCCGCAAGGCTTCCCCTTGCCCTGGTGCTTATACCAGCACGGGATGCCGTCCTTGACGCACTCCGAGACGTCGAAGCCCTGCTCCTCGCCGGCCTTCTGGTTCGGGCAGAGGGAGCACTCAGGGCGAGTCCCCTTGCACCGGCTGCAGTCGCCAGCGCCTGATCGCAAGCCTTTGTCGCCCTTGGGCGCCCCTTTGGCGGGCTCCCGCGCGGCCTGCCAGCGAGCGCCTAGCTGCTGGGCCGTCGGCGTCGGCGGCGGCGGCGCCCCTGCCGAAGAGCCTGCGGCAGAAATGGACTCGATGATCTGCTTGGCCTTGGCCTCCTTCTTTGCTGCAGCCTTCGCCTTCGGATCCTTGGGGTCTGCCACGGCAAGGGTCGATGTCAATATCTGACCTGGCTTGACATCGGTAGCCCCAAGACCCACTCGCGCCCGGGCGCGCACGAACTGCCGGCAGCGGCCAAGAATCGTCATGCCAGAATCCCCGTCGTCCCTGATGGCCATTCTCTTCGGGAACGCCGGAAGGTCCAAGAGGTAGGTGATCAGCGCGGAGCCCTCGATCTTCGCCTTGAACTCCTCGACCTCCCTCATCAGCATTGGACTCTCAGAGTCGTCAGTGAGCAGCCCGTGCTTGATCATGTCGGCGCGGACGGCGGTGTGCTCGTTCAAGAACCTGGCGACCGCGTCGATGCTGACGTCCTTGGCGAGCGAGAGCCTGGAGTACTCCCGCGCCGCCTCGTTCGCCTCGTGCTCGTCGCCCAAGCGCACTGCGACCTTCAAGCGCCCGACGTACTTGATCCAGATGGCCTCCCACCTGGGGTTGGAGCGCTCTCTCAGCAGTGCCTGGCGCGCGTCCTCGCCGCCCAACTCGGTCACGATCAAGTCCTCCATCTCGATATTCGCCGTGCCCTCTGCAATCGCCCGAGCGCCCTCAATCCAGATAGCCTTGCTCGCCTGGCGCGACTCGTTCTGGTAGATCTTGAACTTCTCGAACTGCACCTTCAAGGTCGCGGCGTCGGATGCTGTCAGGACTGGCTTCGCCGGCATCAGCTTCGAAGCCGACTCCCGCTGGGCCACCAAATTCTCCTGAGGGGTCGTGGCCCCTGCGCGTCTTCTCCCTTCCTGGGCATGATCTACGGGGAAAGGATCCCGAGCGACTGTCGCCCCCCCAACGTCCCACAGGACGGGCAGCGGGCTGCAGTGGCACGAGTGGTTTACCACCTAACAAAGTCCAACGGGAAGCACAAGGACATGTGGTGCAGCTACGCTGCCATCCTGACCGAGCAGAGAGCGCAGTGCCCCCTCCGCCAGCGGATCAGCACACTGTTGACATACCTCATGGGGATCGACCGCGCCGCCCTTGCCTACGGAACCATCAGCGCACTGGCCCACCGAGACCCACGCGAGGCAGACACAGGCTGCACAGCGGCGGCCGAATCCCCAGCAGCAACCTGGCTGAACAGAGCAGGCGAAACCGTCGACCCCCCCCAACAGACAGCCACGGACCTGTGCAGGAGGACACCGCTGACTACGCTCCCAGAGCATACCCCCGCGCTACAGGAGCAGACGGGGGAAGCGGCCCTCCGACGGAGGGGAGAGGCCCACCCAACCAGGCAGGCAGAAACGAAGGCGAACCTGAGGGGATCGACTGGGACGGAGGCAAGACAAGCGAGTCAGACACAGCCAAGAACTCGAGCCCGGCGGTCAGCCCAACCCCTGTGGCGGACGATGGAGAGGAGGAGGGCATTGACCCCCTCAACCTCTTCAAGGACCCACCCAGCAGGCCCGATGCCTGGGCCCCATTCGATCGGATCGTAGATCGGGACGCCATCCGTGAAGTTAGGAGGGCGAGAGACAGCCCACAAAGAGCAAGCAGCTCAACCTGGAGCATAAACGGCGCCAGGGACGACCGCGCCCTCAGCCAGCCGCGCGACTGGGGACAAGGGCCGCCAACGGCCCGTGTGGGAGGACACCAAGGACGGAGAAGGCCGTGCCACCAAATCTCCAAGAGGCGACCCCGCGCGAGTGGAGATCTACGAGGCGCCCTGGAAGGACATAAGGACCACGCAGCCGCCCCGCGAAGACCCAAACGACCCCATGGGAGGCATCCCCACGCACATGTCTCCCGTTGCAGCTGCAGACGTTGCGAGGAAGGAACCCGTGCAGGATAAGATAATACGCCTGTAAAAGACGCCGGGGGGGGAGCGTTCAATGGAATTTGGGCCGCATGGGTGAAGAGGGCTGCCCCGAGGCAGGAGCTCAGCGGAAGCCAAAAGCACGACCCTAAACTGAACAGTCCAGTCGTGCAGCGAGTTCCTCCAGGCATGGAATGACGCAGGGTACGACGCCTACAAGATGGACAGCGACCCAGGGCTCAACGTCCACTGGCCTCCTGTCAAGGACAAACACATGAAGCTCGTGCACCGCGACTCCCGAGCGCACGCTCAACGCGATCACGACAGCAGCAGTAGACCCGCCCCATGGACAGCAGAGGGCAGAACAGCCACTGCGGCAGCCGCGCATGACCGATAGGCAGGCGCCATCGGCTCAGCCACCCCCGGCCAGTGGCAGGACTGGCAGGAGTGGAACTCTTGGGGCCAGCAGAAAGCCCCATGGACGGACACGGACTGGAAAGGAAAAGGTAAGCGGTACTCCCCCAGGGGGGACGACCGGTACACGGACAAGCGCGCCCGATGGTGGGCCAGGGAGGACCCTTACGCCCAGGGCTAGCAGGGCCCGGTCAACCTGTCAGCGCACCCCAAGCCTTCCTGGCCAGTGGCCTCCGTCACCCTCACCACCTCCCCCCCCCCCGTAGGGGACTGTTTCACCTCGCAGCGCCCGGCCTTGGCCGCAACACCTTGGCGCAACATCCGCCGGGGCGGGGGCCGCCCCACATCTCACCCATGGCGCTGCATAGCTAGACAGCCCACGCTGGATGCGTGGACCCATCCCTGACATCTCACCCCCCTGCTCATCAAGGGACCAGCCCGCTGGGCTGACCGGTCCCTGGACCACCCGCTTTGCTGCCCCACGGCGACAGCCACTCTCCCTCCGGTGACAGCGGGGCGTCGGCAGAAGCAACCCGCCCTGCGCGCCACCCACCTTTGCTGTCCAGCGGCGACAGCCACCCACCCCTCGGTGACAGGGGGTCGTCGGCAGAAACAACCCCCCCTGCGCGCCGGCCTACCGGCCTGATGTCTCAGGCCTCAGTTTTGGCAGCTTCAGCGAACCCCCAGGACCCACCCCCGGAGGCGTATCTCGCTGCTGGCCCACATTCCGCGTTGACTGCGGCCCTGGTAGGCCGTCACCCGTTCGCAGTGGACTGCGGCCTCGGTGGGCCACCGACCGTTCGCACACATGCAACAGAGACCTCAGCGGCGATTAGCTGCGACCCCCACGATGTAAATGGCTCCTAGCGGCGATTAGCTGCGACCCCCCGTTCTTCCACGCAGGTGCTCGCGGCGAGTAGCTGCGACCCCCTGGGCGTTCCATGTGGCAGGGGGCGGCCCCTCCCTGGCCCACGGCTGCAGGGTGCCTGGCCGTGGGGCGAGGCGTTGCGTCCCCTCGCCTCTCCCCTCCCAGGCTCGGTGGGTGTCCCCCGCCCGTGGCTTCGGGGCTCGCCCGTCGCGGCCTTTGCGTTTGGGCTGTGGCCCCCCCCTCCCTGCTCGCGCCGTGGTACGCGCTGCTCATGGTCTTTCTTGGCCCCCCCAGCGGCAGTTTCCACGGCTTTGGGGAGACACCTGGTGTGTGTGTGTGTGTGTGTGTGTCGGCGCTAGGGCTCAGGGGCAGCGCCATGCGACAGTCTGGGTTGGCTGGCCACCTCAGCTTCACTGCAGCAGGACCCCCCTGGCAGGCAGCGCAGACGTCACCACCGCCAGTGTGCCGACCATCACCACCCGACGGCGGCGCTGCCCACGCCAGCGGATCTCTTCGCTTCAGGGGACGGCACCGCAGTTGCGCCTTGGGCACAGCCGCATGGCTCCCCTCGGCACTGGGAGGCGGATTACTGAGGACTGGGCGCTGAGCGGTTCAGCCTACAACGCCTGTGTTGCCTTTGGTTCTCCCTCTGTCGCGCACTGTTTCTGGTTGCGGCCGCGCAGCAGTTCGGCTTGTGCAGGTCGGCAAGGAGTCTGGCGCCGCCCTGGCGACTCACTTCGATGCGTCCGCACATTCATCACGGCGGCCTGTCCATTTCGGTTCGGGCTGCGGAGCCTAAGTGCGCTTGCCCTGAGAATTTAGTTCATTTTGTTATGTGCACGTACAACTGCGAATTTGTCTTGCAGGTGCGAGCATTGTCCGCCGACTCTGGCTGGCGGCGACTTGTCTGGCAAATTAGCCCCGCACCGTGACCCGGACGCCGCTTCTGCTCCCGGTCCGTTGCCTCGGAGCCGCTGACCAAAAAAGTAAGCCCAGCCAGCAGCGCACGCTGCTCCTCGGCGCCTGCCCGCTGCTGCTCGGCCATCTGCTCCATGAGCGCTAGCATCGCCCCAGCGACGCCTGCGTCTGGCGGCGGCGAACTCGACAAAGCAGCCGGATGTGCTGGAAGGCCTGGCGGCGGCTGGTGATACGCAGGTCCGTGGCTCGCGAAATCGAAGTCCTCGTCCTCGTCCTCCGCGTCAAGCTGCACGTCGCCCTGAACCTCGGCGGACTGCAGGTGGACCAGCTCCTGGGCAGCCTCCGCTAGCGCGGCCTTCTACGCCCGCAACTCCCTGGCGTCCGTCTGAACCTCGGCGATCTCCTCCAAGTAGCGATCCCGCTCGGTGTGATGGAGCGCCTGGCTGGCGAAGAAGTTGGCCCTGGCCGAATCAGCGCCGCGCTGGTACTCGACCTCCGCATGCTGAGCAGCGGCCACTCTGGCGTCTGCATCGGCCTGGGCTGCTGCAACTTGCCTGGCCGCATCGGCCTCGGCCGCCTCGCATCGGACAGCAGCCTCACGAAGATCTTCACGAAGACCACCGTCATGCGCTTGGGCCCGAATCGCCAATCGGCGGCGAGCCAACTCAGCAATCTCGGATTCTTCCTGCAACTTCAGATTGAGCTGCTGGGCATCCTCGCGAAGCTGGGCGTGGTCCTCGGCGTTGCGGCCTCGCTGACGCCGGACCTCTGCGTCGGCCTGCTGCCACTAGTCCTGTAGCCGATCGCGGGCACCAAGCAAATCAGCGGCCTCGTCTCGAAGTGCTTCCTCAGCCTTAACTTCGAGAAAAGCATCAGCTGCTGCTATGACCGACTCAGCTACGCGGATCTCGCCGACTGTGGCGAGTGCGGCATCGCGCTCGACCACGTACTCGTTGAGCTCTGCTTGGATGTGGACAATCGCCTCACTCCGAGCATCGGCGATGGGTTGCTGGTACTCCTGCTGCTCGGCGTGCAAGAACTGTCGGGCGTGAGCGAAGTCCTCGTCGACGCTCTCGCGGTGAGCCTCGACTTCGGCCTCGGAAACGCGCAATCGAATAATCACAGTTGCAAGCTCACTCCGGACCTCCTGCTGGGCCAAGCTGCCAACATAGGCGGAGATCTGATTCTCCAACGCAGGGTCATTCCTGCGCTCGCGCCCAGTCTCCACGATGCGCCTCTCGATGGTCTGGACCTCGAGCAAGACCCGATTGCTCGACGCATGCTGTCCCGGCGCTATAAGGCGCTGGCCGAGAGCGGGGCGATGAACTTCGACGAGAACTCGATCCTGCGCGGCCTGCGTTCGCCCCCCAGCACGGTGATAGGGCTCCACTGGTGCTCTGGATCGTCGAAGAAACTGCCCTCAGCGCCAGCGGCGGCCGCGCCGCCGGCATCCACGATTCTCTGTTCGGGTTCATTCTTCTGGAGAGAACTCGCAGGGGCGACCTGGTGCCCCTCCACGTCGCACGGCAAGTCCCCCCCAGTGTGTCCACCAGATTTGAGCGAATGTTCTGCTTCAACCAACTCTAAGTGCCTTGCCACAGCCAGCTGAGAAACAGGTGAAGGGTTGGTGAAGGGTTCACGAGTCGGGGGCCGGCGGCAGATTCCACAACACACCACGCAACCACGAATCTAAGCTGACAGCCACGCGCTTCTCGTGACGATCGGCGGCGCTGCTGATGGCGCGGGCCCTTCGTTTTCCCATGCGCTAGCGAGGGACACAATGCCGACGTCTCGGTCGGACTTGAGCCAAAAGTGAAACAGTACAAACTGCACAGGGTCTGAGGTGCGGCTGGTCACGCTGCCGCGCCCAGTCTCACCAGAATGCCCTGGAGACGATGCCCGCTGCCAGGCCCTGCGTCTCAGGTTCCGGGAAACCGCTCTCAAATATGCATTCGGGGGCCCCTCAGAAATGATATACGAAAAGGATGCCCAGGGCCGAAGACATGCTGCACGAGGGCCCAAGACCTCTAGACCCAAGGAAATTCCACTGTGGAACATCCCGGACCTCGATCTGCAGGTCCCGGGGCCCAGAACGGACAACTACAGCAGAAATTGGTCAGACATCTGATCCACAACACCATTTGGGCACATGTGCTCAAATGGTTCTGGCTCGCCCAAAAATGCACCTACGCGCCCGAGACTCGCCAGAAATATGAAGCGAAATGCACTGAATGCGAATATGATGACTCTTATGCCCTAGGTGCAGCAAACAAGCTTCTAGAATACAACTGTAGAAATGGACACGTTACGTCAAATGATGAGAGGAGGCATTGGGAGAGGGATACTACTATTGTGCAGAATGATTCCCAGCTGTTTTACCAATTGACCCCCAACACCTGTGCACACCCATTGGATTTTGGCTCGCTTCGCTGTGTGACCTGACTCCGTTTCCACGCGTTTTCTTTTCTCGCCTGCCGTGAACGAGCGTGTCGGGACTGGCCGCTCTAGCCTTGCGCCTGCGAGGTCCTTGCACATCTTGTGAATGATCGCGGTATCTCCCCTTTGTATGCTGATGAGCAGCGTCTCTATCTCTGCCAGCTGCCCGACGTATTGCCGAATTTATGTGCTGCGCCGCCTCCTGACCCCCTCGTTGCGCACGTGCGTCCGCCAGTCCACCTTCGAGGTGGATCTCGAACGGTTGGCCAGACTTTGAAATATATTCGTTGTCCAAGTGCGACCGGCGCCGTGACGTGCTGATATGTTCACTGCCTCCTCATCATTGATGCGCGGCCTGGCCGATCCGCTGCCACAATTCGACACCTTGCCCTGCGGGCGCGCGTGGCATCTCCTGGCCCGCCCTGTGCATTTTTGCTGGCAATCCTAATCGATTATCACGGGGCCGTCGGTGGCGATCGGCGCCAAGAACAACGCTGCGTGCTCACCTTCTGGGACGGACTGCTCTCCGTCAACAGTGCGAAAGAAGCCGTCAGCTAGGTGCCCTTCGTCTCCGCATCGGTAACATTTGACGTTTTCACATGTAGAAGCCGTCATGTCCTGGACATATGGTCGACAACTATCCCCTGGAAGGTGGCATGCCGCTGGTTTGGGACTCACCGTCAGACTTGCGACCGTTCTGATCGTTTGCGAGGCTCGCCCTGACACCAGGCGCAAAACCAACGCCCCCTGTCATGATGTCCATGCCTCCGCTCTGTCATGTAAGTCCCCAATCGACGCGGTTGATCCCGATGTCGCTGCTCGCGCCGGAGCCGTGGATGAACCCGAAGCTGATCTCTCTCCCTCTGTCTCTCGGCTAGCTGGTCTTCACTTGTGCGCGTGCTGACCTTGGGGCCTTCCTCGCAAGTAATCCAGTCGGCCCCGTCCCAGCCCCCCCGCGCCGGCGCCTCCGGCAAAGGATTCTGCAGTGGCGGAAGCAAGCCCCTGAAACAGAAAGCTTCGCTATCTGGGTTCTCGTGCATCTCCTCCAACACTTGCCTGCGCAGTGCCTGAGATTTGCTGGCGGCGTCGATGTCGAGGTTGCCGTTTGCCTCGCATTCGTAATAATATGTATTTCAATGTATCTTGCGCTGCGCCGCAGCGCGTGCACTTGCGTCCTGCGAGGCACCCTGTTGCCCGACGTCGCTTGCCCGACCACAGCGTGCCACATCCGATTCCCTCCAGTGCTCCTGCTTCTTGAAGTCTGGCTGATTTACGTAGTCGTTGAACTGCGTTGCGAAAGATGGTGGTGCCCATCGCCTGCTGCATGCGCTTGCCCTTGTAGCTCTCTCTCTCGCTTTTGCCCATAGTTGTTGGCGCGCGTCTCTTGTAATGGCTTGGCTGGCATCGCCGAAGTCGAGCTTCTGGTCGTCCATGAACTTCCATGTCGCTTCTGCTGTCGCCCAAATCGCATGGTTCACGTAGAGAACATTGACTTTGCTGCAATGATAAGATACGCGCCGCCATTGGACCCGTGACGGAGTTCCCCTTGATACGCTTCCTCATGTTCTGTTACATCCTGGCGATGTCATGCCATCCTTATCGGAATCGGTCGCGCGCTGGTAGATCTCTTTGCCGCATTTGGACCGACTGGATCCACTCTTTGACTTGACGATTCAGGCGCGCCGCGCCTAGCTCGGCGTCGCCATTGAGGGCCGCGTTCACCGCGGCCGCGCATCTGCCCCACGCGCTGAAGCCCGCCACGTCGGCAGGAAGAGGCGGAGGGGGGAGGGGGAGGGGGGCGCAAAATCCTCTTCACCAAATGCGGGGGCGTTCTTGCAACCCTCACTTAACTCCTGAGGGCCCCCCCCCCCCCCCTCGCCCAGGAAGCCCGTGAACGTCGCGTTGAGTTTCATGGCGCGGCGCTGCGAGATCTGGCCCCAGCCCTGCGCATTCACGAGACTGTGAACTCATGGCCATACGGGGCATGTTGAAATCGCCTTCCAAGCTAGAGGGCGCGTGCGCATTGGCCGCGATGACCGCGTCGGATCGGGCGGGGGATGGAGGGGCTGCGCCGACGGCAAGCGCCCCCGCCGCTGCGGGCGGGGCTGCGCTATCATCCAAGGAGGCGCAGTCACACATAGAGCGCGCGGCGCTCTCCCAGGACGGATCCAAACCTCCCATTCGCTGAGCTTGCCAGCAGAACTATGGCCGCTAAGCATATAAGTAGCGAGTGTCACTTCGCGCTGGATTGCCAACGCGTGATCGATGGAATTCGACGCGGGCCCCACTCGAAGCACGAAACAAATTCGGCGGCTTGGATTCGTGGGAAGCATACAACAACCATCCAAGGGTATGCCATTTTACGAAGGTACAATCCCGCCTGGGCGAAAAATGATGTCGGGCCCACGTGGCCCGCAAGGGCGTGGCTGAAAGTCAAGCAGCAGATGAGCGCGCGGGGGGCGGGGCCCGCCGCGCCAGCCCCCCCCCCCAGCATGTCGCCCAGCAAGCGCGCGATGTTGGCGCAAACAGTTCGCGCGGAAGCGCCTCATAAAGGTAGCCTTGCAAGTGGCAATTCAGACCCGGTCGCTTCGGCCACCTCTCATGCGAATCGCGTGGCCCGCAGTCGTGCTTCCAGGGCCCATCGCGTAGCGAGCCCGGAGCAAGCGCCGCAAGAGAGCCCACGCAGCGCGGTCGAGAAGTGTGTGTGTGCGTGTGTGTATGTATGTATGTATGTATGCATGTATGTATGTATGTATGTATGTGTGTGTGTGTGCGTGCGTGCGTGCGTGCGTGCGTGCGTGCGTTTGTGCGTGCGCGTGCGTGCGTGCGTGCGTGCGTGCGAACGTGCGTGCGTGCGTGTGCGAGTGTGCGCGTGTGTGTGTGTGTGTGTGCGTGTGTGTGTGTGTGTTGTGTGCGTGCGTGCGTGCGTGCGTGCGTGCGTGCGCGCGCGCGCGCGCGCGGGCGGGTGCGGTGCGGGTGCGGGTGCGGGTGTGGGTGTGGGTGTGGGTGTGGGTGTGGGTGTGGGTGTGGGTGTGGGTGTGGTGTGTGGGTGTGGGTGTGGGTGTGGGTGTGCGTGCGTGCGTGCGTGTGTGTGTGTGTGCGTGCGTGCGTGCGTGCGTGCGTGCGTGCGCGCGCGCGTGCGTGCGTGCGTGCGTGCGTGCGCGCGTGCGCGCGCGCGCGCTCGTGCGTGCGTGCGTGCGTGCGCGCGTGCGTGCGTGCTTGCGTGCGTGCGTGCGTGCGTGCGTGTGGGTGTGTGTGGGTGTGTGTGTGTGTGTCTGCGTGTGTACGTGTGCGTGTGCGCGTGTGTGCGTGTGTGCGTGTGTGTGTGTGCGTGTGTGCGTGCGTGCGTGTGTGCGCGCGCGCGTGTGTGCGCGCGCGCGTGTGTTGGGGGGGGGGGATCGAGCTGCGCTCCGTCTGTCGAGGGCGCTGAGGCAAGGAATTGGGGGCACTGGATTGGATAGCCTCGCAGTGCCAGGGCAAGCCCCCGCCGAATCCAAAGTCATGAGATGCGTTGTGCTCGCGAACTCCGGCGGTTGCGCAAGCGCTGGGCTCGCGGCGGCGAGGAGACAGGCATGGGCCTGCAGAGCCTGACCAGGCGCCGGCCAGACTCTTGGAAGGCCGATTTCGCCCGCGTCTGAAGGCTCGATCAGACGAGCTGGGCAAGGAAGGGGCAGGGGGCAGAGGAATAGTTCGCAACGCGCGCGTCGTTCCTCCGTTTCCACGCTGAGAGCCCGGGAATCGGAGCGCGCGCCAGGAGGGGGGGGGAAGGAGAGAGAGGGGGGGGGTGAGACCAGGGGGGGGGGGGGGGGGGGGGGGGGGGGGGGGGGGGGGGGGGGCGAGGAGGACGAGGAGGAAGAGGGCCAGTGTAAACCCAGGACTCGCCAACGATGCTGGAATAAACTCTCATTCCAAGCTTCGCCCTCCTAGGCGCCCGCAATGATTCTTTCCGCTGAGGGGAATGCCCAATTGGGAAACAACCGTTGGAAGACCCTGAAGCGCGCCGCAAAACCGTTCTCGGGGCGCTGCGAATCAACCAGGCTGCCGTGCATTGACGATCCTGAATCGCGCCATCATTCCCAACCCTGGGGCGCCAGCGCAGCGAATCAACGCAACTGTTGCGCCCTGACAATCCAGAATCGATCAAACACGTTTCGGGTTAGTTAACAACCGTGGGAATCCATGGGGCTCTCGCGAACGCGCGCAGCGAACGCGCGCGGCGCCACAGCCGCGGCCGCATGTTGAAAAGGAGCAGCACTCAACTAGCGGAACTCTTGCAATGTTTAAGGCGAGAGCCACATGTTGAAAAAGTAACAGACCTCAGACCAGGAAACGCATGCGCACGTTCCAAACGAATGTGCGCGGCGTTAATGCGCTGACCACATTTTGGACGCGACCCGCCCTCCACGTGGAAAACTGCTGCCAACTTCTAAGCACCGGGGTCAGAGATAACAAAGAAACTCTCGAGCGAAACGCCCGGCCCGCCCATCCGACTAGCCGCGGGGCGCAACGAAGGGGAACGATTTATTTAAGAGCGAAAGGGGGGTGGGGAGAAGAAGAGGCGGACGGGCTCAGCGTCGCAAGTGCTCGCCGCATGAGGCATCCGACCCCTTGTCAGACATTGCAGCGGCGAGGCGCTGCCCCAGCTCGCGCGCTCGGGCCAGCTCAGATTCTGGAGCCACAGAATGGCCGCGAGCATTGAGGCCCGCGCGGGGGGCCCAGGAGAAACGCCGTCATCGGGCGACTGCATCTCGGCCGCGTCAGCCGCAGATGGAACAACCTGCCCCTCAATCTCGATCCCCTCCTGCGCCGGCAACGGGCCAGGTATGATAGTGCGCGTGCGCGTGCGCGCGCGTTTGCCCTGACGGGCCCGCTTCGGCCGGGCCAGATGCCATGGCTCGCAGGGGCGCGGCGGCGCCCCCCATTGCAGGGTGGGGCCAACTCTCCCGCCGCAGCAACCCCCGCGCCTGAAGCGAACGAAGATCCTTGCACCCGATCCCAGAAGAGGACGCAATAGGACACTGCGCGAGGGCGCGCCTGCGAAGGCAGAGCGCTGAGCGAGCCTCCTCGGCCCGCGCAACAGCGGCACCTTCCTCCCCCTTCCGCGACGTGCGACGGCTGAAAGACCGCCTCCCCCCCCCTCCTTCTCCTCCTCGTCCTCCTCCCCCTCCTCCTCCCCCTCCTCCTCCCCCGCGGGCGGCGGGCATGTTTCGGTGTCGGCGGGGGCGCGGGGTCCTGCCCAGTCGCCGTGGGCGGGGCGTCCTGGGCGGGGCCGACCGCGCCCTCTCTGGCCTGGCTGTTTCCAGCCAGCAAGGGCCCCCAACCTTCCCGCCCACCTCCCATGTTCGAGAAGCAACGTTTTGAAACCCAAGTACAAACGCGCATCGCCATTGGAAACGCCGCGCATCAGCGCGCCGAGTTTTGCACGCTGGTCAGCACTCTGGCTGGCGCAATTATCTGACCAAGTTGTCTTGCCAACATCGACGCCCTTACTAATGGCACGGGCGCCCCCCGCGGGCGCTTCGGCACTGGTGGCCCCAGAGGCACTCAAAACAGGGCCCCACAAATGGGCCCTGGGGGCTTGCGAAGAAACTCCAGTTCCAAGGATTCCGAACAGGTCTCGAAAGTTGACTTAAAACCAAGGAAAACCTCAGGGGACCATGCTTCACTGTTTCAACATGTGGTGTTCGAAGTCTTCTCCGTCTTTCGCTGTCTGGCGCGGAGCAGAAGCAGAGGGGGCGGGGCCGCGCGCATCATGCTGGAGGCCCCAAAACCTGCCAACTTGCACGATGGCCCTCCCGGCCCGGCACGCGCCATGCAGCGCTGGCCACATCGCCGACCCATCGCTGACAATCAAGCCACTCAAGGGACCACTGGCAGGGTTGTTCACGCACCTGTCGAAGCCCGAGCACCAACGGAGAAAAAATTACACATCTAGCGAACCCCCCCCCCCAGCTCAACCCCCATCCCTCGCCGTCCTACTACGCTCGACTAGCAGCGGCGCGACTCCATCCCTCCTGCGGCCAGCGACTGTTCCCACCACGGCTCCACTCTCCCCACTTTCTCCACGGCCCCAACCACTGCCCGACGATCCCCACTCTCCCCGCTTTCCCACTGTCTCCTCCGCTGTCCCACTGAGCTGTCCCACTGTTCCCACCACTGTCCCAACTGTCCCCACCGCTGTCCCCGCTGCACCTCTGTCCCATTGTCCCACCGCCGTCCTGGCCACCGCCCTCACCACTGTCCCCACCACCACTGTACCCTTCACTGTCCCACTGTTTCCACCACATTCCCACTGTCCCCGTACTACTGCCCCCACCACCGCCGCCCCCACCACTGCCCCACTGCCCCCGCTGTCCCCACCATTGTCCCCGCCGTTCCCCACCAGTGCCCCCACCAGCGCGTCAATGTCCCCACTCTTCCCACCATTGCCCCACCACGGTCCCACTCCCCCCACTTCCCCCGCGGCCCCCACCACTGCCCCACTGCCCCCATCGCTGCCCCACTGCCCCCACCACTTTCCCCGCCGTGCTACTGCCCCACCACTGCCCTCACCACCGCCTTCGCCGCTGTCCCCACCACTGCCGTCCCCACCGCTGCCCCACTGTCCCCGCCACTGTCCCGCTGTCCCCCCGCCGCTGCCCCCGCAACCACCGCCCCCGCCACAGTCCGCCCCCCCCCCCCCCTGGTTTTCGAAGGGAGGGGGTTCGAACCGGCAGTGACCCCCCACATGGTTTTCGAAGGGGTGGGGCTCGAACCGGCAGTGGCCCGCCCCTTTTTTCTCGATGGGCAAGGGGGTTCGAACCGGCAGCGACGCCCCTCCCGGTTTTCGGGGGGTGGGGGGGGTTCGAACCGGCAGTGGCGCCCCCCCAGATTTCCGCCAGCAGCGGTGGAACGCGCTCTTTCCGTGAAAGTCGAGGAGCGGGCCCCCGCCCGCCCGCCCCTGCACTAGATGGCGCCTCACCTCATGAACGGGCCCCGTCTTCGGTTCGGCCGTCCAAGCCGGCGCGCCTGAGCATATCCCGCGAGGATGGTGCACCCTGCTGCCCCAGTCCGGTGGGTCCGGCCGGATCCGGCGCTGCCGGCGGGTCCGGTGAGTCCGGCGGGTCCGGTTTGTCCGGTGAGTCCGGTGGGTCCGGTGGGTCCGGTGTGTCTGGTGTGTCCGGTGAGTCCGGCGAGTCCGGTGAGTCCGGCGAGCCCGGCAGGTCCGGTGGGTCCGGTGAGTCCGGTGAGTCCGGCGCCTCCTCTGCTGGAGCCGGTGGATCTGGCGTGTCCGGTGAGTCCGGCGGGTCCGGTGGCACTCGCGCGGCTGCGCATGCCTTTCGCGAGGGTTCCACGTGGCTTTCGCGAGAGTTCCGCCGCACATGAAGCGACGAGCGGCGCGCATACTTGCGCCTAGGAGTAGGAGGAGGAGGAGGAGGAGGAGGAGGAGGAGGAAGAGAAGGAGCAGGAGGAGAAAGAGGAGGAGGAGGAGGAGGAGTAGGAGGCGACAATCGGTGCGCATACTTGCGCCTAGATGCGCGCACTTGCGCCTAGGAGGAGGAAAAGGAGGAGTAGGAGGAGAAGGCGAGAGAGAAAAGGGAGCGCAAGGGAGGGAGGGAGGGAGACAAGGGAAAGAGGAGGAGGGACAAGGCAGGGATCGAGGAGGGAGGAGGGGGCATGCCATCCCTGGCAGCCCCGCAAGGCGTCTCCAAATCGCCCCAACACGTCCGAAGCGGGGCTTATCCTGGCTGGGCAATCTCGCACGCACGCACGCACCCTTCCTCCTTTCTCCTCCTCCTCCTCCTCCTCCTCCTCCTCCTCCTCCTCCTCTTCCCCCCCATCCTTCACCACCTATCACCCCCGCCCCCCCCTTCTTCATCCTCGCCATCGCCATGGTCTCATGAGCGCCATGATCGCCATCATCATCGTCATCATCATCATCCTCATCATCCTCATCATCCCCTTCATCATCAGCATCATCGCCATCATCATCATCATCATCATCATCATCATCGTAATCGTCGTCATCATTACTACCATCATCGTCATCACAATCACCATCGTCACCATCACTGTCACCATGCTCGTCCGCATCCTCCCAACTTACTCCTTGCCTGCTCCAATGTCCCCTTTTCGCCATATTCGCTTCCATCCTCCTCATCCTGCTCCCCCTTTTCGTTCTCCCCGTCCTGTCCTTGAACTCCTGCATCATGTCCACTCCTTCGTCCTCGACCTGGTCTCACTCTTCGATATCCCTATCCTTTCTCCCTCGTGCTTCTCCTGCGCCCCCTGTCCCTCCTGATCTGTCCTCCTCTTCCTTCCTTTTCCCTCTTCCGCCTCCTCCACCTGGCCGTCCTCCTCCTTTTCCCCATGATGGACCTCCTCCTCCTCCTCCTCCTCCTCCTCCCCCTCCTTCTCCTCCGCAGCCTCATCGCCCGCCGGGGGAGGGGGGAGAGGAGGACCACGGGGGGGCCCGCCCTGTTCGCGCCCCAAGAGTCCTGGAGCGGCCCAGAAGCGGGGATCCATGAGTAGCACGTCCCGAAACGACCCCAATGTAACCCCAAGAGACCCGAAGATAGTGATAAGGTGGGCCACGCCAAACTTGTCCAAGGCAACCTTTGATGAGGCGCCAATGAGGCCAGAATCCCTCCCCCCCAAAAAAGGCTCCAAGATGATGGCTCAACATGGACCTGGAAGATCTTCAACAGTGCGCCGAATACGGCTCCCAGAGGACTCCCAGGGATACCGCGAGGACCCCAAGGAAGCTGAAAGAGAACCTCCAAAGCCCCCAAATCGATACCAAGAGAGTTCCAAGATGACCCCAACAGGGCGAAAGCTCGAATCGCAATCCTCCCGTGCCTCCCTGGGCGCCGTCCTGACCGCCGCCCCACGCAACATTTCGGCGTTCCCCTCTCGGCTGGCGGCTGGACTACCAGCATCGTCACCATGACCATCATCATCCTCCTCATCATCATCGGTTCGAAAAGCTGCCACCGATGATGTGGGGCTGGCACGGCGGCGGGATTTGCCGCAGGCAGCTGGGTTGTTATTGAATGCGATTGTGTTTTGGAATGCTGACCCAGAGAGTTGATAGAAGGCGCAAAGGATCGGATTGTGAGAACGCAATCAAATACGCATGGGCCGGCGCATGTTAATAGTGCAAGCTCGCCTTTGTCCTGGAGAACACAGTCAACGCCTCATGCGAGAGAACGACATCAAATATGTACCGATAGGACCACCCTACGGGTGATGAGGAGGCTGTGGGGGGGAGGGGGAGGCGGTCGATTTGCGATGGCTCTGGATTCCTTGGTGGTGTCTCAACTTTCCGATTGTCGCGCACATGTGCCCATCTATGTATCTGTCTATCGATATAACTACCTATATGATTATATGCCTACATATATGTCTATATAAGTTTCTGTTAATACATACATATACATATATATATATATATGTATATATATATATATCAATGTTATATGCCTAATGCAACTGATTATATGCATGGTCATATACATGTTTACGTAAACATCTGATTGTCGAACTATATATAGCATTATATATAATTAGAGAGAGAAAGAGAAAGAGAAAGAGAAAGAGAAAGAGAAAGAGAAAGAGAAAGGGAAAGGGAAAGAGAAAGAGAAAGAGAAAGAGAAAGAGAAAGAGAAAGAGAAAGAGAGAGAGAGAGAGAGAGAGAGAGAGAGCAGCTGAGCGGAGACCCCCTGTCCCCATTGGTGCCAAAGCCTCTTCGGGCGTGGCTCGTGGGTCGGGATCGGGCGCGGGCCCCAGAACTCCCGACTTTGGGTCCCTGGACCGCGCTCCGGGGGCCCAGAACTCCCGACTTCGGGCCCCTCGCCGCCCCCGCTCCCCCGGCGACCGGGACTGCAAAAAGAACGAAAAGCTTCCGAGCAGCCCGAAGGAAGCCCCGAAGAACCTCTACCGGAAGGGGATCCGCCCCGCCTTTACCAGGGCGGCGAAGCAGAAGAGGGAGTAATTTGTCCCGCAGCGGTGCTTGGGTGGCCACGTCCGCTCGGTGACTGCTGGGCGCTTATATGTGAAGAGATATGCGGCAAAATGCCGACGTAACACAGGAGTCTGGCGCAGCCGTGGCATGGCCCGGCGCGCGACCCCAGGGCGATCAAAGCTGGGGGCGACGTCGCGAAACAGCCGCGACGAGTCAGCTTCCCGAGCTGGAGTCGCTATCGGCGTTGGCGGAGCTAGAGCTAGAGCTGGAAGGAACGTGCGCGTCTCTGCCGTGAGAGCGCGCCACATTGCGCACGTCGATGCACTCAGCCAGGAAGTAATTGCCTACGTACCGGCCCATCGTTCGCACCATGTGCCTATCCGCCACCGCGCCCTCAGCGCGCAAGGAGGCACGCAGAACTCCGCCGAAGCAGACGCGCGAAATCAGGCCGCGCGTTGCTTGGCGCAGCCACCCGCAGGGCGCTCGCAGACAGAGCGGGCAAGGGCAATCGAATATAAAAACGGGCCGCGCCCCAGATTTGATTTCTGCCCGTGGCTCAGGCGATCCACCCGCCAGCCCCGGGGAGATTGCGCCGGGCCCTTCCTGGGCAGTTTTTAATGAAGAGTCCAATTGAAAAGGCGCCCCACCCCAAAAAAAAAAATTCCACCGCCGCGGCCCTCGAGGGAAAGCGGATGGGCGGCGGCGCAGCCGAAGGCCACGAGATACCTAGCGGCCCAAGAGAAGGTAATCTCACAAATGCTCGTGTTGGCGCCGTCGACAACCTCCTTCATGCCTGGTGCATCGGGGCAACAATGTTGCTTGCACCAGGGATCGATGTGACCTCTGGCGTGGAATTTGTCCACCACGTACACTATGCAGGGGTGGGCCACTGAAGTTGCCAGCGCGGACTGGTCCTTTCGATTCGTGCTATATTTGCGGAGATGACAGGCGTCATCGTGGATGATGACCTTTAGCGTTGGAAACCGCTTCTTCAAACGAGCTACGAAGCAATATCTCTGCGCCAAACTTTCGACGCCAAAAAACTCCTCCACATCTAGAATGTGGCCGCCAGGCAAGCACGCAACCAGGATACCCCCTGTTCGCCGCGCTGCGAGGGATGACGACTCTGGCTTGTCTTTCTTTCCCATCGTAGCATAACTCTTGTGGGTTTTGCACGATATCTCCTCCAGCTCCTTCAGCGAAGCGTCTTCCACGAGATCCTCATCTGCGGTGCCTGCGGGCTGAGAAGGCCTCGCGGGCGCGGCGTCGCCGCGGCTGGCGTCTCCGATGCTAGCCGGCGGCGCTTTCCTGCGCGCCTTCCGCGGCCTCGCCGGCGCGCCCCTGCAAGGCACTGCAGCCGCTGCATCTGGCGCGGCCCCGGGCGCCGGGCGCGGCTCCAGCAACAGCTTGCGCTTCCTGAAGCAGTGCCTCGGCAGCGCGATCTTGGGCGCAGCGGGCGCCCCCGCGTCGCCGCCGACCTCGGGCGGCGCCTCGGCGTTTGTCTCGGGCGGCCGCCTTGCCTCTGCCTCGGCGCGGGCGATCAGGGCGGACCGAACGGCATCCCAGCAACGTGCGATGTCCCGCACCGGCCGGCCACGTCCGGCGCCTCCCCGCCGCACTGATGCGGAAAGCACGTCGTCCAGAGTGTCGCCCAAACATTCGCGGCGCTGGATCACGACGACGTCGTTCTCCTGGGTGCCCTCGAGAGGCACCGGCTTCCCTAACAACGCGGCGTGGCAAGCGCACCAGCGTTCTCGTTGTTTTCTCACCGGGCCGGGGCAAGGGTGCAAGCAAACTTTGCCCAAGTCTTGATGGTGGGTATACCCTCCGTGCATGGCCCCGCAGCATCGTCGGGTGAGTTTCTGATGCCCGTCTATGACCACTTTGCAAACCTCTCGGTCGGCTTCTGCGTGCTTGCAACGCACATTCCGTAGGTGGCTCTGCAATTGTGGCCAAATCCCTTTGATGGCCGTCTCGACGGGGGCAGACAGACGGAGCCGCAAACCCGCCACCGAAGCCCGAGGTTCGATACGGAAGGCTGGTAAAGCCCACGCGATCCATTTGAGAGGCCAAGATTTTCCCGGGGCGGACGGGAACAGGTACACCCAGAAAACCAGATGGCCTCGGACGGTTTCCGACGGGGCCCTGGCGGGGCCCAACAGCCTAAGAAGCTTCGTAAATAGAAATAACTTCAATAGGCTGGCTGAAAACGCGATGCTCCCGGAGAGGCCGTGGAGGCCACCCCGGCAGTCCCGGCAGGATCGAATGTATGATTTCCCCCCAACTTGTTCAGTATAGCAGCCGCGCGGCGGGGCCAACATGCAAGGGGCGGCGGCGGACAGCCGCAGGCGCTGTGGATACCTCCTGGACCCTTTGATTTCCGCCAGACGCGTCAACAACCACATCATGAACCAAGCTTTCATCAACTTGACGTGGAGGCGTTTCTTCGAGATGCCAGAGCCTGGGCGCCAATGCACCTCGGCCTCGCCCCAGAAAGAAGTGTGTTGGTGCGCCAGCCGCCGCGAAAACTGGCGGAACCATGCCTGCGCGACGCCAAAGGTTGGCGAAAGCATGAAGGGGTCCGGCCAATCATCGCCAGTCCAGACGTATCCGTGAGCACCCTTCTTGATTGCCACGAAATTCGCCCACTGAAGGCGCGCTCGCGCCATGCACCCGCCTGCTTTGCAACGGACTGGGGTATGGGTACACGTACGCAGGCCATCCGTGTCTACAATAATCGCGTTGGTGGAAAAGGCACGGCACAGCGCGCCCTTGCAAGGGCACGCTTGGCATTTTCTGCCGGGGGGCGTCACGTCCCCGGCGGCGCCCGCCGCCACCGCGGCGGTGGCAAGCCGCTGAATGTCACCAGGCTCGAGCAGCCCCGCAGTGTCAGCTGACTGCAGAGTTTGCTCCGTGAGTCTCAGGTTAAGACACAACGCTGCCATGCTATATCGCGCGCGGATGGTCCGGGACGCCGCGCGGAAGCGCGGGCGAAACTCAAGTGTGAGGTGTGAGGCTTGAGCCCAAATGGTAATGGATGCAAATTGCGACTGATGCTGAGTGCTGGCAAGCAGCTTCGTACATGAGGCGATACGGCGCGCGCATTGTTGCTGATATTTGCACATATTTGCGCCTGGGTAGGCGGTGCAATGGAAGTGAGAGAGCACAATAGATAACAAGGAAGGGAGGAAGAGAAAGGAAAGAGAAGGAGGACGAAGAAGGGAGGGATGAAGAGGCGGATGGGTAGAGGACAACGATCGAGGAAGGAGGGGTGACGACAGAGAAACGGGAGGGTCGAGGATTGAGGAGACGCGGACGAAGACGACATCGACGACACGTCCCGCGGGATCCCGTGGTGTCCCAGGGTGTCCTGTGGTGCTATGTGGTGCCGCGTGGTGTCCTTCTCCCGTGGTGTCCCGTGGTGTCCTGCGTTGTCCTGCGTTGTCCTGCTGTGGTCTTCCATGGTGCCCTATGGCGTATTGTGGTCCCCTGTGGTGTCCTATGGTGCCCTACGGTGTCTTGTGGTTTGCTGCGGTGCCCTGTGGTATCCTGGGCCATCATGGGGCCTCCTGGGATATGCTTGGGCCCCTCTTTGGGGGGCCTTGACCCCCCAAATGCTCTTCCACCACAGCCACATGTGCGCTTTAAACTTGTGAAAATGTATTGTTTTTTTACGGGTCGCCAGCCCCCCCCTTCCCCCCGACGAAGATCTTGGAATCCTTGGCCTTCCTGGGTGCCTCCAGCGGGCGTTTCTCGGGGGGCTCTTGGGGGCTACTTGGGGCACTCGCAGCAATCTCTTAGGGCCTTTCGGGGGCTCTTGGGGGGTCTCCTGGAAAGTTATGAGGCCTTCTTGGAAGCTTTCCGGGGGCCTCTCGGGGATTTCGGGTGCCCCTCAAAAGCTTCATAGGTGCCTCTTGGGGGGGGCTCTTCTCGGGGCTGCCCCTGCCCGGGGGCGGCCCAGCCCTCGACGACAATCAGGCAGTCGCTGCGTCCTACAGCGCCGCCGAACACAGTCTGGCAGGCCGCAGCGCACGCGGCGAACTCGCCGGCCTGCGCCGCCCCGGGGGCGCGGGGGGCGACGGGGGCGCGCGCGCGGCCCAACTCCTGCGCAACATCGAAAACCGAGACACATGCCCATCCCGCCCTCGAAAGCTCTTTGATATCCGGCCGAAAGCTCACTATCTGCGCAACCATCGCGGCCGTCAACGCGTAGAACGCAGGCTCAGCCGCGGGCGGAGGGGGGAATCGCCGGGGCGCGGGAAGATGGCGCACGCACGCAACGCCTGATCCGCCTTGCCCAGCAAATCCCACCTCGCGGGCCAAAACTGAAAGCCGCCGCCGAGCGCGTCAGCGCGCGTGGCCAGGCACGCGGGGCGCCGGCACTGCCGCAGCCCGCGGAAAAAAGGGCGCTCTTATCCCTGCCGCGCATGGGGCGCGACAAATCAAACAGAACGCAGCCAAGCTCGTCAGCGCGAGCCTTGGCCCACGTCGCCTGAGAGGCGACCCCGCGGAAGCAAGCTTTTCTCCAGGGAGAGAACTTGGACGAAAACACGGCGGCAAATGGCGCGTCCATGCGCGTCGCTCTGACCCGAGGCTGCGCCCGCGGGCCCCCTCGTGGCCCCGCGAAACCGCACCCTCGAGCAGACGTTCATGGTAGGCGGGGGGGCCGACGCGAGGTGGTTGTTGCCTCATCGTCGATCAACGTCGAGAACCCCGTCATTTTCCAACCCAGACGCTCCGCGACAGCCTCGCGGCCCGCGCGGGGCCAGACACTCTCCTCCAAGGCGGCGAGGGCCGCGAGAAGCCCACTTCCCAGGCCCCGCGAATGGCCGAAAAGGGGCAAACCCGAAATCGAAGGACCCAACCGGGCTGGCCCAGACTTCCCTGGCGCATCTAACGATCGGAGCCGCGGCGCAGTGCCGGGCTGGGTCGGCGGCGACCAGCAGAGCAGCGGCGAGCAAACGCCCGCCCGCTGAGGGGGGCAATGACTCCCCCAGAAATCGCCGAATCATAGAAAACTCTGTTGGCCGCGCTGGCGAGGGCCCCCGTCGCAGCCGCCTTCATCGCGCGACGCCCCAGGGGCGACTTGCGAGGCGTTGGCCTGGAAGCCTCCATGCTGGAAGCAACACTTCGAACTCTCAACTTGGACCGTCGCCCGGCCGCCCTGATCGACCTGCCCGCGGCGCCGTCCGCGCCCGAGCGCGCTGCGGCCAAGCGGGGCGCGCCGCCGACGGCGGGGCACCGGAATGGCGCACCCGAGATCGGCCTCGATGGCGGACTGCAATTGATAGGCGCTTTCGAGGAGATCGCTGATCGCGCTGCGTGCGGAAGCCGGAAAACGAATAAATCCTCTATGCATGCACTCCAAACGACCCACTCCGACATGGGAAACCCGAGCCCGCCCATGGCCCCAGAGCCGCCAACGCGAAGGCCCCGATGAGCGCGGCGGCGAAGCCGCCGCCGGCGACCGGGCCACGCCGCGCGAACTCAGGGGTGCCCACGCGGCGCGACATGGCCATATACCTGCATGCGCGGTACAGTCGGGGCCTTGACCTAAGGAGCCCAAAATAAGGAACGGGGCCCCTTTTTTCCATAAGTTAAACTTCGATTTCCCGTCGAAAACATAAGGAAAACCTGAGGCAAGCTGTGAAACACTTAAGGAACGCGGAGCCCCTCCCCAACGAAAAGGGTTCCTTCTTCAGGGCCCCGACTGTAAGCCAAATGGCAGACTTTGGCACCCTGGCAATCTGCATGAGGAACTGGTGTTGGCGGCAACGCTCCATCGGCAAACCGACTCGTAGAAATTGGCCATGTCCCAAAAGACCGAGCAAGAGCACGACTGAGTCTTGACCGCGGTTTCGCTGCTGAAGCGTCATCTCCAAACCGTGCCCGCGCTAGACGCAAAGGCACCGGCGGCAAAACACCCCCTGCTGCGGTCCGACCCCCAACTTCCGGCAAAGTCACGTCGGGCTCTGGCCCACAGACTGTAGATCGCGACGACGAAATGACCTATCGGACGATGACCTCCCTCGGGCTTGGAAAACTGATCAACAAGATGAAGCTCATCTGCCCAAGAAGAAGACCATGCATTTCGAACATCGCGATCATATTCGAAAGCGTGGGCAGGGCATGGTCAAAAGGTGCTGCGCACTAGAAAGGTGGAGCCGCCCACTAACTGGGCGGTCGTGAGAAAGAAACAGCGAGCCACGAGGCGGATGTCGTCGGGCGACAACGGCGGCAGCGGCTCAAGCACCTCGAAGCTGGCGCCAGTAGCGTAGTCTTCAACACAGACCTTGGCGTGCCAAATGCATGCGAACATATTTAGCTCAGTGGCTCAAATAACTCCAGGATCTGACAACACTTCTCCTCTAGCAATCAAAGTGGCGGTGGGGGTCCACCCAAGGGCACCCCTGAGGACCCCGTGCGCACGGCGCGCACCAATCTCGATTTTGTGACGGATCCATTCGAACCACTTCCTGTGGTCCTTCTGGCGGGCCTTAGCTCACCCTCCGCGACAACCACGGCGTGGGACACACGATCCAACGTAAACTGAGCTTCCCCCTCCACATCCGCTTTGTCAAGGGGTCAAGGTCAAGGCCAAGGCCCCGTGCGAACACGAAGCCCGGCCCGATGCCACACGCGAAGTGTAACAAAAACACTCGCACGAACTACATGCCCTCTGTTGCTACATGTCCACTGATGCTGGTGCGTTCATGGCTGTGCGTCGGAAAACGGGATAGAGAGAGGACGCGCGAAAGGACAGAGGGACGCACGACGGGCAAAGACGAGAGGCGAGGCGAAGGGAACAAAAGGGAGGGACGGACGGGGGACGACGGAGAAAACGCGAGCGGGAATCAAAAGCCGTTGCGCCACGTCGTTCGCGGCCTGCTTGTGCAGCGGTTCGGCTGGGCAGGCAGTTTTGCGTCGGCAATTCCGCCTGTGTTCCAGGCCACGACTAAGTTCAACAGCGTGTTCTGGCTCAAACGAGCGAATTTTGCTGCAACGTTATACTGTCCTGGCACGCGGGAAGGGACAGGATATCTTTTTCCCAAAGGTTCACTTTCCTGGGCGGGGCAAAAGTGACGGCAGCGGCCTCGGTCACATGTCTCTGGCGAAAAGGAAGAGGAGGAGGAGGAGGAGGAGGGGGAGGAGGAGGAGGAGGAGGAGGAGGAGGAGGAGGAGGAGGAGGAGGAAAGGAACAGGACGAGGTGAGGAGGAAGAGCAAGCGGGGGAGAAAGAGGAGGAAGAGGAGGAGGAGGAGGAGGAGGAGAAGGAGGAGGAGGAAGACGAAGAGGAGGAAAACAACAAGAGAAGAGAAACAATAAGAAGATGAGGCGGGGGAAGCGGAAGAAACCGCACGCGCCGCGCGCCTCCCTCCAACCGTCCCAGGTGCCCACCACACCCGCCGAGCTGCAGCCGCGGAGGTCCACCCGCGGGCCAGGCGGGCGCTCCAGGAATGCAGCCTCTCGGGGCGACGGGCTGTGGCGCGGCCGGGTGTCGGTCCTCTTCCTCCTCCTCCTCCTCCTCCTCCTCCTCTCTCTCCTCCTCCTCCTCCTTCCTTTTCCTCCTCCTCCTCCTCCTCCTCCTCTTCCTCCTCCTCATTTCTCTCCTCCTCCTATTTTTCCTCCTTTACTCCTCGTTTCCCCCCTCCTTTTCTTCCTCATTCTCTTCTTCCTCCTCCTCCTCCTCCTCCTCCTCCTCCTCCCCTTCCTGCTCCTCCTCCTCCTCCTCCTCCTCTTCCTCCTTCTCCTCGCGAGCGAGGCACGACACCCAAACAGGCAAGCCGCCTGAAACATCCCCACGATTTGGGCGAGAACGGGCCCGTGAAGACAACCGTGCAATTCTCTTTCGGGACTGCCAGAACCAGCGTTTTTTTTTCTAGAAATCCTCTCAATCAATCTATTCTGAAATCCGAAAAGGGCTGGGCACCGATAGGTAAACTGCGTGAAACACCCCGACAATTTGAGCGCGAACGGGCCTGTGAGAACACCCAGGGGGGCTCCCCCATGGGTTGCTAGAGTCAGCGCCTCGCTCGGAGACCTCCGCACAACTTACTCTGGAAATGCAATATGCTTGGGCACCCGATCAGGCAAACCACTCGAAACATCGCCGCAACCCTCGGCTTCGGTCTAACCGAGGAAGAATGCAAATGAGCCAGTTTGACTTCGACAGGGCCTGATTCTGAATGAGCCTGAATGTGAACGAATCTGAGCATGAACGCATACGAGTGCGAGCGAGTCTGAGCACGATTGAGTCTGAATGCGAATGAACTTGAGTACGCGTGAGTCTGAATATGGGGGGATCTGGGCATGAGCGAGCCCGAGCGGGGAAGAGCAAGAGGAGGGAGGAGAAAAAGGAAGGAGGGTATCGGAAACGCCGAAATAACTACAACAAGGACCCCGCCGTGGGAAAATAGCCGCCTCCTCCGGGGGCCCAGGACCCAAAACGCCCCGAAAGCGGGTTCCGCGTGGCGGCCCCGGAGAGAAGCGGGGGAGGCAACGCGTCGAACTGGCAATAGCCGACCCCCACCTCCTGCACCGCGCCCCGGCTGCCCAGCGCCGGCCAGCTAGCTGGCCAGCTCGACCGCCAGCGCGGCCCCGCGGCCGCCCCCCAGGCCCTGGGCTCGGTAGCGCGCGAGTCAGCGGAGGCGGCGAAGCGCGGCCCTGCCCAACCGGCCGGCCGTTTCGTGGGCCAACGGCATGACCAGTCAAGGTGCCTGCCGCTCGAGGTAGCGGCGGCGCTTGTCCGCTTCGCCCCCTGCGGCGATTCCGCCGTCTGCGGGCCGCCGCCGCCACGGCGCGTGCGTCCCTCGGAACGCTTTGCCCGACGGCGATGTCCGCCAGCATCTGGGGGCAGTCGCCGCGCTGCGCCTCCAGGTCCAGCAGCACCCCCTTGCGCTCGACCTCGAGCGGCGCCCCGCAGGCGCTGCAAGGGCCGCCAGGCGGGGTAACCGCGAGGCCACGCGCGGCGCCGACGGCCGCGGCGCAGTGCCAGCGCTGCCGGCCCCAGGCCGGGACCAGGACCTGCCGAACGCATCCGCCATCGCCGCCAGCAGCGGCTCTGGCGCGCACCCCCAGGCCCTCGCCTCCTTCTCGAAGCGGTCCAGCAATTCGCGCGTGGCCCGCGCCAGGCCCGCAGGCCCCGCGTCGGCGCGAGGCGCGGCCGGCCGCGGCTGGCCGCGCCGCCGCCGTCCGCTGCGTTTCGTCGTCCGCGCGCGACGTCGCCTCGGCCGAAGCGGCCTTCGCGCGGGCTTCATCGAAGTAGCGCCGCGCGGCCGCCAGCGCCTATTCCGCGGTTTGCACGGCTGCGGCGTTCCGCCTGCCGTTGCTTCGCAGCGCGCACTTCCGCCAGCAGCGGCTGGGCGGCCGCAGCTGGAGCCCCAGCGCGCTTGGCCGCAGCGGCTGCCTGGCGGAAGGCTTCCGCCTGGATCCCTTGGGCGGAGGCCCAGGGCGCCTGGCAAAACCGGCCAAGATGCGTCGGCGCCGCCCGCGGGGGCAGCCGACGGCGGGGGCGGGCAGCTCGCCTTCGCCCCAGCGCGGGCGGCGCCGCAGTGGCCGCGCGCCCCGCGGTTGTTCAAGTTGCACGCGCCGCACGCGCAACGCCACTCCGTGCGGCGCTCCAGCGGTTGGCGGCGGCCTCTGGCGCCGAAAAGGTTTGCGAGAAACTACTCTGCGAGCTCCTCCTCCTTTTCCTCCTCCTCCTCCTCCTCCTTTTCCTCCTCCTTTTTCTGTTCGTTTTCCTCCTCCTCCTCCTCCTCCTCCTCCTCCTCCTCCTCCTCCTCTTCCTCCTCCTCTTCCTCCCGCGTCCGTTTCGTGGCCACTTTGGCTCAAGCCCTTTCGCGTCGAGCTGGGGTCCGCTCGATCGGTCGGGGCGCGCTCTTCGAAGGGGCGCAGCGCCTCGGAGCAATGACGTCCTCCATGGTGAAGTTTCAGCGAAATTCATTCCGTGGGAAAATCTGCGCTCGTAAAATTATTCATGTGTGTGCAGGTGTTCGCTACGCACGGTGCTTACTGTGCGGTGCCGTGCTTGGGAAGCGCATGCTATCGGAGCGCAGCGTTCCAAAAGTCCGACCGGGAAAAACTCGAGATCCACTTCCGGGGTGGCTCGCGTGGCGCACGGCGCGCGTGGCCGTGGACGCGCGGAGCGCAATCGCCACGTGAAAACGGCAGGGATCATCGCATTTCGACTGGAAGGTTGTCGGTCGGGAGGGGGGGGGGGGCTCGTCGAACTCGGCGGGCTGCTCGGGAACGCTTTCGCGATCTAATGAGCTGCGGATTGGGCGGGGGGGCGGCGCAGGGTCTACCATGCTCCCGCGCGGGAGCTGGGTCGGCCTTGGCAGCGTTGCCCTCTGGAGCCTGGCTTGGGGCCTCGTGGCTCTATTGGGGGGGGTTCTTTTGCCGGATGCGGGGGTTGGTTGCCCCCTCTTCTCGCCCGCAATGGCGACTGAGGGGGTAACCTTGGGAAGTAGTCTCATAATCTCATATCCTCATCCCGCGTCCACGATGCCTCGCCCCATCATTCCTTCTCCTCCTCATTATCACCCTCCTCCTCCTCCTCCTCCTCTTCCTCCTCCTCCTCCTCCTCCAAGCCTTCAATTTGCGGATCGGTTCAGCTCGCGTCTCCCCCTCCTCCTGTGCACGTAGGTTAACGACCGCAGAATCGAACCGAATGAGGTTTCCGTAGGTGGAGGAAGGTTAGGGAGAGGGAATCGGTCCCTTCCCCCATGCGACGCGGGCAGGCGGCGCTGCACCTGTTTCCACTGCCTGAGCCGAGATGGAAGCAGGATGGACGGATATAGTGACGATATGAGCAGACTTCACGCACGCACCCCGCCCCGACTCCCGCCCGCTCCACGCGGGCATCGGGCCCGCCGTAAACAAAAGCAGGGCCCGGGACCAGAGGTGCGAGGCCCGCCCGAAACACCTTTCCATCCCCGCAACCTCCAGACGAGGCCGCCACGGTTAGGAAATAGAGAAAGGGACAAACCACGTCGCGCAGGTTGGGGGGGGGCTTATCTGCCTTCAGCGGGCCCAGGGCCCGACCCCTGAAACGCTTCGGCAGTCCTGGGCGAAGCCCCGTATCCACGGGAGGCGAAGTTTGTTTTGCTTTTTTTTTGGGGGGGGGGCAAGAGATATATGGAGTAAAACGATGCCGCGACAACATTGCAGACGCGGGCGTCTCCACCAGCAAGCAATGCGCCGCGCGCAGAAGAACTTGAATCATTGGGCGCATATCCCAAAATTCCAAGTTCAAAAATATTGTGATCAAGGTTGCGGCAACAACTAATCAAGGTAAGCTGAAAGGAAAAATCATTCACGGGATTTCATTTGCATGTCGATCGAAGCTGATAAGACAACCTACCACTCGTTATTATGCGATCAAAGCTGCCACGACAGATTATCCAACACAAGTTGTACAGCAACGTCATGCGCGAGGCACTCCAGGCCCCGAAGTTACGCGATGCACATCGAAACTATGGTGAAAAAAAAAACTGTTACCAAAAGAAGAGTCATAGGAGTCATGCTTCGCAGGTGTCACACTCTGCGTTTCCGACATTCCTTGAAAAGAAACCGAGCTGCATGACGCGATAATAGTTGCAACGGGCGACCTGCCTGGGCGCGCCCATGCCCTTGATGTCGACACACACCAATATTCGAAATCCCAGAACCTGCTTGAGACATAAGAATACATATATAATCCGGACAGCAACCGTTCGAATGTCAATGTCAATGTTGCATATGCCAACTCAATCAACGGAGCATGCGTTAGTTATAGTATGCGGGGTCCCAAATACGATTGCAACGATTGCTCGATAGTGCGAATAGCAATACGATCAACCCAGATAGATTTGCAATTATTCCCATCGATCTAGGTCCAATTCTTCAGAGAGTACGACCAGTAGCGCCATGCCTTGTCGCGGTAGTGTTCGAGGTCGCAGCGCCGCCGCGCCTCTGGGAGCGCCCTGCGGGTGCGGCTCCGAGCGCGCTTGCCGGTCATGCGCTGCGAACCTTCCGGAGGGCGCGGCGGCGCAATCGGCGTCCGCGCGCCCGCCGCGATCGGCGCGGCAGCTGTTGCAGCCCGCCGCTCCAGTCTGCAACGCCAAGAGCAGGGCCGCCGGAAGACGCCGCGCTCGAGAAGGAGGCAGCGCCCATGGCAGACTCATGGCGGCGCGGCGGCGGAGGGGAGGGCGGCGGGGTAGATCGGGGGTTGGCGGCCGGAACGATACCCTTGCCGAAGGTTTCGCCCCCCGCAGTGGTCGCAGCTGCGCGGGGCCTCGCTCTGAGCAGCGCCGAGGGCACGCGGTCCTGGCCCGCCTCGCCGACGTGGAGAGCGCTCGCACACGTCTTGCAGATGTGCTCATCGAGATTGGCAAGGAGGTCGGTGCAAGCTATTGTGTCCGTCTGAATTTCGGGCGCCCCTGCCTGGGCCAGCGTCGCGATCCGCTCGCGGGCGTTTCCGCCGGCGCTCAACTCGCGACCGAGACCGCGGGGGGCCTGGCCAGGGATCGGGCGAGCGCTATCGGTGACCAGATCGACGGAAAGAGATTCGCACCCCTTATCGGTCATCTGATTGGGGAGATCGCCCATCGCAATGTCTCTGCGAGAAAGGCGTGCTGAGGCAGTGCCAGAAAGCACGGCCATGATCTGCTTGGTCTGCTCCACAGAGGCCGCCTACTTCGCAACCCTCCCGTCGCCGTGCAGGATGCCACCGCTATCAGCACGGAGTACTTCGGCGATGCGTTCGTGAGTGCGGGCGGCAGCAGATGCGGAGCTTTCTGGGTCAGATTTGGGCCCTAGAGACTCAAACTCGAAAGGCCCTGCGGCGTCGATCTCTGCAGATGGGCGGAGGATGATTGGCGTCGGCCGTGGAGATAGACGCGCCGGGGCGCTGCGCCCGCGCGGGAACGTCGCCCGGCCTGTCCTGCCACAACGGGAATGTTGACTGTATGCATCCTTGAAGTGACATGTCGGCCACACTTGAGGCGCCCCACAACTTTCGCAATGCACAGAGTCTCGGACGACTTGACTCCCACGAGCTATGGCGCGAGAGATCTCTGGCAACGTACGCGCGCAAGCGGATGGAGGGATCGAGAGAGGGAGAACGAAGGCAGGCGACAGCAATGACAGGCCTGGCAGTCTCAGCGGTATCCGTCGTCTTCTCGGCATTCGGGGTAGTGGCGGGGAAAAGGAAGCATGGCTCCAGTAACTCTTGCCAGAGGCGAGCCTGCTTATGCTCAAAATGTTGTCATCATGTCAGCAACCTGTTCTTTTGTGCCGACTTATTTGAGCTGCGTTTGCCCCTGTTGGCACGTTTCCGTAAACCAATCCAAGATGGTGCGATAAGCGCGATGAGGGCGACGAAGTGCGGGCGCACGCCCTCCGTGCACTATCGCAATAAATGCCTGGCTGTCCTCGGCCACAATGAGATGCACCATCAGAGGCGGTGCTGGTGTGGATGGAGGACGCGGGGCATGTACTCGCACATGATATTGGATGACGGCGTTGGCGACGGTGGCGTAGCTCGCGTCGATCTCCGGGGCCGGGAAGAGAAGCGCGCGTTGGCGGCGCCATCCGTGGAGGCGTCATGCGTCGCTTCTTCTTTGCCGGCATGGAGATGCCGCCCCCCCCCTCGACGCGGGTCGTGGACCACAGCTTCCCATAAGGAAAACCAGGAAAAACCTTCAGTGCGCGAAGCCGTGTCGAGAGCCACGATCTCGGACTCTGCGAGCGAATGCGATACCACGTTTTGCTTCTTGCGCACAACATTGAGCGGGAGCGGGAAAAAGGCGTTGGAGCCCACCAGCGCAAAGAAGACGCCGGTGGTCGACTTTGAGCTGTTGACGCAATCCGCGAAGTAGGCGTCGGTGACGAGGATGGTGGCAATTTGATCCGACCTGTCAAGTCATCCATTCAGACAGTGCGCGTGTATATATTTCAAGTAACAGACCAGTCGATGTATTCGCTTGTCACATACTTAGCTCCATTTGGTTATCCCTCGTGCCAACATGCATACTGGGGGCATGAGATCCAACATCACCCGGGTGACTCCAACCTAAGACCCATGGAGGCCCAACCGGAAAGAAAAAAAAATGGGGCGCGCCGAAGAACCCAGGGGGTCCGGTTTCCGCGGAGGAAAGAAAAAAAACCCTGGCGATGGGGTTCGAGCACGGGGGTTACCCCCCCCTCAAATTCCGGAAGAGGAATGAACTCCCAGCCGCGGGGGTGCCCGCGCGAGGGGTCCCACCCCCCCAAGCGCAACCAGAGGAAGAAAAGCGTGTAGGGATGTTGTACGGGGGACTTGTACGAGGGAGTTGTACCAGCACTCGGAACTTGGATCAGAAAGTTGTTATAGTACCACTTAAACCGGGGAATTGTACGGGGGAGTTGTGCTCGGGAGTTGTACCATGGAGTTGTACTAGTACTGGGGATTGGCGATAGGGCGTTGTTCTAGGGGGCACAATTTTACCAGCTGTAATATGATACCAGCTGCACTCGAATATTTGCACGGCAGGACAACGTGCTCTCTAGGAACAACTGCGCGATAGGACATGATAGTACCAGTTGTACTCAAGTACGAGTTGTACGGTAGTCGGAGGGGTTCAGGGGTTCCAACGGCAACGCGCGCGGGGAAGAAGGAAAGAAATCCATGCGCCGCCAGGGGTCCCGGGTTTAACGGGTCGCCGCGAAGGTTGACCCCCCGCGGAAAGAAGAAAAGAAATCCGGCCGGGGGGTTGGGGGGTTGAGGGGTGAGTCACGGGGGCGATGATCCAACCTGCAGCAGCGGGCCAGGTATAATATTTTCATCAGGACAGTCGCTGCGTCAGGTCCGATCATCGTAGGAAAACGCGTCCTCAATGTCGGGGGCGTCGGCGCGTGGGAGATCGCCGCGCGCGATGCGGATGGCATCGCTCGCGGGTTTTTTCCCCAAACAGCTTGCTGAACGGGGTGCTGTTGTGATAGAAGCTAATTCCGGCCGAGGGAAAGCTAAGCAGAGACATCCTCAAACAAATGTGGTGGTCCGGCCCGTTTCGCCTGAGACATCCTCACAACTCTCGTTTCTGAGTTGTCCGGGATTGAGCGTTTCGCCTGAGACATCCTCCTAAATCTGAGCTCTGAGAGGCCGCGCGAGAGGTGGTCCGGGCCGTTTCGCTTGAGACATCCTCGAAACTCTGAGCTCCCAGATGCCGCGCGAGAGGTGGTCCGGGCCGTTTCGCCTGAGACATCCTCGCAACTCTGAGCTCCAAGATGCCGCGCGCGAGGTGGTCCGGCCCGTTTCGCCTGAGACATCCTCGAAACTCTGATCTCCCCGATGCCGCGCGCGAGGTGGTCCGGCCCGTTTCGCCTGAGACATCCTCGAACTTCTGAGCTCTGAGATGCCCTGCGCGAGGTGGTCCGGCCCGTCTCGCCTGAGAAATCCTTGCAACTCTGAGATCTGAGATGCCGTGCGCAAGGTGGTCCGGCCTGTTTCGCACAAGATATTCTCGCAACTCTGAGCTCTCAGATGCTGCGCAAGAGGTGGTCCAGCCTGGGGGCCCAGAAGGCCACATGTTACATATCCTCCATGGGACCCTGCGAGCCTCAGGAGGCCCCAGAGAGGTCCAGGAGGCCGCAGGACGCCCAGGACAGGCCCCAGGGGCCCCCAGGAGATTCCCAGGAGGCCCCAGGAGGCCCTCTATCAGAACGTGTCAAGTTAATACACATCCGGTGTCGATTCGTTGATTTTTCCTGCTCTTGTGCCCCCCCCTCCATTTGGAGAGGCCCAAGCGGCCACAGGTTAGATATCCCCCCTGGGAGCCCCAAGATGCTTCAGGAAACCTCAGGTGGAGTTCAGGAGGCCACAGGAGGCCCAGGAGGAAGCTCCAGGAGGTCCCCAGGAGGCCCAGGAGGCACCAGGAGGCCGCAGGACGCCCAGGACAGGCCCCAGGGGTCTCCAGGAGATTCCCAGGAGGCTCCCAGGAGGCCCCAGGAGGCCGCTTATCAGAACGTGTCAAGTTAATACACATCCGGTGTCGATTCGTTGATTTTTCCTGCTCTTGTGCCCCCCCCTCCATTTGGAGAGGCCCAAACGGCCACAGGTTAGATATCCCCCCTGGGAGCCCCAAGAGGCTTCAGGAAACCCCAGGTGGAGTTCACGAGGCCACAGGAGGCCCAGGAGGAAGCTCCAGGAGGTCCCCAGGAGGCCCCAGGAGGCACCAGGAGGCCGCAGGACGCCCAGGACAGGCCCCAGGGGTCTCCAGGAGATTCCCAGGAGGCTCCCAGGAGGCCCCAGGAGGCCGCCTATCAGAACGTGTCAAGTTAATACACATCCGGTGTCGATTCGTTGATTTTTCCTGCTCTTGTGCCCCCCCCCTCCATTTGGAGAGGCCCAAACGGCCACAGGTTAGATATCCCCCCTGGGAGCCCCAAGAGGCTTCAGGAAACCCCAGGTGGAGTTCACGAGGCCACAGGAGGCCCAGGAGGAAGCTCCAGGAGGTCCCCAGGAGGCCCCAGGAGGCACCAGGAGGCCCCCGCAACTCGGAGCTCTGAGACGCCGCGCTCGAGGTGGTCCAGCCCGTTTCGCCTGAGACTTCCTCGCAGCACGTTTCGCCCGAGACATCGTCGCAACTCTGGGGTCCGAGATGCCGCGCGCGAGGTGGTCCAGCCCGTTACGCTGGAGACATCCTCGCAACTCTAGGCTCCGAAATGCCGTTCGCGATGAAGAGGAGGTGGAGGAGGAGGAGGAGGAGGAGGAGGAGGAGGAGGAGGAGGAGGAGGAGGAGGAGGATGGAAGGGAGAAGGAGGAGGCGGATGATGTGCATGAGGGAGCAGGCAGGAGGAGGGGGAGGTCCCAGAGAGCTTCAGGAGGCCGCAGGACGCCCAGGACAGGCCCCAGGGGTCCGCAGGAGATTCCCAGGAGGCTCCCAGGAGGCCCCAGGAGGCCCTCTATCAGAACGTGTCAAGTTAATACACATCCGGTGTCGATTCGTTGATTTTTCCTGCTCCTGTGGCCCCCCCCTGTATTTGGAGAGGCCCAAACGGCCACAGGTTAGATATCCCCCCTGGGAGCCCCAAGATGCTTCAGGAAACCTCAGGTGGAGTTCAGGAGGCCACAGGAGGCCCGGGAGGAAGCCCCAGGAGGTCCCCAGGAGGCCCCAGGAGGCACCAGGAGGCCCCCGCAACTCGGAGCTCTGAGACGCCGCGCTCGAGGTGGTCCGGCCCGTTTCGCCTGAGACTTCCTCGCAGCACGTTTCGCCCGAGACATCGTCGCAACTCTGGGGTCCGAAATGCCGCGCGCGAGGTGGTCCAGCCCGTTACGCTGGAGACATCCTCGCAACTCTGGGTTCCGAGATGCCTTTCGGGATGAAGAGGAGGTGGACGAGGAGGAGGAGGAGGAGGAGGAGGAGGAGTGTAACATGCCATGCCAGCCCGCACTAGGCGGGCACGCAATCGACCTTGGAAACCGCAGTGGGTCTAAAAACCCTGTTTGGGGATACTGCACTCCGGCTATAATTTCAACCGACGCGCAAGATCTGGACGCGGGTTTGTCAACCGGCGCAAAAGATCGAGGCGGTGGCGAGCGTAGTCTAGGCGAGAATGACCTCCTCTTCGCCGAACCAGGCGTGCCAGGTAGCCTGGGCACACGCTCCAAGCACAGAGTAACGAATCGGTCAATAAAGCCAAGCATGTCGTGGCGATACTCACAAAGTTTGATGCGGATGCGTACTGCTTGATGTCGAGCTCCAGTAGCGTGGGTCGGATCGTGGCCATGCGGCAGTTTGTCGAAGATGCTTTGTGGCATTTTCTATGTGTCCCGGCCACGGCCCAAGTAGTGATCGCGTGGACTGGGTGGGTCGATCTCAATACCACTGCACAGTAGTAGGTCCTAACTTCAGGTTGGCTTTGGGACCTGCCATCTTGAAGTCATCGACGTAGACAGATAGCATGAGCTTAAGCTTGTCATGCTTCCAAGACACATTCCCATCCAGGGATAGGTCGGAATCCCACTGACCCCAGGCAAGCACGGCAGCGCCACCCCCAACATACACCCGCCAACGAGTGGCCATAAAGAGCGAGGCGTAGTCGACAAACTTGATTATTGCATTTAGCCCAAGAAGTGGGATGTCGCCACTTGGGCAAAGTAGTCCACGCGTCAACGGGATCGATTCGACTGTCGCCATGGAGCAAGGCCTGCGCGTAGGCTCCGGGCGAATCACTTTGCTCGCCGCCGTCGCTTGGCAACAGCGCTGTAGCTTCACAATTTGGGCGCCTCAGTGTGTGAAGCACTGGAGGTGGCGTCGGCAAAGACAGCGGCTGGGCCGCCCTCGTCTTTCGCGCTGTTGCCCTGGACCACGACGCGGTCCTTGTAGTTCTGAAGCTATGGGTGTACTTCTGCGTGTTTGACAAGGGAAAATTATTGCGCGTTGGCAAAATGAACGGTAATTCAGGTCTTGCGTGCGCCCCTGATCACATCATCGCGTCCCCGAACCGATTCGAGCATCCAGATTTGTTTCTTTTCGGATCGTTCATATGATTTGCGAAGTTCGTCTTGCGCTCGCTGTTCTGCCGCAACTTCCTTCGCGGCGAGGTTCCGGCGACGAGACGTGGAATTGACTTCCCCAGTGTCGCGCCAAGCTTGTTCCTGCGTTCCTGGCGGTAGTCAGGGGTGCGCGGCATCATGGGCACTGTCCCGTTGTTGTCCAGAAGCGCAGAAGAGCGTGCGACGCACGCGGAGATGGCTTCCGGCTGTGGACGGCAGCCTAACGCGGCGATGATGTCGCGCGGTCCGCCAGGGAGGGCGGCGCGAAACCTGTCGTCGTCGGTGGCGCCCTTGGCGCTTTCGTCTCTGATGGCGGCATGATTCCGTAGATCGTAGGTTGCGCGTCGTTGCGCAGTGCGCCATGCAGGGCCGCCGCGGTCGCTGGAATCCAAACGCGAAGAGCGGATCGATCGCTGAGCGAAGAAGCTGAATGCGAGGTGCGCGGGTGCGTCGTAGGATGGTATCACCGCGTTGTTCCCCGCAGTCACCTCCGTTGCCTCGGGAAGGACTGGCTCGGAAGGCGGCGCCCCGGAGTCGGCAGCTTCGGGAAGGTCTGGTTCGGGAAGCTTCATGGCACTGGTGTCGCCACATTCAGCTGGGCGGAGGCGTGCCGGGTCGTCTTTGACCGGTTCTCCGAGCGGGCGAGATGTCTGACAAGATACCGACTCATGTACTTCCGGGCTGCGGTGTCGGAGGATGCCTTCTTTGACAGGGAAAACATACCTTCCGTCGGGGATCGCGGCGTTCCTGCCCCAATGCACATGGCAATGCCGCCCATCAGGGCGCTCGACGCACGCGGCCGCGTCGATGGCGAGGTCGTCGCCAGACCGGCGACCGCCGGCGCGAAGATGGCACCCCATGAACACGCCTTCTCACGCGGCCTCGTCAAACTTTGCGCGGGACTCGTCGATGTCGGGGCTGAGGCGTTTCGAAACGAAACGACCGCCAAACGGAACAATGTGTCCCTTGAAGGATTCTCCGACTTGAACTTCACTCGGCGCGCGGTCTTTGTAGGCTGGCTTCTTGCGCGGCGGCCGCGCCGTGAAAGGGCGGGGTCTGGCGGTGAAGTTGCGGCCGCGACGCCGCGCCCGCGTGGCCTCTTTCCACCATTCATGATCAGGCCAGAGTTGCGGGGCACCGCGCGGGTACCCTGTGTAAATGGCTTGACAGCGCGTTCGGCCATTCCGTTGGTTCGCGGCCGATGTGGCGCGCTGGTGCCGCGCTGCCATCCCAAGAAACGGCGCGCCTTCAGATGCTCGCCAGAGTTGCCCGCGTAGATGCGCTTCGCCTCATCGTTAGCGGCAGGAAACTCGAGGAAGGATGCCTTGGTGGTCTCGGCGTCCCTGTGCTTCGCTGGATAGGCCATGATGGTGCCTGCAAGCTTGTCCAATGCAACTTCGGCGTACTTGTCACCACATTGATCTGCGGCACCATCTGCAGCAAGGACACTGTGATCGGCCGTCAGAGCCTCGCCGAATCGCTCGGGCACGAATGCCTCACATTGAGCGTCTTCCTCGGTGAGCTGCGTTGGCGGGCCGGGTCTGCGCTGGCGTCAGCATGGCGCGTCGCGCGCGAGAATGCGCGCACGCGCCTCGCAGTCGGGGTGCTTGGGGCTGTGGGCGACGTGATGCGCGGGGTCGATGGGTGGCCGAGGTCGGCCAGGTAGCGTCGCATCGCGCGTCGGTGGCGCGGGCGCGGGCGCGCCCGCCAGCGCGGGGGCGCAAACCCGCCGGGTCGCTCACAGGGAGCGCGGGCGCGGGCGCGCCCGACAGCGCTGAAGCGCAACGCGTCGGGTCGCTCCCAGGTGGCGCGGACGCGGGCGAGTCCACCGGCGCAGGGGCATAAAGCGCCAGGTCGCTCACAGGTGGCGCGGGCGCGGGCGCGCCCGCTGGCGCAATGGCGTCGCCCGCGTAGCACCCACACATGCACGGGCGCGAATCATCATGTCCATCGCGCCGTGCTCGTCGTGGACGTCGCGACGCTTGCGGTGGGGCGCGCAACTGAGGAAGCGAAATTCGTTCAATATTGTTGAAGTCGAGTTCTGGGGCGCGGCTATTGACAATAACCCTGCACCATTGATCGCGTGGGCCCTGTAGTAAGTAACCCAGTTGTAGATCCCAGGTTAATCGGAAGCCGTCGCCTTGCACCAGTTGCCCCACCTATAGCACCGATGGGGGGCCGTCCAGCGCGAGGGCTGAGGTGGATAATCAAATGTGTGGTAGCTTCAGGTGGATGCGCTCGTTGACGATACTGTCGCCGTTGGCTGTTTCCAATATGTTCGCGCCCTCGGTGCTCGTCAGCGGTTTTCAGCTGTGCGCGATCGGCCTTATCTTGAATGTGGCGAGCGGGGCCACTGTCCCAAATCCATGTCCGCGACAACGCTGCAGCATGCCGAGTCGCCGCGGTAGACTCGGTCGCGGGCGTTGCCGCTGGCGCTGGGCTGTCGTCGGGCGGCAGTGCTGGCGCCGTGGTAAGTCTGGCTGGGCCAGTAAGGTCATCGCGCCATTTCTGCGCCTCGAGCTGGCAAGTTTGGAGCGCCTCGGCGCTGTCCTGCAGCCGCCAGTTCCGCAGCGGGCGGGTCGGGCGCGACAGCGGGGCCGCCCACGTTGGCCTCGGCGCGCAATTTGGCCAGTTGCCGCCTGGGCACAGGGTAGGTGATGACGTCGATGCCGTCGAGGTCGAAACCTAAGTGCTGCGGTCGTTGCTCTGCAGCGGTGCTCGTAGATGTGATTGCCGAGCTCTGTTCGCGGGTCACGCATGTTCGGTCTCTCGGTTGGCCGCCTCGCGGCGCTGCAGATGCGGGCGCGGGGCCCCTGCTGCGCGTCGAGGGCGATCGTTCGCCGCCGCTGCCGCCGCTGCCACTGTTGCCGGGCGAAGGTTCTCGACTGCGTCCACGGCTGCCGCCCCGCGAAGGAGAGCGGGATCGTCACGGGCGCCGCCTGCGGCCCCTCGGGCACCGCGAACCCCGCCGCCCCCCGCGCCCCGGGGGCGGCGTTCCCCGACGCGACCGTCGCGCGCCCCCCGGACTTCTTGAGCTCTGCCACCCCCTGACTGGGGAGTATACGTTGCCCCCCGCGCGTCCTGGGGAGGGCGCCCCGTCGCGGCCATCGCGTTTCCTTCTCCGACCGGAGCGTCTCTCGGGGGTCTCGGCGCTGGGATCGACGCGGGCGGGGCGGCTTGCAGAGTGAATTTGGGCCCGCATGGAAACGGCGCGCTGCAACGCGTGGACGTTTGCATCGATATTATCGCGGGCGGGCGCCGTGTTTCGCGACGTCGAAACGCAAATTCTGCTAGCCCCTGTCCTGGGGCGGCGGTTTGGAGCCTCGTCCTCTGGAGGCTCATCTTCCGCGGGCACCCCTGCCGGCATCGAAGCTCGTCGTGGAGATCGCGGCGTAGAGCGGTTGCCGGGCCCTGAGCGCAGCAGCTCGCGCCGTTCCCCGTTCTGACAGCGTCCCGACTTGAACGCAGCACGGACGGCTGGCTCGCAACGAGACGTCGCGCCCTTGAGGTTGCGCCGGCTGCGTTCGAGCCGGCGCAGCTCGATGTTGGCCAGGACGCGTTCTCGTAGACAATCGCAGGTGACATTGGGGCCATTCGACTTCATCTTGTCGCAATCGCGCACGCCCTGCTTCATCCGTGGATGTCCGTGGATCTGAGCTCGGAGCAACGACTCAAATATTATGGTATCCAGTGGATCGCGGCGCCCCAAAAGTAAGTTGCCCCAGTCCGCGACAACCCGTTGGAGATCTACGCCCCGCGTGCGAATGCGATGCAGTCGTTCGAAGTCACGCGTCACGTCATCAACGTCGGCGGTCCGGCGCGGATGTTTCCATCGGCGAGGGGTGGGGCGCAATCGGCGGTTAGATTGTGGCGGCGGGGTCGGGATGTCGATCTGGGTGTCGCTCGCGCGGGCCTTCATGGCGGCTTCAATTGTTGTGATATCGGCATGCATCTTCTCAAGACTCTGTCGTGCACCACGTACCTCGCCGTTGGTGTCATAAGTTCGCCGGGGGCGCCGGTCGAGTCGAGGCTCTAAGTCCTGGATTCGTCGGCTGTGTGCTTCGCGATCTCGTTCCAAACGGGCGAGCACATCGTCGGCCCGTGCTTTTCAGCGTCTCTTTCGTGGGAGGTCTGGGTGAGTCGCAACTGCGCGTGGTCCGCCGCCTTCAATACCTCGGCCATTCGGGCTTCGAGGGCGGCGAAAGCGCAAACCGAAGTCAGGGCGCCCAGCTGATGAGTCTGGGCCCAGTCTGGGCCCGCACAAGACGCAATCAGCCACCGCAGCCTGCGTTTCACGTAACTGCTGCTCGACCGTGGACACTCGGTTCTCAAGTGTCGACACACGTCCATCCGAAACGTCGAGACGTTGAGCGGTAGCCATCTCAGCAATGCAAAACTTGCCGTACAACTCGGACGTGAATGTGGTATTTTGGGAGAATAGCTGGCAGCAGTCACTTCAACGTGAATACGACGCGCAAATAAGTCGTCGCGGAGCTGTTGATCAGTAGGCCCACGTACCTCCGTAGCTGGAACCTGCCGCACTGTAAGGGGCTCATCGCGCATTGTCCTGATAACATCAATACCTGTGCCCCTGACGTTCACGAGTTCGACCTCCGCAGCGAAGAAGTAAACGCGGAGCGTCTGAATTGCAATGGAGTCGGAATTTCGGTGCGAGTTCACACGGTCGACTTGGTACTGGACCTGGGCGAGGATCGATCGCCCCTCGGCGATCCGAGCGTCGACGACGGCAAGGGCGTTGTGGAGCTCTTGATTCAGTGTTCTGTCCGCGCAGCAAGATCCGACAATTGCTGCGTCGTGAAAGTTCAAACCTGGCCTTCAAGCTCTGCTGGGTCTCTGGCTGGGGGCGATGCTTGCGGCGCGATGTCGCGCCGCAAGGAACTCAGCCGTGAGCGCCTCTGGGAAGGGCTGCGACCGTTGTCCCTAGTTGGGAATCGGAGACGATACCTCTCGGGGGCTCCTCGCTGTGATGTCCGCCCAGTGCGATCTTCTATGACTCGCGCGCTTTCTGACACGAGGGCCATGGTTGGGGCTCATGAGACGCCGTGCGTCCCAGCGGCGGTGTCGCGCGGAAGGACTTTGAGGAGACGCGACACTCGCGCCACCACCGCGGGCGTGTCCAAGGGTGACGGCCGAAGGAGGAGGAGGAAGCGGAGCGAATCCACCGGTGGTTTCGATGGCAACCGCGCTTGCTTCCACCGGCCAGGGTTCCGAAGTAAAGGTGGCGCCAGGAGACGCCATGGTCGACTGGCGCTATGTTCAAATCCTGGCGTGTGAGACGGCGCCGGCGCGGGAGGCGGGAAGGAGTCCATGAGCGTTTCGAACTCCGCCTCAGGTCGAACATCGGCGCAGCCTTCGCTTGACGGGGGGGAATGCGGTATCATGCTCGGTCCCATTGCCTTTTCCGTGGTGTCGTAACGCCCACGTTCCGTCGAAGACCCAGCACGCATAGAGGCACTGGCCCCCGTAGGGTCCAGCGCCATGCGGCTGAGTTAAAAACGACGCGGGGTGTCACAACGGAGAGCGAAATATAATAGGCGGATAACCTATGTATGGTGGTTAACGACCGAGGGGTTCAACCTACTTAAGTGTCCGTAGGTCGAGGAAGGTCAGGGAGGGGGTAGCGATCCCTCTTCCCATGCGCCGCGGGCAGGCGGCGCTGTACCTGTTTTCAATAACTGGGCCGAGACGGTAGCAGGATAGATTGATGAAAAGGTGGTGTGAGCGGACTTAGCACACACACACACACACACACCCTCATCGTCGTCTTCCTCGTCCTCGTGCTCCTGCCTGCACGAGCCATTTGCCCCTGCCGTCCAGCCGCACGTGCCAACCGTGGGGCTTCAGCTCGAGCAGGGTGCCCACATGCCCGTTCAGCCGCGCCAGTGGTCCCGCGACCATGCCTGCCACCCGCACGCGGTCGCCCGCCGCGAGCTGCGCCTCGATCGGGCCGCCCTCCCTCCTCCGCCGCCCTCGCAGCCGCCGCCCTCGGCAGCCCTCGCCGCCGTCGCCGCCGCTGTCACCGCCGCCGCCGCCGTCACCGCCGCCGCCGCCGCCGCCGTCCTCGCCACCGCCACCTCCGTCACCGCCGCCCGCGTCCTCGTCGCCGTCCTCACCGTCGTCGTCGTCGCCGCCTTCTGGGATCGGCGGGCGGCACTGGTGAACGGCGCCTCGCGAGGCCCAGGAGAGGAGGGCAAGAAAGGGGGGCAGGGGGAGACAACGGGTGTGTGAGGAGCAAGGAAGGAGCCTCATCCTCCTTCCCCGCCTCGCCTTGGGAACCCTTGGGAAGAGAAGGAGCAGCAGCAGCAATAGCAGAGTGCGAGGGGGGGAGAGGGGAACTTGGGGGCGAGGGGCCAGGAGAGAAGGGGAGGGGCCGCGGGCTGCGGGATAGGGGGGGAAGGGCAGGGGGACTGAGACGTTGAGGGCCGTCATCCTCCTGTCCCTCCTCCCCCCGCTGTCTCCCGCGCCCTCCGCCGCCCCCCCTCCGCCTGTTTGGAGTACGCATCGCTCATACCCGCATCCCGCCACCACCACACTCCTCTCCAATCCCCATCTGCCCCCTAATCATAATCCCCCACCCTCCACTCCTCCATGCTCCATCCTCCATCCTCCCCCTCCCCTCCCCACTCCCCTTCCTCCGCCTCCTCCTCCTCCTCCTCCATCCAGTTCCCTCATCAACACTTCTTCCCCATCGCATCCCCAGACGCGGGGTAGGCCGAGCCGGGCGTTTCGCCTGAGACGTCCTCACCATTTATAATCCTGAAGCTTGAAGCTTGCAACAGGTTCACGGATAGAGGGCGGGCTGCTTTCAAAATGTGGCTCTCGCCGTAGCGCCGCGCACGTTCGTGCAAACACATTGCAACAACTTCATGGATGGGGGGGCACATCGTTTTCAAAATGTTGCTCTCGCCTCAACGACGCGCACATTCGTCTTAACATGTTGCAACAGTTTCAAGGATCGACGGCGATTGGTTTAAAAAATGCGATTATCGCCTTGACGTTGCGCACGTTCGTCTCAGAAGTGTGCGATCGTTTCGAGAATTCGTATGGTTGAAAATCGCACGAACGGTGTTTTGGTTCTGGTCTGACTTAGAACTTGAAGGGCGCAGAACTGACGCTGCTTCGCTGTGTTCAAGTCCCACGCATGGTGTTCTCGCACGAGTTAGGATTGTCAGGGCGCTACCGTCACGTTGATCCGCGGCGTTAAAGTCCCAATAATGGCGTTTTGGCAGGACTGCAGATTCTCAGACCGCTGTTTTCTAATGGGCCACTTCCCCAGCGAAGACAAATTTGTCTGAGGGGCCTGCGGGCAAAAAGGAGCTCGGAAGAACGGTCGACTGCACCATCGTTGACGCGTCTTGGGTTTACGCTGGACTCCGTCCTTTTCCTCCTCTTCCTTCTCTCCCTCCCCCGACGACGGCGACGACAACGACGACGGCGACGGCGGCGGCGACGACGACGACGGCGTGACGACGACGACGACGACGAGGACGACGACGACGACGACGACGGCGGGACGACGACGACGACGACGACGACGACGACGACGACGACGGCGGCGACGACGACGACGACGACGACGACGACGACGACGACGACGACGACGGCGGCCTCGGCAACGGCTTCGCCCGCGGCCTCGGCGGCCCCACCGCCCTGAGCGGCCACGCCCGCTTGGGGCGCGGCCGCCGCGGCGTCCGCCGCGGGCTCGGCCATGCGCCCGGGGGGCGGCCCTGCAGCAGGACGGGGGGGGGGATGAGAGGGAGGGATGGGGGGAACTCATGAGAGACAGGGGGGGGGGGAAGGAGAAGGGGCGGGAAAGAGGAAGGGGGAAAACTATGAGTATGACGTGGAAGGAGGGGGTAGCGATGGGGACCGCGGCACATGGGCAACACCGCTGCAATTCATATTACACGCAGGTGGTCCACGATCGGTGCTAAGAGTGGTGCGCGGCATCGACATGCTGCATGGCCTAGCGTACGAACCTCTCCCATTCTGTGCGCTGAGCAAACGGGTCGATCATATGGGCAATGATTGAAAAACGCCCCCTGTACACCAATACCCAATACAATGGTGTAGAAACTGATACAACAAAATGGCGGGCGGCATGGGTAACTACATGGCGAACATCTGGAAGGCATGGTCAAATGGTTCCCCCACCACGTTGTCCATCCCAAACGCCAACGTGATAAGTCATATCGGTGTTAAGCTTCGGGGCGAAAGTGTCGCAACTAATGCGTGGATCATGTTTTTTTCCCGAAGCTGGACCGACCAATAATGCATGTATGCTCCGCTAGTCGTGCACGCTGCTGTATCGGAACAGCCGTGCACAGTCTTCCGTGCCGAAACCATTGCCTGGCCTCTAAAGCCATGCAGCCTGTTCTCACCCAATATATCACGGAACGCTGTAACGGCGTGTTTCCCGAGCTCGCTCGGGCGACAACATGAAAGGACGTAGGCGGGACAGGGAGGAAGGAGATAGGGGATGAGGGGTGGTCGTCTTCGTACTTTTTTTTTCACGTCGTACCTACATTGGTTGGATGGGGGTTGCGTCAGGAAGATGGCGTGTAAAAAACAGCGGCTACCAACAAACAACCTCTTGGATCACTTCGGGGAGCGAAGTGTGGAGAAACGGCGCGAACATACTGCGCGACGATAGGGAAGCCTTGGCGGGCATAGGGGTTTTAGACCCGCGGAAAACAGCAATGAAATCACAGGTGGCTCCACCCCGACACCACCCCCAGCTCCCCATGTTCCTCCACTTTCGTGGTGGCGCTGGCTCCTACGGTGGCGCGCGTGCTGGGCTAGTGATACAATGCCCTGTGCGCGCATCGAGTGTGGTAAGACCGATGTATCGATACTCTGGCACCAGTCAACGAAGGTCGGTGTAAAATCCTGGCCCTCGCGCCCTGCTGATGGGATTGCGGGGCCGCGCGAAACGTGGATGTTTGTAGACATAAAGCGGTGAACCATGGGTTCGGGAAATCTACGATAAAGGTCGCAACGCTGTGAATATCAACTCGAGAAAATGTTATGTTGAAAAGGTGATGCGGGAAATGTCCCCTCGCAGCACATATCGTGAAAAAGGTGCCCTTGCCGAGCCTCCAAGACGGCCAAGAAGGCCTCCAAGACAGCGAAGATGCCCCCAAGATGCACCCAAAACGGCCCCAGATGGCCTGAAGATGCCCTTCGATTGCCCAAATGGCCCGCCAGAGGCCTCCTAGACGGCCCAAGACCCCTCCAAGACGTCCTCAAGGAGGCCCGAAAGCTCGGAAACCACCTGGTCCGATAGCTCACCAGACTCGGTATTCCCCGAAGGCTTTCGAAACCCACTCGGGGAACGCGTGGCCCGATAGCTTGGCCAAGCTCAAACCCAACTTTCGGCCACGCAGGCGCTTCCAAAAAGGCAGGGGGCGGCGGTGATTCGCCGTAGGCGTCTTCGATACGCAGCGGGAGCGCCGAACTGGTCCACGGTCACCTTCACGCTCGAACGTCGGGCGAACGTCGAACGTCGTCATCGCTCTCCCCCTGGCCTCATGCAAAGACAAGGGGTCGGCGGATGTGGCGTAAGCCTGGTGAACCAGCCACACCAACCAGCACAGCCAGACGAGCCAGACCAAGCAGACCAAGTAGACCAACCGGACCAGCCAGCCAGCCATCCAGACCAGCTCAGTCCAGACCATACCAAGAAGACAGTCGCCAACCAGACCGAAAAGGTATGGAAAAAAATGCAGCGCACCGAACATGCAACGCACAAGCGGCTCAAATGCAACAGACAGCGGTCTGCTGCAGTGGTGGTTGGCGCTGCGCTCTTCGACCCTCCCTGCAGCTCGTCAAACCGCATTCGGCCCGTACGCAGAAGCAGAAGCTCTAGCTGCCTCCTCCTCCTCCTCCTCGGCGAGCATGCTAGAGGGTCACATCATTTGAGAGAGCATGATCCACCGCCGCTTTACTGTGGAAAATTGCCCCCCTCTTCCTCCGGAACCCGGGGGTCCCCCCGTAAAAGCGCGAGAACGCCCTATAGGTCCGTTCCCGTTCCCGTTCCCGTTCCCGTTCCCGTTCCATTCCCGTTCCCGTTCCCGTTCCCGTTCCCGTTCCCGTTCCCGTTCCGTTCCCGCCCGGTCGAGTGCCCGTCTACCCCCCCTGCGCCTTCAAGCCGACCCAAGATACGCGAACGGGAACAGGAACGGCAAGCCTCCCACGGCCTCCCCTACTACTACTACTACTACTACTACTACTACTACTACTACTACTACTACTACTACTACTACTACTGCCTCCAAGAGGCCCCCGAAAGGCCTCCCGCGATGTCCCGACGACCATCATCATCATCATCATCATCATCACCATCATCATCACCATCATCATCATCATCATCATCATCATCATCATTGCCGTCGTCAGCATCACCACCACCACCATCATCATCATCATCGTAATCATCATCATCACCGCCAACATCATTATCATCATCATCATCAGCATCATCATCATCATCGTCAACATCGTCATCATCATCACCATCATCATGATCAGCATCGTCATCAACATCATCAGTATCATCATCGTCATCATCATCAACATCATCATCCTCGTAGTCGTTATCGTCATCGTCATCGTCATCGTCATCATCATCGTCACCATCATCGTCGTCATTATAATCATCGTCGTCATCAACATCATCACCTTCATCATCCTCAACACCAGCATCATCATCGTCATCATCATCATCATTAGCATTCCGCATCATCACCATCATCATCATCATCATCATCATCATCATCACCACGGTGGCGGGAATTGCCGCAGGCAGCTGAATATGCACGAGTGCATTAACAGAACCATGGCTGGGTGGGCTACGCTGGGGATGGCCTCCACGACGTAAGAGATTGCATTCCAGCGTGCTAAGATGGTCCAGTGTGGCCTCCAGGACGGCCAGCATGCCGTCGAAGACTGCCAGGGCGGCCCTGCATGGCCCCCGAGGCGACCGAAGATGCCCTCCAAGACGGCCAATATTGCCCGAAAAAGGAGTCCAGATGGCCCCAAGTGGCCCCCAAAAACCCGCAGGAAGCCCCAAAATGCCTCCAAGAGGCCTCCTCCCCCCCTCCTTATCATCTCATGTGCCTCTTCGCTATCATCACCATCATCCCCCTCTATCCTGCTCCTCCCCCATCTTCCTCACACAAGTGTTTCCCCCAAGGGTTTCAACAACGGCTGGGGGAACACATGGTCCAACACCTGGGCCAAACTTCGCCGTAACGCTTGGCCGCGTCGGCGTTGCCAAAAGGCAAGGGGCGGCGCTGATTCGCCGTAGGCGTCTGACAGAGACCTTCCGAGACCGCCAACGAACTCCCAGGAGACCACCAAGTCCTCCGCCCTGACGTCCCCAAGAAGACCCCTACGGGCCCCAAGAGACCTGCAACATGCTTCCAAGAGGCCCCCGAGAGGCCTCTCAGGAGAGCCCAACACGCCTCCAAGCGTCCGCAGCCTTTCTGGAGCCTCCCTCTTGACCCCCCTTCAGGGTGGACGGAGACCACGACCACGACGACGACGACGACCACGACGACGACGACGACGACGACGACGACGACGACGACAACGACGACGACCACGACCACGACGACCACGACGGGACGACGACGACGACGACGACGACGACGACGACGACGACGACGACGGGAACGGGAACGGGAACGGAACGGGAACGGGAACGGGAACGGGAACGGGAACGGACCCCTGGGGCGTTCTCTTTTTTTCACGGGGTCCCCCCCCCCTCCGAAAATCCCCCCCCTCCCCCCCCTGCTGGACCCACCTCCCCCCCCCTCCCCCGGCAAACCCCCCCTCCCGCCCTAACCCCTCCCCCCCCAAACCTCCCCCTCGAAAACTGGGGGGGGTCACAACCGTTCGAACCCCCCCCCCTCGAAAACCGGAGGGGGGTCACTACCGGTTCGAACCCCTCCCACCCCCCCCACTCACCGCCAGCAAACGACCCCGGTCCTACCACCGCCGCATCACATCCCCCACTGTTGTTCCCCAGCACCACTGTCCTCACCACCACTGTCCCCGCTGGTTCCACCACCGTCCCTACTGTCCCCACCAGTGCCCCCACCACTGTCGCACTGTCCCCACTGTCCCCACCACTGTTCCCACCACGGTTCCACTCTCCCCACTTTCTCCACGTCCCCAACCACTGCCCGACTATCCCCACTGTCCCCACTGTCCCACTGACTCCTCCGCTGTCCCACTGAGCTGTCCCACTGTTCCCACCACTGTCCCCACTGTCCCCACCACTGTCCCCACTGTACCTCTGTCCCATTGTCCCACCGCCGTCCTCGCCACCGCCTTCACCACTGTCCCCACCACCACTGTACCCTCCACTGTCCTACTGTTTCCACCATCATTCCCACTGTCCCCACACCACTGTCCCCACCACCACCGTCCCCACCACTGTCCACTGTCCCCACTGTTCCCACCATTGTCCTCACCACTGTCCCCACCACTACCGTCCCCACCACTGTCCCACTGTCCCCACCACTGTCCCGGTGTCCCCTCACCACTGTCCCCACCACCACCGTCCCCACCACTGTCCGCACTCCCCCTCGGTTTTCGAGGGATGGGGGGGGCGGGGGGGTTCGAACCGGTAGTGACCCCCTCCCGGTTTTCGAGGGGGGGGGGTTCGAACCGGTAATGACCCCCCCCTTTTCATGATGAGCTGGGGGGGGGAGGGGTTCGAACCGGTAGTCCCCCCCCAGTTTTCCGGAGAGGGGGGGGAGAGGGGTTCGAACCGGTAGTGACCACCCCCGGTTTTCCGCCAGCAGCGGTAGAACACGCTCTTTCCATCATTTGGACCCTACGATCGAATAGGCCTGATTTGAACAGGCCCGTGGCTTGTTGTGGCACACTTGGCCGCGACACGCCCCCAGCAGAAGCTGACTGCAGCTCTTTCGCGGACATCCGATCCGATCCGATCCTCCAGACTCCAGCTGCAGCTTGAACACAGCAAGAACCCGAAGCAGACCAGAGCTGCAGTGGAACACACGACTGCAATGCGAAGACAGCCTGCAACGCAAACAAACTGCAACGAACAACACACACTGTGTTGCCGTCGTAGTGGTTGGCGCTGCGCGCGTCGCACCTTCCTGGACAGCCTCAAACCACTTTCGGCTCGCACGCATTATAATAATCGTAAGATCAAGATCTAGTCCCTAGCAGCGAAACAGCGGCTCCCCGAAGCAGACTAAAACTGCAATGCACAAGCAACTGGCTTGCTGTCGTCGCAATGGTTTGTGCTGCGCACTTAGCGACTCCCTGGACCTCCTCAAACAGCTTCGGCTTGCACGCGGAATCTGAATCATAAGCGCATGCTATAGCAACGAAACAGCGGCATTCCGAAGAAGACCAACGCTGCCTTGCAAACATCGTGAACAATGCACTGCAACAACAGATGTGTTGCCATAATCGTGGTTGGCTCCGCGCACTTCGCACCCCCCTGGACCTCCTCAAATCCTCAAACCGCAATCGGCTCGAACGCGGAATCATAAGCGCACGATGCAACAACGAAACGGCTATAATCCGAAGCAAACAACTAAGACATTACAAAACACAACCACAATGCGACACAACCTGCAATGCAAACAACTGAAATGCACAAGAGCACTGATGTGCTGTCGTGGTCGTTGGCCCTGGGCGCGTTGCACCTTCCTGGACAACCTTAAACCACGTCCCTTAACCCGTTGGGAGAGGACCTAAGTTAGGAGGCCAACAACAATTAGGGGTAGGGGGTATCGTCTGCAGATGTATCGGACCAGAACGCCAATCCATGTTTTCCCTAATGCTAAGACAGGGACCTAAGTGAGGACACGTCTTCATCGTGTTAGTAGGGTTAAGGGTTCTTTTGTTCTCGATGAACATTCGGCTCGCATGCGGAATCGCAATCACGAGCTCAAGCTCCTAGCCTCTGGCAGCGAACCAGCGGCACCCTGAAGCGAAACCAAACTGCATGGCAGCATCAACTGCAGTGCCACAAGCACTGCAAGGCAACAGCCACAGCTTTGCTGTCGTCGTCGTGGTTGGCGCTGCGCGCTTCGCGTCTCTCTTGACCTCCTCGAACCACATTCGGCCCGTACGGAAAACCGTAAGCATCAATTCAAGCTCTAGCGGCGAAAAAACGGCTTTCCGGAGCAGACAAAAACTGCACTGCAAAAACAACTGCGACGCAGACAAACTGCAATGCGAGCACAACTATGTTGCTGCTGTCGTCGTCGTCGTCGTGTTGGCGCTGCGCGCTTCGCATCTCCCTGGACCTCCTCAAACCACATTCGGCTCGCACGCAGAATCATAAGCACAAGCTCGGGCTCTGGCAGCGAAGCAGGGGCACTCCGAAACCCAGGCTCAAAACCGACGCCTCATGGCTGCCCTTTGATGCTTGGCGTCCCGCCGTGCGCTGCATGGCCAAGAACCTTATACACATACATTCGCATACATGTGTAATAAATTATACTTCGCTATATATATATTATATATATAATATACATATATATATATATATAATATATAAATATATAATATGTATATATATATATATAATATATATTCCTCTACGACCACCCTTCGGGTGATAAGGAGGTTCGGGGGGGGGAACCAACGTCTCACTCGATCGGTCCCACTATCGATCTCACTATCGATCTCACTATCGGTTTCGCTCGATTGATATCACTCGATCGATCTCACAATCGATCTCACTCGATCTATGTCACTCGATCGATCTCACAATCGATCTGACCATCCATATCACAATCGATCTCACGATCGATCTCACGATCGACCTGACAATCGATCTCACATTCGGTCTCACCACAGATCTGACAATAGACATCACAATCAACGTCGTCATCATCATCATCATCAACATCATCGTCATCAACGTCATCAACATCATCACCAACATCATCATCATCATCGGGACACCATCATCATCATCACCTCATCACCATCATCATCATCACCATCATCATCATGATCATCGGGACACCATCATCGTCACCATCATCATCATCATCACCAGGACACCATCATCATCATCGGAACACCACCATCATCATCATATCATCATAATCACGAACAACATCATCACCATCATGATCATCATCGGGACACCACCACCATCATCATCATCATCATCATCATCATCATCATTAGAAACATCATCATCAAATTCAATATTTCCTCTCGGAATCGGGGTAAGATGCCAAAAGAATTAAGGTCTCATGTTCACTACGCTCAGTGGTAGAGCGTATGGGATGAGACATCGATGCAACAATATGTTATCCGTTAAGCAAATGCGCGGGGCGGCCCCTGGGGGTCCCCGGACGAAAAGTACCCCGGCAAGGTCCCGGCAAGTCCCCGGCAAGGTCGGGCCAGAGATGCCGGAGTTCTGTTACAGGGCCCCAGGACGGGCCAAGAGGTCCCCAAGAAGCCTCCAAGACGGTCCCCCAAAGAGGCCAAAAATCCCCGAACACGCCAACAGGCCCCAAGACCGGAAGCCCTCAGAGTCCTCCAAGACACGACGCCCCACTCCCCTTCCAGAGGCCTCCAAGAAAACAGAAGAGAGCCCCAAGAGGCCAAAATCGTTGATTTTCATTGGTTTTTTCGATGTTTTTTGTGTTCTGGCTTTTTCGGTTTCCGGACGCTCCAAGACGGCCCAAGAGGCCCCCAAGACCGCTCCAATACGGCCCACGAAGCTCCCAAGACGGCGCCGAAACGACCCAAGAGAGCCCTCAAGACGGCCCAAGTGCCGCCCAAGACGGACCAAGAGGCCCCAAGACGGGCCCAAGAGGGGCTCAAGAGGGGAACCGAGAACTGAAAAATCAAGCCCTCCGCCCCAGAAGGCGCCCAGGAGGCCCCAAAAAGGCCCCAAGAGGCCCCCAAGAGGCCCCCAAGACGCCCCAAGAGGCGCCCAAGAGGCCCAAAAGAAGCCCCAAGAGGCCCCAAAACGGCCCCCAAGAGGCCCCAAAACTCGGCTAGCCCACAACGGTGCGACAATATGGGCCGGCGGAATGAGCGAAGCGATTAATATGTTTTCCGTTAAGCAAATGCACTCAAGTATAGGAAGGGAGGAGGCCGGCCGAGGCCCGGACGCGGGCGCGCAGCGGCGCGCTCCTTTTCTCACTCGAGGAGCAAAAGTGGCTGCGGAATACAGCAATACTTGTGTCAAGGTACGACAAGGCAGGCAGCGGGAGAGGCAACTATATGATGAGGCGGAGAGGAGCATATTTACTCCCCCCGCGGCGGGTTGCGTAGAGCGCATCCAGCCACAGCCCACCCAGCCTGCACATATTTACAGCCACCCGAGCGAACCCCAAAAGCATTTCAGACGAATCCCACCAATAGTTAAAATAAAGCCTCTCCGCCGAAACGACTGGGTCGTTCGGTCGGCGCCAATGCGACTTGGTCGTTTGGCTCGCGTCTTCACTCACTCGGTGTACCAGGAGGACTGCGACCGTGAAGGCAGAGCAGGAGGTCTCGGAGTTGACGACGAAGAACTTCCCCTCTGTCCAGCTGTCCGATGAGGCGCAGCTGACTTGCCTCCCTTGCCAGTGCCAGCGTACGGAGCTGGCCAGACGTTATTGGACTTGCCCTCGTTCTTGGCGTACCCCTTGCCCTCCTCTCTCGAGAGGTAGTGGGTGTAGTTATTCAGGAACGCAAAGTGCCACGCACGACTGTTGAGATCTATGGGTGTCTTCCAGTATATCATGTCGCGGTGAACCCAGAATCCCTGCAACTCGCGGGACGCCGAGTACTGCGGGTAGTGGATCGCGGGGTCCCAGACGCCATCGTCGCGGCCGGCAGCCATGGCCCCGCCGCGCGCGCGCGAGGTCATTGGCCGATCCCACATGTCCCCGTCAGAAGAACGTCTCGAAAACTCCCCACCCGCCGATGCGGTTTGACCGCCGGCGGAGCAAGGAGACTCAGTGATGTCATCACTGGCCCGAGCGTCTTGAACGTTGGGCGGTCTAGGCGGGGCAGGCGGAGCCGGGCGGCCAGCAGGGCTTGGCCTTGCTGGCGCGGCAGGAGCCCCCTCCGAACCGGCTGGGCCGTGGGAGGGGTCTTCAGCGTCTCCTTCTTCGCGAAGGCGCTTTTCTTGCTGCAGCTTCGCGTATCTCACAGTACCCATCGCAGCAGTAGTCACATAGGCACCGTATTTCCCACAAGCAGTGCGAAGGGGGCCTTCGTCGCTGTCCTGTTCTTTGATAGATGTCAGGGATGGGCATAAGAAAAAGACAGCTTCTTGCAACTTCACGTTTTGGCGACGGAAATCGGCACGACGCTGTTTGCACAGGTCGCGAGCCCACGCCTCAATGAGGTCGTCTGTATTGACAGCCGTGCGAATACGGCGGCCCAGCGCATATGCGTCGGTGCGGCGCTGTTCAGTGTCATACCCGTCGTCTTTGTCGCGAGTATGGAGGCCAGTCGTGGGGCATGCAATGCGATATCCATCGGCAAGGAAACAACTGATGAGTTCGCGGACAATCACGAACACACGCATGACACGAAGGTCCAGGTCGAGCTCCCCGACGGGAACCTTCCAGTTCTGCACGATGGTCTCTGTCACATCTGCAGGAACCACATGTGTCAATTCTCCCGTCAAGCGTGACCTATCAACCGCACCCGTTCCCGGGTTGTGGCACATGTGCTCCGTAACATACTGTGCAGCGACAGCGATGGCTTCCTGCGTCGTCGTTGTGACGCGCAGCGTGCCATCATCACGTTGAGGGTTCATCTGTCCGTCGGGCAGATCAATGGCGATCGTTCCCTCGAGCATCTGCTGGGTCTGGGACCCGCAGACGGCGGTGAAATCGAGGGGCATCGGATCAGGCCTCTCGCCCCCTGTCGTCTCGGCTTGGCCGGCGACAGGCATCGCAACACTGAGAGGATGCCTGGAGCAAATCTTGTTGCGCCTGGATACAGACCTGGATAGGCGGGCAGGGCGAGCAACAAGCTGCTCCGCCCAGGCAACCGGCGGACGTCCACGAGGGATGGGCCCTGTGGCGTCCGCGCCAGTATCCTGTGCATTGGGCATCCAGGCCGCTACTCCAGTCCGTGCGTTTTGCAGCGTCTAGAGAGTCGGCACAAAGGTTCCTGTCCTTTCCATGTTGCCCCCCCCATACTTCCCAACCTCCATTGGGGGAAATATGCGATTCATCTACGCCTGGCCAGTCGAAAGCAGCCAGAGGAGGACAGGAAAAGGGACGCGCATACTGATCAATGTCTGTGGCCCAAATCAGGGGCCACCACTCTGCGATCGTTGGTTCTGGAACCCCTGCTCTCTCTGCCAGAAATGCCAGCCATTTTATGAACCTCCTCCTGAGAGGTTCAAGGTACTGGAAGAAAGGTCCATGACGCGCCGGCGGCTGGGCCGCGGCGTCGTCAGGGACCCAGGCAGGAACGCTGCCAGGGCGGCTGATGCCAAAGGTTTGACCTGCAGCAGCCATCGCGGTGCATCCACCGTTCGCCCACTTACGCTCAAGCTTCAAAAGGCTATTGATGTTCGTCATGACATCCGCTGACGCTTTGCCCTGCCGTTGCCGTCTCTCTGCAACGTGCCGATCTTGTTTCCAGGGCAAATTGTCGCACGTAATCATGAACAGTCAGCTCGAAGCCGTTATTCCACAGTGGGCGCTCAATGGTCCGCGACAGGAATGACTGGAGCAAATAATTGTGGGCAACCATGTATTTGCACTTCACTGCGTTAGTGCAGAAGGGGCAACGGCCGAAGCCTGTACGCACCCAATGCAGTTCAGCGCAGAGGAACCGACCATCGTCGTCCCAGGAGACCGACCGGATGAACTCGTCTGCCCTGTCAGGCCATTCCCTGCAGCCTGGCCGCAGCGTCACCGTCTCGTCAGCGTGAATCCATCCAAGCATGGAATGATCGTCGAAATCCACCTCGTACGAGGTCCACTCCTGACTGAAGACAAGGGCCCAAGAAGTCAACATTTGGTTCGCATTTATCAAATCCTGTACTGTGGCAAGAGTGACAGCTTTGTCTACGTCGGTGAACTTTAGCACCTGATGGGACACAAGGGTCCCGTCGCGGCAAACCCGGCTCGAAAATCGGGTAAGGACACGGCCATTGAAGACAAGAACAAGCGGCCAGGATGCTCTGTGCGTTGGGAGTTGGTCCCACAGACGGACTGTGTCCACTGTGGGCCATGACCCAATCGTAGAAGGCTGCCCCACCTCGGGGGCTTGGCCCATTTGGCGGTGCCCTTTCGCACGAGCACTTTCACTATCCCTACGCTGGCTTAGCCAAGAGAGAAAGTGGTCCGGGCTTTGCATGACCGGGTCTCGCTTGGTCGGAAGAAGTCTCTGCAATCCATAGTCCGACTCAAAACAAAGTCCCGACGCGCTCTTGGGGAACTGGATGTCCCCGAGCATCGATGCCTTCAACGCTTCCATGTCCGTAATATGGAGAAGAGGGCCATGGCTCCTGGCTGGGTCAGGGTCATAAGGCGCATACATTCCCTCAATGGAGGCAACTAACGTGGAACGCCCCTGACACGCTCTATGGAAAACAGAGGCGGGGCAATTATTCAGCTCATCCGCAAATACGGGCCAGCTCCTAAAGTCCTTCCATTGTTCATGGATCCTGGTGTCGTTGATGCAAGCATGGCCATCCGAAAGTACGCCCGAGACTTCCACGGTCCCTGGCTGCAAGGCGGCTAGGCCGCGCGCAGCAAGTGCCACCCTTTGGCGTTCGTGCCCATCGTCTCGCATCTTGTCGATTAGGTCCCCAAAATAGACCCAACCTCCCGAAGACCTCGCGCAATCGGAACAATGTCTCGCGAGGTACGCAGCTAAATCTACGATGCGCTTCGCAAACTCATCTACTCGACCACTGTGGCGTCGCCAAAATGCCGCACAGCCTGGGGCCGCCGGATTGTCGTCGTCAGAGACGCCGACAGCCAACAGGGTCAGGGCCTTGAAGGCCCGAGAATCAAATCCGTCGGGAGTGTGATCCGAGTAGAGTTCTGCACGAAGGTAATCCCTCGTCTGCTCAAAACTCGTTACGTCGAGGGTAAACTCTCCCAACGACGCAAATATGGATCCTCGACGAGCTCGGCCATGCGTTTGAGCGCGTCAAACGTTCTATCACGAAGGGCCTCGACATTGGGAGGTACAGGACCAGTGGTATGAGCCTCTCGAATTCGCCGCTTCAACTGAGCAGGCGTGTTCTGTATAACTCGGTTTCGGTCGAAAGATAAAAGTCCTTGCCCTTGAATTTGTCAGCGTGGCCAACGGTAGCCTCATTTCCGCCCTGACGGGGCGGGCCTTCTGTCGGGCGAGGCTGCCGCACATCAAGGGAAGGCGGCAAGTTCGCTCGGCAGAAGAAGTTGGTCGCCGTGGGGCCAGACTGACAATTATCCTCATCAGGGTAGACAAGTTGGGGGCCACCCTGATATGGAAAAGTAGTGAGGTCGGCGAGAGTCGGGCGGGCCTCAACAGACCCCGGCGTGTCTGGGGCACCCGGGGCTCTGTTCGCTGGAGAAGGCTCCGCAACGTCTTGGCCGCTCGGAGCGGCGACTGGTGGGGCCGTCTTCACAGCGGGCTCAGCCTCATCCTCAGAAGAGCTGTCGATCTCCTTGGTAGGGGACACGTGCGCATCCCTCTCCTGGGGCTTAGTCTGCTTTACCCAGAGGTTCTCTGTCAACATTTGATGACATACTTATGTTGTCCAAACGGTTGGTTAACATAACATGCGTTTGGTAACGCCATCTAAAAATTTAACGCCGACACATGCATATGCGGTGCGTCATATATTGCGGGTTGTATGCGATCTCTTTGTGATATATGCGACGCGTAGGATGTCAGATGCGGCGCGAGCAAGGTGTCGAGACACATGGTACGAGAGAAGGGTGTCATATGTAATTCCGATGCCCAGGGCGCGCTGTTTCGCGTCCGCAAGGTTGTTGAAGCGTTATCATGGCATGTCCTCTTGGACATGTACGCTCCAGGGTAAAGCACGCGGCACGTCGTGCGCCGCAGTAAAACCTCGATTTCACACGTTCGTTGAAACCTATATACTCCAGCGGGACGCGCGGATTGAAACATGGGGCGCAGTTCGTTGGAGAAACGGGCACTGCGTTTAAAGCTAAAACAAAACAGTTAATATACAATGTTAAAAAGAGGGGGAATGGGGGAGAAGGGGGCGTCTCCCTCCAGAGTCCCATGATCGTCGCGACGTAGCGGGGCTGGCAGGTGCTCCGCCCAAAACCAGCCGGAGGGGGTGGCGGATCCGTTCCTGTTTCAAGCTCTCTATCCTTCCTCCTGCCCCCTCTCCCTTCCTCTTCTCCCCCCCCCCCCCCATCCTATTCCCTTTCTTCCCACTTCCCTCTCTCTCCTTTCCCCGCCCCTCCCCCCCTCCTCGGGCCCCCTCCTCTCCCCCCCCACCGCCTGCCCCCCGAGCTCGCCGCATTGGTTCGAAATGTTTTCAGATATGGCGGAGGAGGTCCCCAAACGAAAGCCTCCAGCTCGCGTCGCGGACTGCAAAGACGTCGATGGGCTCGCATCGCTGCTCGAACCGTGCATCTCCAAGCCCGAGTGGGTGGAATGCACGGCCGACTTGAACAAGGGTGCACTCAACGCGCCGGTGCTCCCGCCACCGCACTCCCCCCCCCCCCCCCTCCTCCTCCTCCTCCTCCTCCTCCTCCTGTTGCTGCTGCTGCCCATCCTCCTCCTCGCCAGCATCCCCATCGCCCTCTCGCCCTCCTCGCATGCTCATCCGTATCCCGTCCTTCTCACTCCTCCTCCTCTTCCTTCCTCCCCCATTCCCCTGCTCCTCATCGCCCTCCATATCCTCATCCTCTCTCTCCCTCCCTCTCTCTCTCTCTCTCTCTTCTCTCTTCTCTCTCTCTCTCTCTCTCTCTCGTCTCTCTCTTTCTCTCCTCTCACTCCTCCTCTCACTCCTCCTCTTACTCCTCATCTCAGGTCCTCACTCCTCCTCTCGCCCCCCTCTCAACCCCTCCTCCCTCGCCCGCCCTCCCCATCCTCAGTGTCAACATCCCACCCTCTCTCTCTCTCTCCTCTCTCTCTCCTCTCGTCTCTCTTCTCTCTCCTCTCTCACTCTCTACTCTCCATCTCTCTCACTCATCTCTCATCTCTCCTCTCTCTCCTCACTCTCTCTCTCTCTCTTAAATATCTTGAACTACTCAATCTCCCTCCGTTCACCCAATCTCTCTTCTCTCTCTCTCTCTCTCTCCTCCTCTCTCTCTCCCTTCTCATCGTCATCTCTCTCTCTCTCTCTCCTCTCCTCGTGCTCCTCTTGCCCCCCGTCCTCTCCCTTTCTCTTCCTCGCCCCCGTCCATCCCCCCTCCGCCCTCCGCGGTGCTGAAGAAGAACCTCGACCTGCTGAAGGTCGTCTGCCGCTTCGCCCCGTCTGGCATCGCCCCCGGCACAGCGAAGAACGCGTTCGAGAAGATCGGTCGAGAGAACGAGGCGAAGCAGGGCTGGAACTTGAGTCGCGAGCTCGATGGTGGGAGTGAGGATTCCAGCAGAATGCCGCGCTGCATGATGAAGCACGTGGCGAGTGCACTGTCGAGGACTGGGCGCGCATCTCAAAGGGCCGAGGGGGGTGAGGCGGGGGGGCGCGGGGGCGCGCGGGGGGGCGGGGGGGGGGGGGGGCAAGGGAGGGGTGGCGGGATGAGAGGGGGAGGGCGCGGGGGAAAGGTAGAGGAGCGACGGAGGGGATGAGGTGGGGGGGGGAGGGTGGCGAGGAATGAAAAGGAAAAAGAAGAGGCGGAGGATGAGGAGGAGATGAGGAGAAAGTAGGGAGTAATTAGGAGGAGGCGGAAGTAGGAGGAAGAGGAGGGAGGGCGCATTGAAAGCACCGAGAGGAACGCAGCGCCACGAAGCCGGCGAAGCCCCTTCGCCACCGAGGACGCAGAGGGCGTAGGAGGCGGTGCAGAACCCCTAGCCCGAACTACACAATGCAGAGGCGGCCGAGCTGGGCGAGCCCGCGGCCGACGAGACCGAGGAGACAGCGCCGGCGGCCAAGGGGAAGGCCAAGTCGAAAGCCAAAGCGAAGGCGAAGCAGGATGTGAGGCCCCCTCCTTGAGCCCCCTTCCTTCCTCATCATTTGCCTCCTCCCCCTCCTCCCTCGAGGCTGCCCCCCCCCGCCCCCCCTACTCATCGACGCCCCCCTCATCTTCCTCGGCCGCTGCCAGCCGGACCCTCCTCGTCTGCGTCCTCGTGGGCCTCCTCATCCCCCTCCTCCTCCTTCCCAGTGCCCCTCCGCTCGCTGCCTCGATGTTCCACTTGCCACTTCTGCCGAATCCATTCGCCAGGCGCGCGTCAGATGTGAGTTTCATGCGTTTTAGATGCGATTTAGATGCGTCTAAGTCGCGTCTAAGTCGCGCCAGCTGCGCGCCTGGCGGATAGGGCCCTGCATGAGACGACGGGCGGAGCGTCGACGCGGGCGCTCCGACGCGCGTTCCGCCGAGGACATCGGCCTGACCATCGAGCACCAGACAGAGAACAACGAATTTGGCTACAGCCCCGAGACTAAGGCGATGCTTGGACCAACTATTCAAAATAGTGACGAGCGGGATGGGGAAGGAGGAGGAGGTTGAGGGGGATGAGAAGGACGGCGGGGGAAAGAAGGAGAGCGCGAGGAGGAACGCGAGGAGGGGGGGCGAGGACGGGGGAGTGACAGGGAGGATAAGGAGGGAGGGCAATGCTGGACATACGACTGAAAAAATGAGGAAGGCTAAGGGGAGAGGACGATGGAAGGAAGGAAGATGAGGGGGTAGAGGATACAGGATGAGGAGGGGGAGTGTTCTAGCGGGGCCTTCTGCGGGCCAGCGCTCAGGCACCCATCAGCGGCCGCCGCCCCCCCCCCCTGCGGCTCAGATGCGGCCGTGGGATGAGGGGGGGCTGCGGGGAGGAGGATGCGGGTGAGGAGATGAGGGGTTGATGACGGCCAACACGAGAAATGGGGTGAGGGCTAGCGGATGAGTGAGACAACGTGGACGGGATCGGGAGGAGACAGTAGAGGGGTGAAGGAGATGGGGAGGAGGGGGCGGTTTTGTTAGCAGAGGGTGGTCGTGGGCTGTGCGCGCGGGCTCCCCCGCCAGACGGCCTGGCGGCGCTTGCTGAGCGACTGCCCGCCGATGCTGTCGAAGCTCGTCATCGTTCCTGCGATGGCCAACGATGACAACCAGCTCGTGGCCACCTGGGCGGACGGCGAGAAGTGGGCGATCCCCGACCGCATCCGCGGCCGCGACCAGCGCACCCAGAAGAAGGGCGACGCCATCCTCTTCGAGCGCGCAGCGAGCGACGCGGAGGTGAAGCCCCAGCTGCGCACGGTGACGAACGGCGAGTCGAAGTTCCTGCCCATCTTCCACTGGCCCGCTGGCGAGAGGAAACAGGTCGCGCAGCACGAGCCACCGCTGAAGGCCTTGAGCAGCGCGGCGGAGTTCACGAAGATCATGGCGCGCAAATACGCCAACAGAAAGATCGACAAGGTGCAACTCGAGGTGGCCACGAAGGAGTGGCTGGACGAGTTCAAGAAGGACGGCCAGTCCGCCACGAAGCGGCCTGCTGCTGCCACCGCGTCCTCCGTCAAGCCGGCACCCCCGCAGACTGGCAGCGATTTGGAGGGGGTCGACGGGGCCGGGGCGGGCGAGGCCAAGGGCGGCGACGCGGCGGGCTCGCAGCAGCCGTCGCCCAAGCGTCGCAGGAAGACTAAGTCCACGCCTGCGACCGCCCCACAGCGCGCCGCGGCGAAGGAGGTGACCACGGGCGAGAAGGAGCCGATCGTGTAGCAGGGCGTCGGGGGTGGCAGCGACGGGGGGTGGCGTCCGCGGCGTCGACGGCAGCCAGCGCCCCCGCGGCATTGCCATCAGCCAGCGCTCCTGCGGTGCCTCGCCCGCAGCGGCCCAGAGCGAGCCGCCGCCCACGGGATGCATCTGCGACCGCGGCCGCGGCGACCAGCCGACCTACGGCAGCCCGATGAACTTCAAGCAGTGCATCGCCGCGGCCGTGGCGAGCGCCGCGCACGCGCAGCGCCAGCGCGTGCTCCCGCAGATGCGCGGCCCGCCGCCCACGTCCATCTTCGACCTCATCTTGCAAGCGGAGTTCGGGCTGAACTGCAGGCAGCCCGAGCTCTAGGGCGGCGCTGCATAGGGGCAGCACCGCGAGCATGCGAGTCGACATGTTCGGGGATTATTCAGGGAAGTGTGAAAACAAAAACGCGTTCTGCATCGGCGATGCATGCTCACTCAGCATTGGACGCATCGGCGACGAATCGGATGTGAATGCATAGTCCGATCTCTACGAGCGCTGGCCCTTGCGACGCGCCCCCTTCTCCCAGCCGCCCAGCGCTTCCCCGCCCCTCCAGTTCGATCCAGAAACGACGAACAGGTCGGCCGTCAGCCCCAGGTCGGCCGTCAGCTCGGCGCCGCCTCCCAGGGGGGGAAAGCTCGCGCGGAAGGGGGAGGGGGCGCCGTTGCAAGCGCCGCGGGGTGCGGGAGACAGACGGCGAGGGCGGGAAAAGAAGGCGATGGGCGAGGCAGGGGGTGGCCAGTGTTTCGAGCCGCGAGCCGCGGCCAGCCGCGGCGACGGGGATGGCCCCCGACGGCCAGGACGTATCCAAGATCGACCTTCGACGAAAGCACGATTACCCAAAGCTGATGGCCCAGCCCTCCACGGACACAAACCATTAAACACACATTTAAGTTCGAAACCAAACGCGCGGGTCATCCGCAGCACATGACGTCGAGGAAAATGTACGGCATCGGCGGAATGAGCACCGCCCTCCCACGGGGCCCCTGGTTCGCTCCGCTCGGCGCTGCACTCCTCCGCGGGGGCGCGATGGCGACGCAGGTCGAGCAGAGTCAGCGCGCCGAGGCAGAGGATTCGCTGGTGGAGCCGGAGACGATCCCGATCAGCCCGGATCGTGGCGGTGCCGAGGGCGATATTCCAGCTCCCAGGGTTCGACGAGAGCCCCGCCCCCGCCTCGTCCCAGGCGATCCTCGATGACGCTGCCCCCAGTGGGAAGGATGGTGCCGACGGTGGCACGGGCGTCGCTGATAGCGCGGCCGCTGCGGGGCGCAGCGTCAGCGACGCCGAGGAGAGCAAGTCCCTCCACGACGCCCAGGAGCGCGGGCACATGGGCATCCGCTCGCCACGTGGCAGGTTCGAGGACGGTCGGGCATGATAAAGTGTTAATCGTCCTTTCCTTTTCCTCCTCTCCTCCTCCACTCCTCGCCCCTGCCCCCCATCCTCGCCTTCCACTTCGGCGGCGCACGGCCCCGCCCATTCTTCCCGTGCCATTTCGCGGGCTGCTTCCCCCGATTAGGATGCGCGCTCGATGCGACTTGGGCGAAGTCGAATCGAGCGCGCAGCTGGGTGGGGGGGCGGTGAACGAGACTGGCGGGGGTGCAGTCTCAGCCAGGACAACGCGATGCGATACGAGGAGGGGTGGGCGGCGGTCAAGCACCCGTCGAAGTGGACAGCGTGGAGGCACTACTTGAAGGGCAGGGCCCCCGGGGCGACATCGTCGTCGTCGTCGACGTCGTCGGCCTCCTCGCACCTCCGCCTTCTCCCACTTACGCATCCGCCCCCTCCTCCTCCACTGCGCTGGAGCGGTGACCCCAAGGGCTTCGACGAAGAGATGAGCAGGGCGATCAGGGAGAGCAGGGGCCAGCTCGAGAGGGAGAACAAGGCGCTAGGCGCCCATCGCCACCGTCGTCGTCGTCGTTGCCGCCGCCGCCGCCGCCGTCGTCGTCGTCGGCGGCGGCGTCGTCGTCGTCGTCCTCGTCGTCGTTTTCGTCGTCGCCAACGGCGACGGCGACGGCGACGGCGACGGCGACGATGACGACGACGACGCCGACGGCGACGACGACGACGACGACGACGACGACGACGGCGGCGGCGGCGGCGGCGGCGGCGACGGCGGCAGCGACGACGACGACGAAGGTGCGCGAGATGCATGTGAGGATGGGCTGGGCGTTCCCGACGGAGGACGCGGACTCGCGGCGAGCCGCCGCCGAGCGGGCCGCAGCGACTGCGGCGCCGACCGCGGCGGCTGCGCAGCGGGCGGAGCCGGGCGGCGACGCGGGAAGCGGCGCAGCCGCGGCCGAGGTCGGGCCCGCCGACGAGCCGATGCGGAAGAGGTGTCGCTGGGCCCGCGCGGCTGGTTTGGCGGCGGCGCACGGATTGGCGGGCCCCGCCTTCGTCGACCACCGCGACCTCCGCGTTCGCGCCCGCGGACTCCGCCGTGGAGCGCGCCTGAGGAGGCGCCCCGCGCCGCGCTTGAGACGCCGCAGAAGCACAGGCACGCAGGGGGGGGTCAAAGGGGCTGACAGGAGGGGGAGCAGACCAGAACAATGCTAGCGACCATGTGGGGGGTGGGCAACGAGGGGGGCGATGGGGGCAACGGCGAAGGTGAGGCGGGGGCGATGCGGGAGAAGAGGGGCGATGGGGGGGGGGAGGGGGGGGGGGCGCAGGGCCAGGAGGGAGAGGGTTGGTGGTGGAGGGGCAGGGGCGGGGGATGGAGAGGGCGACAGGAGCGGGACAATGGAGACGCGTGGCGGGGTGGAAGGGAGGGAGGAGGATGGGGGATAGAAAAGATGGAAGAGGACGAGGGAGGGGGGCGATCGGGGAGGAGGTCGAAAGGGAGGAGTTTTCATCCGCCCACCGTCGCGCCAGGCACCACGCCGCCGCGATCAAGGATACCCCATCCGAGCTGCTGGCGTCGGTCGAGAAGATGGGCGGCAACCCGAAGGAGCTGGACGTGCAGAAGATGATCAATGCCATGGTGGCCGACCCGTCCGTCCAGCGCTGGCGCTCTTTCCAGGGGGCGGCAGGCAAGTTGGTCGCGCCCGTGGCCGAGGATGAGGCTGGCGAAGACGAGGATCCTGATACGTCGAAAAAGGACGAGGAGGAGAAGGCCTTTTGGGATACCATCAAAGCCAAAGGGTGGACCGTCAACACGTCGGCAGGGAACCCCGCGGGCGGTCGCTGGGCCCGAGCCATCGCGAAGACGGTCATCAAGGGCGGCAAGAAGGTGCCCCGTCAGCTGGCGACTGACTACAAAGCGTGCATGAGCGACGATGAGAGGACAGAGTTCCGCAAAAAGCGGGCGCAAGGCGAGTGGTCCAAGTGCGAGCACGTCGCCGCCAAGAGGGCGAGTCACACCAAGAAGATGCTGAAGCGGGCGAAGTGGATGCCGATCGCCCGCGCGGCGTGGAAGGAGGGGGGGAAAGTCTGGGTGGTCGGCAGCGGTGAAGTACTTCAGCAAGCGCGCGCAGTTAGGATTCCCTTGGGTCAAGTGGCACGATATGACCGAGTGTTACCGCTGCCTGTGCGGGGAGGAGTGGATCGAGGACGAGATCGCAGAGGCCTGGGAGACCCACGAGAGCTGGTTTCAGGGGGCAGTCATGGCGGACGCAGCGAGGCAGAACCAGATCCAGGCGGTGGCCGAGTCGGCGGCGAACTTGCTCAACCAGGGCATGTTCGGGACCTCCATCGCTGATGCGGGGCCCCCGGGCGCGAAGAGGTCGGCCGACGACGCGGCCATCGCCGAGGCGGCTCGGCCAACCGAGGTTCCGACTCTGCAGGCGGCGCCCACCGAGGATGTCATCCGCGAGCGGGAGCGCCTGCTTGAGGAGAAGAAGCTGGCGCAGCAGGGGGAGCGCAAGGCGGCGGCGGAGAAGGCCGAGGCGGGGCGCAAAGCAAATCAGGAGGGCAAGGCAGAGGCGGGGCGCAAGGCAGAGGCGGCGCGCAAGGCAGAGGCGGCGTGCCAGGCAGCTGCGCCGAAGGCTGAGGAGGGGCGCAAGGCCGCTGAGGCCGCGGCAGCTGCGGCGGGGGCGCCCAAGGCCGCTGCGGAAGCCACAGGAGGTGGCGGTCGCCAGTCCAAGCGCCGCACGGCGAGCAGCGGAGGTGGAGGCGGTCAAGGTGGCGACGCCGATGGCTCCAACATGGCCATGATGAAGGACGCGAGGACGCACATCATGATGTACAGCACGGTGGTCTCCACGGGCAGCACGATCGCCAGCACCGCCGCAGCCGACAAGAGTTGGGAGTTCGCGCTGGACCTCGAAGTGCGCGCCGAGCTGAAGCAGGCGCCTGAGTGGCAAGGAGGAGGTACAGGGGGAAGGTGAAGAGGACGGGGATGGGGTAGGAGGACGGAGAGGAGGCGGAGGGCGGGGAGGAGGAGGAGGTGGATGAGGACGCGCGTGTGTGGGGGGGGAGGGGAGGGGGATGATAACGGGGAAGGGGGTGATGAGGAAGGAAGATGGGGAGACGGAGCGAGGATGAGTGAGAGGGCGTGAGGAGCAAGGATGAGGAGGAGGAGGATCGGATGAGAAGGAAGAGCATGAGTTAGACCCTCGTCCTCCCCCCCCCTCGTCGTCGTCGTCGTCGTCGTCGTCGTCGTCGTCGTCGTTGTCGTCGTCGTCGTCGTCGTCGTCGTCCTCGTTCTCGTTCTCGCCGTCGTCGCCACCTCAGCAGCCGTCGTCATCGTAGTCGTCGTCGTCGTCGTCGTCGCTAGACTCTCGACGGCGCCCAGCGCAGAGCGACGGGGAACGGCCGCTTGCAGCAGATCATGCACACAGAGCTGCCAGAGCACAAGCGGTCGACGCAGCCGCGCGAGTTCCAGGCAGGGATCGTCGACTTGGCGAAGTTGGCGCCGATGTTGGAAGGAGCCGCGGCGCGGCAAAGCGGGGCGAGGAGCGAGGGGGAGGGGGGGAATGAAGAGGGGGAGGAGGAGGAGCGAGGAGTGAGGAGCGAGGATCAGCGATGAGGAGGAGGAGGAGGGGGAGGAGGAGGACGAGGAGGAGTGGAGAGTGAGGATGAGGAGGAGCCGCGAGGAGGAGGAGGAGGAGGAGGTGGACCCTCGCTCTCCCCCTGTCGTCGTCGTCGTCGCCGTCGTCGTCGTCGTCGTCGTCGCCCTCGTCCTCGTCGTCGTCGTCGTCGTGGTCGCCGCCGCCGCCATCGTTATCGTCGTTGTCGTCGTCGTCGCCGTCGTCGTCGCAGTCGCATTCGCCGTCGCCGTCGTTGTCGTCGTGGTCGTGGTCGTGGTCGTCGTCGTCGTCGTCGTCGTGGTCGTGGACGCGGTCGTCGTCGCCCTCGTCGCCCTCGCCGTCGTAGTCGCGCCATCCGAGAGGACGTGCAGAAGTCGACGCGCATCCTCCTCGGCCACAAGAAGGTCAACGACGAGGCGACCGCGGCGCAGGGCTCTGCAGCAGAGCGCTGCGCGCCGTGGCCGCACGAGGAGGACGAGGATGAGACGGAGAGGGGGGGGGGGGGGGCGGGAAGGGAGAGGGGGCAGAATTGTGTCGCATTTCCGGTTGCCGGGCGTTTTCAAGAAAAAACAATGGTTTGGACCGTTTTGTAGCAGAACAAAGGTTCGGGAGTGAATTTGGATGCGATTTAGATGCATCTAATGGCGCATCTAAGCTACCGTCTAAATCACCCGTCTAATCCCCGTCAAAAAGCCATCCCAAATGTTAGAAAGAACAATGACACCTACCGTCTAACCTACCGTCTAATATACCGTCTAACGGGCCTTTAGATGCGCCTTCGACCCGTCTTAATCCCGTCTAAATCGGATTTCAGCTCAGTCTGTGTTTTTTTGCACATTTGAAGGGCATCTCGATGCTGTGAGCACCAGTTGCGAGATCGGTGCACAATCTAGCGAGTGCGCCAACAGCACCCCAGTGCAATCTCATTATCGCCCGCGCTCTCTCGCTGCCAATATGCGCGAGAAGGAGGAGGGGGAGGGGGAGGAGGAGATGCGAGGAGTGAGGGGCGAGGGGGAGTGAGGAGCGAGGGGGGGCGAGGACCGAGAAGGAGGCTGAGCGAGGAGGAGGAGGAGGAGGAGGAGGAAGAGGAGGAGGACAATCCCCACCCTCACCCTCACCCCGTCACCGCCACTCACGCTCTCCATCACTCATGTCCAACTCCGACTCTCCACATCGTGCTGGGCTGCGCGAGAGAAGCAGGAGTGCCGCCCCGCGCCCGCGGCACTTCGCGGCGCGCCGCGGCCGCGGCGCCTGGCGCAGTGATGTTGCACGGGCAAGGTATCATGATGCAGCAGCGATGGGGTCGATCGCACTGAAATCTCAATCAGCCCCCCCTCCCCCCCCCCCCCCCCCCCCCCCATAAACCTAAGCCATCTCCGCGTGCCTCCAGTTTCTTAAATGAAAAAAAAAACTGTAGGCGTGGGCGCCGCCATCGTCGCAGCTGTCAGCGCCCGAGCTGTTTCCCGAGATGCCCCCGAAGAGGAGGAGTCGCAGTGCTGAGGCGAGGGGGCCGCGGCGATGGAATCCTGAGGGGGCGTGCTGCGGAGCAGCGGGAAGCTGGGGCAGATTTGATGAGGCTGCTGCTCACGTGGTACGCATCGTGCAAAATCACTGCGAAACAATTCTGCGTCGCGTGATATTACTGTGAGAAGGCATCCGTTATGGGCGCGGCGTTCGACATGCATGGTTCTGCGCCTGGTAAGCAGAGCGGGGGCTATCAGAAACACCTTGACACGGTACTTCCCCAACCAGGCCCCCTCTACGAGATAGCGACCCCCGTGAACCTCTATTACAGCCCCATCAGAACAACATCATACATACCGATGAGATACGCATGGCAGTGCATCGATGATGAGCTGAACAGAAACAGTGCGATTATCGAAGCGCTCAAGGGGGGTCCTGCTCAACGTGAAACATGTGTTCTCGATGTTCCTGCGTACAGAGATCACCCGCTGGCCCAGCAAGCAGCATCTAATTGCGAACGCCCCCCCCCGTCGGCGTGTACTTAGAGGGGGTTCGGTACATGTCGCAGGCAGCGGGTAGGAGTGGCACGGTTCTGGGTATCTGGCTGATCAATCTTTTGAGTGGTAAGAGACATTTGATGACTTCGTTGAGAAGCTCGGATACGTGCTCCTGCGGCTGCCGCGGGCGGGACTCACTGTTTCCATTGTCGTCGGCCCTGTCGCGGATGCTTAGAGCTATGGCTCTGGGGGAGACGCCGCTGGAGCGGCGCCATGGGTCTTCTTGGGGGGAGGGTTCAGATTTCAAGCAACAACAGCCTTTGACCACGAAGTCGGTTCCGGTGTGGATAAAAAGTGATCTGATGGAACATGCCAAAGTATTAGGTCTCTCACCTTACTCAACTTATTATAATCCGTGTTCGTTCTGTGAGTGCGTGAGTTCCGAGTTGCATTCGTTCTACGACGATCTGACGAACCCAGAGGGAGTCCCGTGGATATTGAAAGAGGAAGCCCAATACGAGGAGGTTTCCAAGTCCAGGGAGAAGGAGGTACAGGTCATTAGCGAGGCTGACAAGCAGACCTTGACCCAAGCAATGACGCAGTTGAAAAGGGGACAGAGGGAGGGGTCGCACAATTGTGCGGCGAGTAGTGATCACGGGGCAATCCTGGAGGTAGGGGACAGGTTAGATCCATCCGAATATCTTCTCGACCCTGGCAAACTGTCCTCGATGCGGGTTCCGGTTGCATTGGTTTTCTGGAGGCCCGCGCTCTCTGCAGGCAACTTGCCGCTTGACAGCGTCGTCCACAGGATCAGGGTCTGCAACGTTCGGTCGTGTTGAGACACCGCGGGCGGGCTGGGGCGAGGGCGCGGGAGACTGGATGGGCGGGGGGCGGAGTAGAGGGAGAATCGTTTTCGTCTCGACGCGAGCCGAACCATGCAGACTCGGATCCAGGTGCCCACTGTTCGATATCGCAGTGCTCGGGACGCCTCCGACGCGCGCGCTGGCGACCGACAGCTTGCACACGTTATAGCTGGGCCCGTGCTTGCGATATGTCAGCGCTTCTCTTTGGAGGCCCGTCCTGTATAATCCGTGGGATGTGGTTGGCCCCGTAGATACAGTGATAAGTAGTGGTTGTGTTCACATCAACAACGAACTCAAGTTATGGGCAACGGGAAACAAGGACACCATACAGTGCGACACGAAAACAATAACACCGAACATGTTGGGGGATCGGAAACGTTTCGGCATTGCCAACCCAGGTCACGACGGGGGACACATGTCTCTGAAGGCAGCGGAAGCTGGCATGCTTGTTAGAGTTTGCGTCGACTTGCTGATGCGAAACGGCGGCCCAGCTAGGTTTGGACTCCCGATTATCCAGGCAGGTCGATCGCTGCTTCGCTATATGATAGTGATGAAACAGATCAAGGCATTACCCACAGACGCCCAGTACACTGAGATGATGCAGGCATCACAAGTTCACCTACAGTCATGCAGAACATGCGGCATATTGTTCGCCCCGAAACATCGCCAGTTCGCGCGCTTGACAGTCAGGACAGGCGTTCGTGTTCTCTTTATCTCTCTGCCTCCTTCCACCTCCTTGCTCTCTCGCGCGTTGCCCCCAATGCCTCCTTGCCCTTCTGCATCCCTACACCCTTTCCCTGTGCGTATATCTATGCACACCAACCCTCTCTGTGCGTATCTATATAGCACTCTCCTTCTCGCTCTCTTTCCCTCGCTCTCTTTCCCTTTCTCTCTCTATATCTCTATCTGCTCCCCAGGGCAACCCATCCAGCGCCCCTCCACATCGTCGTTTCTGGCCCCGCTCGGGCGCGACCCCCTGGCGCAGCCAGTCGAGCGGGCCCGGTTAAAGATGATGTCGACCAGCTCCGCCTGCGCGGGGCGAGGACGGGCGCCCTGGAGCTGAGTCGACATTCGCCGTCGCCACGGTCGAGAGAGGGGGTGGTGAGAGCGATGCTGGGGTGGCAAAGCGCTGGATAGCGATTCGCTTCGCGTTCGAACCGACATCGACGCGATCTCAACGCGTCGAAGGTGCATCGACCGAGCGGCCCGAGCGGGGGGGGGAGGAGGATGAGGTAATCGACGACGAGGACGTGGGCGGGTGGTTTCAAAGAAAGACGAGGTGGAATGGGAGTCGGGTAGCTCATTATCCCAAGATGTGGCTGCGGCGGAGATCGACCCGGCGGTAATTTCATTTGAGCGCACCGAGTCTTCGTGAGGATCCGCGTCTGCGGTTCACCGCTCAACTACAACAATTTCCTAGATGAAACATTGGGAGTGCGCTTGCGGGATATCGCTGTGTACGCACATCGGGTATCATACAACCGTCGTGTTTTCGCTTTGCTCGAGCTGCAATACCAAAAAACAATAAAACAAAGAGATTCAATGAACGGACAAAGAGAAAACCACTCGAGCTGCAAGGGCGATTGGAGACTAACGTGCACATGGCAGTGACGGGTGACTCGATCTACGTTATTTCACGTATAAGATGTTCCGCTTCGCCCTGGTAGCCCTAGCATGTGCGTGCTGCTGTTCGGGGATGCAGCTGTTTAGTTCGATTGCGGAGGCAGGGAATACCTATGCGACCAAACGTGGCGATGAACTGAAGCAGCAGGGTGCCCCAGTCAGTCTCTCGTTGGCCAGCAGCGCAGTTGCGCTACAGATCCTTACCAGAGAAATGGAACGCATGTCTCCCACGGTCGTCAGAGATCTCGCGACGTTCGAAATGTTCAGTGGCAAGGGTGGATTGTCGCGCCAAGTGCGCTCGCGGGGATACGGGGTTGCAAGTTTTGAACGTAAGGATCGCCCCCAATACATGGATGCTCTGCACGGCGCTCTATATGCCGGGCGCTGCTTGCTCAGCGCTGTACCCTCTGGCTCGGCCCACTTCGCGCCGCAATGTTCGACGTGGTGGTCGGGGCCCGCGGCCGCGCGCACCGTGATCCTGCTGCCGACATCCTCGGCACCTTCGACCGTGCAGACGTGTCCGAAGCCAACTGGATCTTGCTGCTGACGTGGGGAGGGCGGGGCGCTTTCCCAGCGGCGCAGTCCCATTCCAGTTACGCAGCGCAGACGTTCCTCCTCCCTCCCACGTCCTCCTCTCGTGTCCTCCCTCATCATGTCGTTCCCCGCGTCGCTCGTTCTCGTCCCCTCCCTTCTTCGTCACCCCTCCCTCCTCCAGCTCACCGCGCCCCCCTCGCCCCAGCAATGTCATTGCGTTGTGTTGTGCGCGTGGTATCCGGTTATACTTAAATGTAATTTAGATGCGCCTTAGACGCGCCTAAACGTCGCCTGACCGCATTGCAACCCTTGTAGTTCCAACCAAGCTACTCCACCTCCCTGACTTCACTTTGCACGCAGCGATTGCCGTTGCCACCGCATTCGTTTCACTCATTCACAGGAAATTGTCTCGTGGTCGTCGTCGCCCGCCGCGCGCAGAATTCTAGTTCATTCGCTTCCTCCAGATTGCCACTTGCATATCCCCGCTCTCCCACGCACTGCTCCGCATCCCCCCTTGCGGTTCCCCATCCGTTCCCACGGCGGCCTCAGCATCCCATCGACGCTCGCTGGCAGGCCCCCCATGGCCATGTCGGCGCCTTGCATGGGGCGGGCGGCTGGGGGCAGCGGGGCATGGGAGGTGCTGCGTGATGACCGTCGCCAGCATTCGCAATGTCTCTGTCAGCTTGGAGCAGCCGCGCGCTTCTATGCTAGTCGTCGCTCCACAATTTAAGTATGTCGTCGGGCTGGCCAGCGCGACGTGTCGAACTGCATTTTTTCTAAGTGGTTTCGGTGGACCTTCCCCGAAACCAATTCAGGTCTGGGCCGCGGGGCCAGAATTGAGCGCTATCGCGCGGTCTAAGAAGGCCTCGGATAAGCGCCTCGGGACCAATGCAATTCAACTCGCAGTCGACCAGCCTCGTCGCTCGGCGAAGGCGAACCCCGCTGGCAATCGCTCTGGCCGGAAAACAGACAAGCGGATAAGCGGGAAAAAGTCACGCCAGGGCCCAAGCGAGACTTGCCCGCTTGAGCTTTGCTACGCGCTGGCGTCGCGCATCGTAGATCGGTTGTCGGATAGTTCCAAGCTCGCCTTCGTGGTCGAGCAGATGTAAGGCGCAGTGCCTCTGCCGACGAAGGATAAGAGAATATGTCATAAGGAAGGTGGCGGGAGGAGGACGAGAGGAGGATGAGGGGGGGGGGGGGGGGGGGGGAGGGGGGATGGGGGGAGGGGTAGGGGGGGGGGGGGAAGATGGGGATGAGGAGGAGGAGGAGGACAATGAGGGAGACTGAGGACGACGGAACGGAATAGGGGGCACTGGCAATGGCGATGATGATGATGAGGAGGAGGGGGATAAGGAGGACCAGAAGAGGGACAATGATTGCGAGAAAACACATGAACCCGCTGAATATGGGAGCGCTGACGAGGATGCACGCATTGGGGAATGAGGATGCCGCGGAGGAGGTGGGGGAGGAAGAACCGAAACGGCGCGGAGGCACCTCGCGGGATGGCGACTTGTATTTCGACGCAGCACCGACGCGTCGAAGGGGCGTCAGAATCGGGGGATGTTGAGGAGGGAATGTGGGAAGCATAACGGTGAGATAACGATCCACATATATATATGGAGAGAGAGAGAGAGATGCGTTTCTAGAATGCGGAGCCGCCCCTTGATCCTTGATTGTTTGAAGTGCCACCTGTGTGCAAACGCGCGCGGCATTCGTGCCTACTGTCATGCAACTCGCTGCTGGCGAACATATGACACGCCAGAGCCTTGTGGTGCTATCTTCGCCCCTGTGCGTCGACGCCGACCTAGGATGTCTTGCGTCGTTGTGCGGCACTGTTGGATCGCAGTGGCGATGCGTCGCGTGATTGGACCCCCCATCGCGCGTTGCTGGTGCATCGGCGGCGTGCGCGCGCAGCGAGAAAGGCGTTGCTGTGGGGCTGGCGTGGAGCGCAAAGGAAGATGATCAGGAGGTGGAGGTCAGCGAGACGAGGATGAGCGGTGGCGAGAGAGGGATAGAGAGAGAGAGAGATATAAAGAGAGAGGATGCATCGGTCGCCTCCCAGCCCGGCTGCAGCCGCGCCATCGCGCGTCGGTGCGATGGCAGAGGGAGGTTGATCTCTCGCGCGCGCGGGTCGCGTTCGCCCACCCCGCATCGCGTCGGAGAGGTCGAGAGCGACCAGCCCGCGCGAGGTCAACGTCCGTCTGGTGAGCTCGCAGAAGACCCCACGTGCTGAAGGAGGATGGAGGGAGGTAGGTCGAAAGGGGGGGAATGCGGACGGCCGACGACCCCCGTCCGCGTCTTTTCTGCGCAGCTGTTCTGCCACCGGCGCGAACCCCGCGCGAGCACCCTCGTCATCGATCGAGCAATGGAGCCCTGGCTGGGCCCCGAGCCCTGGCAGCCAGACGACCAGCAGCAGCCCGAGGATCGGATTTCAAACGCGGAGGCTATGGAGCGCATCAGGGCCAAGGCTCGGAGCGACGTTCGCGCCTTCTTTAGCGACGTGGCTCTCCCTCGGCGCACAGCGATTTTGAATTCTGAAATTGCATAGCGGGCTGGTCCAAACCGCACTCGATGGCGAACGATCTGGCCCTCTCCCGCTATGCAGTTTTGGATTCCGGCTGCGGGTCCCAGGATCCTTCTTGTGGGTGCTGACAGTGCTGGGGGCCCCGCCGCCATCCACCCGTCGGGCCCGACGGGCCCCCCCAAAACGTTCGACGTCGCTGCGAACATGGCTCGCCGCATGGAGACATCGTTGAGAAACCGTCACCGCCCCCCTCACGACTTCCCATCCCTCTCCCTCGCTTTCCCACTCGCAACGGGCCCTCTCGCCCCCCCCCCCCCCCCTCCACCTCGCACTCCCCTCTCCCCCCGCTTCGAGGACCGCGATCCTCGGGCTGCTCTTCTCCTCCGCCCTCCGCTCGTACCTCGAGCGCGTGCTCGACGAACGCCCCGACGGCGCGAATCTGTCTGATGCAAGCAGCGAGTACAATTACGAGTACTATGAAAACATAGAGCGGCGTGAGCCAGCAGCGGTGCGATGCGAGCCAGCCGAACGACCCTCAGCACCCAGGCAATCAGCAGCAGCAGCACCGGCCCAAGGCCAAGGCGCCTGCGGGCGCCTAGGCGCCCAGACTCTGATGGGCGGGGTCGGGGAAGGGATGGGGCAGGGCACACTGGTAGAAGGGACATGGGAGATGGAGGGTATCCGCCCGCTCAAGGCGGCATCGATCAACGCCCTTGAGGGCGTGCACGGGTGGCTCGCTCGACTTGACCGCAAGCGGAGCTCGACCGCCAGCGGGGGGCCGCCAGCGCAGGTGGAACAACGGCGAGGAGGGCGAGGAGGAGCAGCAGCATGATGATGAGCATGATGAGAAGGAACATGATAAGGAGTGGAGGCTAACAAATGAACATCAGGGGGGGGGGGGGGGGAGGAGGGGGGGGGGGGAAAAGGAGGGGGATGGCAAACGAGGAGTCCAATATAATGAACTAGTACAAGGGCAGGGGGGAGGCGTGGAAGGGCGAAGGGGGGGAAGGGGGTGGGAGGGGGGGCAATGCGGGATCAAGATAGATAGAGACATGTACATAGGGTGGATGGGTGAAAACTCTGGTCGAATGACGACGATGAGCATGACGAAGACGTTCGCTTCGAGTTGACCTCGGGCCGGTTTCGGCGCGGCTTCGACGCGTCGAAGTCGCGCCAAAATCGAGATCAGCGCGCGTGCACACATATACACATAGATAACATACATGTGATATATATCTATATATATGGGTAAATATATATACATATATATATATGTTTTGAGAGGGAGAGAGAGAGAGAGAGAGAGAGAGAGAGAGAGAGAGAGAGAGAAGCGGGGGATGGAGAGAAGCGAGAGAAGATAGAAGAGGGAAACAGCAGAGAGGAGAGAGAAGAGGGAGATGGTGAGAGCGAGAGAGTAGAGAGGGAAACAGCAAAAATAGAAAGAGAGAGAGAGAGAGAGAGATAGAGACGAAGAACGATGAGAGGAAGAGAGAGAGAGAGAGGAGAAGGAGAAGAGAGAGAGAGAGAGAGATTTTTTTTTTTCCCAACCATCCTGTGGTGTTGGGTCCTCGTTTTGAAGAGACGTCGCCCCGCGTTCCTTCCTTCCTTCCCGCTGCCCCCTCCCTCCTCCCATCTTCATCATCATCGTCATCATCCCCATCATCGTCATCGTCATCATCATCTGTCGTCATCATCATTATCACCACCCATGTCGGCACACCCCTCACACGTTACGTGACCCCATAGGGAGCTCCACCGAAGGTCCCAGTGCGTGTGCCCGCATGCGTCCCGCACACTCATTTCGGCACACCCTTCACACGTTTCGTGGCCCCATAGGGAGCTCCACCGAAGGTCCCAGTGGGTGTGTCCGCATGCGTCCCGCACACCCATTTCGGCACACCCCTCACACGTTTCGTGGCCCCATAGGGAGCTCCACCAAAGGTCCCAGTGGGTGTGCCCGCATGCGTCCCGCACACCCATTTCGGCACACCCCTCACACGCTTCGTGGCCCTATAAGGAGCTCCACCGAAGGTCCCAGTGGGTGTGCCCGCATGCGTCCCGCACACCCATGTCGGCACACCCCTCACAGGTTTCGTGGCCCCATAGGGAGCTCCACCGAAGGTCCCAGTGGGTGTGCCCGCATGCGTCCCGC
>CAUYUJ010015087.1:222444-249944 GCA_963575745.1 Prorocentrum cordatum | reverse complement strand
GCTATGCTTTGCCACGTTGAACGTCGAGGACCACCAACGGAAGTACAACGCCAGGCTGAACCAACATTAACATTTAAAACATATTTTCATCATGCGTGACCAAACGCATTTGCAAGTCAACCAACACGCTTTGTAACATAATTCATCATGATGTACATCATATCATGACATCAGAATCAGATGACACGGCATCTCTGGGTACGTCGACAACTTCCGAATCAACCCCCCTTTGGGTCACTCTGCAATGTTGCACTATCCGCTCTGGCTGGGCCAGGCGGGGCGCTGGCGGCAGGCTGTGACTCAGATGTCGCATTATCCGCCATCGCTGAATCCTGTGGGCCAGCCGACGGGGGAGCGGGGGCTGAAATCACAGGGGCTGCCTTCGCGGCCTGGGCCGCATCTTGAGCCTCGGCGTCTTCATCCTGATCAAAGTCAGGAAGCTCCGCTGCCGCGGCTGAGGCGGGCAGTGGCGCCGACGCCCCTCCAGCCGCGGCTGGGCCGGGTGGAGTTTTAAGTACTTCTACTGCCGAGGCTGCGCTGGGCGGGGATGGAAGCGCTTCCTCTACCGCCGCAGCTGGGCCGGGCAGAGGCGCAGGAGGGGCAGGCGCCATGGGCCCACCTATGATCGCGCCGCTCTCAGTGCGAGGCTGTGAGCTCTCGCTTTTGGCGGCAATTTCAGGAGTGGGGATGAAATTCAGTATCGTCTTATGAATATTGCCCACAACGGTGGCTGCGCATTTCTTCCACGGATTTGAACAATCACCTGGCTCATGCGCGCTCCTTTTCCGGGCAATCATGCATTTGCGCTTTGCGGCGTCAATGTCAACCTCCATTAGCTGCAAATTCTCAGGATCTTCCTCGATCGAAGGGCCCTGGGAAATGGCATTCCTCCACCGATTGAAGAAGTCACGCTCTTGCTTGTGCCTTGCGGGCACGTTCTCCGTCAAAGTGATAATGCGAAACTTCTTTGATGGACCGGGCAGCGCCGGCTGCAGCATCGCCCCCCTCTGGAGCCGGGGACTCCTCTGACGAGGGGCCCCCATCTGGCTGAGGCGGGGGAGGGGCTGCAGGAGTGCCCAGTCTTTCGGTGCCTCTGGGGCGGTTAGAGCCCCCGTCCTCGGCAGTCTTGACTTCCACTTTAGCGATCTCAGTCATCGCCGCAGCGCCCTCAGCTTTCGCCGGCGGGCTTGCCCCGGCGCCGCCTTGGGCGGGCGGGGGAGGCGCAGGAAAACGCTTAAATTGTGTCTGCTGAGGTGCAGCCTTGGGCGCAGCGTTGCCTTGCTGAAGCCGCGCGTCAGTGCATTCTGAGCGCCGAACAGTCCATCTAGCACTCTTAGGCCCAGGCGGAGGCGAAGGAAGACGCGCGGCCGGCATGCTCGGAGGCGTTGGCCAAGCCTTAGGCTTTACTTCCGTCGTCACTGCGCCTGCCGGCTTGGCCGGTGGCTGTGCAGCCGTAGGTGCTGCGCTAGGTGGCCTGGCCGGTGGCCGCCCCACTGTCGGCGCGGCGCTAGTCGACCGTGCTGTTGAGCGTTCTGCTCCAGTAGCTGTGCCAGCCGGCGTGGCCGGTGGCGGCTCCGCCTTTGGAGCAGCGTTCATCGGCCTGAACGGTGGCGGATCCTTCTTCGGCATGACGTTCGCCGGCTTAGCCGGTGGCGGATCCTTCTTCGGCGCAACGTTCGCTGGCTTGGCCGGTGGCGGCGCCATCTTTGGCATGGCGCCTGCCGGCCTGTCTGACAGCGGCGCCCCCCTTGGCGGAGGCGGAGGCGCTTCCACGTTCGCGGCTGCGCCTGGCGGAGGAGGAGGCCCCCCCTCAGCCGCGGCCGGGCCGGGCGGAGAACGGGGCGCCCCCTCCGCCTGCGGCGCCGGCCGCCCCAAACGGGGAAAACTCTTGGTCGCAAGTGAAAGCGAGGCGCCGGACGGCTTGGCCGCCTGCGCCTGAGCGCGAACATCAATCGATGTTTTGTCTTTGGCCTTTTCTTCATTGTCTTTATTAGCCCGAACGAGCGCCTTGGAATATTCCGAGGCTTCGTCTTTGCGCAATGGGTTGATCCTGGTCACGATAACTCCCTCGCTTTGAAACTACGGCCAAATGTCGTCAAACGCTGGGCAATATTTCCGGCATGGGCTACGATCCTTTTGCCGCCTGGTGGGCCCCAAGTTTGGCGCCCACTCTGTTTGCACCTCGCGGACTTGGTCCGCGGCAGCTACTCCCGCAGCGTCGCGATAACGTTCAATCCCAAAGTCTTGCTCCAGGGCCCAGTTTTCTTTTCTGGCGACATGCTGCAGGAGAGAATAGGCCTGAGTGACATGAAGGGCCGCGGGCGTCCAATGGAGCGAAGTTCACTTAACGCCATCTGGGATGGGTTAAGCGTGCAACATTGCGAAGGCTTGCCCTTGATCTCTCTGGGCTTTGCATAGAAAATAATCTCCGCTGTTACCCAGATGCCATCTCCAAACGTCTCCTCGGCAACAGAATAAACAGCGCGCGTAAAGGGATCGTTAACACAAGGGAAAGAATACACGCCCACGTTTCCCATTTTGATGCTCCCGCCGTAGCGGGGATCTGATGGAAGCAGCTGATGGCCCTCCAATACCGACTGGAGGGCATTCACAGACGCACCGCGGGACTGCCTGCTCCATCCTGAGGTCAGATCTTGGACATCATTAAGCTTCTCCGTCGTTACGAAGAAGGGCAAAGTGAGCTGTGTGCAGTGTATGTTCCCTGCCCTGTGGGTCTTGAATGACAACTTCGCCCAGCCCAGGCGATCAGCAACTGTGGCCTCAGGGCCCTCGCATGATCGATCGGCCTTATTGACAGAGAACCGTGCCCAATTGGTAACCATATAAGAAGGGTCCAGGAGAGGGGTCTTCGTAGACGTCTGCAGCATCTGCTGACCCAACCAAGCTTCTCCCGTGGCATGAACCTGGAGAGTCTTGAACTCTCTGCTGCGGGCCGGATCTTTTCCGGCCGCCACCTGTGCAACTCGGCCCTCCTCCCCTGGGTAGGAGTTCGTCGGGCTCATGGGCCTGCTAAGTTTGCCGCTCTTCACAGTGAACGGTCGAAGGAAATCGAAGTACTGTGGTTCCTTGCTCGAAGGATCACGATAGGGCAATCTCATTGTGGTCTCATAGAACTTGTGCACAGGACAATCGTTCTCCCAATCGTTATTATTGTCGGGATCGCCGCCGACTCTGAGGCGCTTGGGGAATTTCTCTCCGCTGAGCCTTCCTCCCACACCGGCAAGGCATTTCTTGCGGATGGCCTCCTCGGCCGCTTCGCCGGGCGCCATGGCGGCCTGTGCACAAGTCAAAGGGGCAAGCACAGGCTCGCGGGACGGCTGGGCCGCCCGCTCTGCAGTGATTCACCCGAGGCGGCTTGGCCGCTGGGTTTAGCAATAGGCACTAATTTCGACAGCTCCTCCAACACGGCGCGCATGTATTGATCGTTCTCAACTTACTCCGTAGACAATCGGAGGCGTTCCCCTTCCGGGGGCATGCCTGGACAAAAGGAAAGACTTCGTGGCAGGAAATATCGCTGTTCCCGCCGCGCAGAAAACTCCTCGCGCGCATTTCCCCGTCTGAGAAAATGAATGAATTTGTCCGAGAGCTTGTAATGAATGGCCCCGTCCCCTGATCCGTCTGGGACGGCAGGGAACTTCGCAGGGTTCAAATGCGTCCGAAACAGACGAGTGTTGAACACGGACTTGGGCACATTGTTCTCAGTGGGGCTCCACTCTTGCCAGTGCCTGACCAACTCTTTGAAGGTAGCCTCCTCTGCTGTGCGCCCGCCCTCTCGTCTCTTCGTCGATGGATTGCCCCCCAGAACGGCTGGGCCGCCGGAGGGTTGGCAAAAGAACAGAGCAGCAAGTCTCGCGGCCTTTAACATATGCTCTGTAAACATCTCGGCCGCCTTGCAACTCACCATTCGTCCGTGTCTGTCTATCTGGTAATCGCTATGTTCTGACAGAAAATTGTAAGAATCGCCGACGGGGTGCCGCATTTTGCGGCAAAGGCATGCACCATCAAGAATCATGATGCGCGGGCATATCCCCGCGGCCTTGTAGTCCTCAATCCGACGGTTCATCTGAGCTCGGACAGGGGTGGCCACGTCGTCCCACATCGGGTCGACATCGCAACCTCCATCCGGGGACTGCCAACACCTATGGTCTCCTCCAATGTACAAGCTCTCGATCGCACCATCAGGCGAACGCTTAACCGCGTCGTCTATGATGCGATCAGATGTCTCGAGAATTACTCGGAGGGCCCCAGCGAGAAGCCGCGGGTCCTCGCCCCGCTTCCCTTCGACACGAACGCCGAGCAAATTGCATGTCGACTGGTCAGAAATGTCAATGAGGAACCAGAAGACAAACCGCACTGGAGCATGGACCCCTTTCTCATAATGCTGATGCCCGGGGCCCGACCATTTGTGCGACCGGGCGGCTTCCTGAAAGACGGGGCCTTTGCAGTCGCCCGCGACATTAGCGGACATGCCATGAACAAGTTCGCGCATGAAATGCATGACATGAAGGCTTGGCGCGACGTTCTTTCCGGCCGCCGTTTTGAACGAGACCGTAGAGTCAGAAACAATATGAACAGAACAAGACCGAAATTTGTACTTCTTGAACTGCATCTTGCACAAAGGGTGGAACAAGTCCTTGGGGGGCCGCCCGGTCGCCATCATGGCCGCAATGTCCTCGCCAACAAATGGGGCCCACGAGTGCCCATTCTGGCGGGCAACCTGAGTTATGGCCTGGCACCTGTCTTGGAACGACAGATTGTTCGTCCAGGCCTTCAACCGAGGATCAGTCATTTCAACATTAAGCAAAAGAAACTCGGATGCGCGAGCCTCCCACTCGTGCGTGGGCGGCTTGGCGTCCTCAGCGAATTCATTCCTGTGCCAATGGTAGTCGAGGACGTTCCAGGCACCGCGCCCAAGGTAGGGCGGGCCCTTTCCTTCGCCATCGACTTCCATTGGCCCCGGGTCAAGGGGCCCACCTCCGCTGCCGCCCCCAGGGGTGCCGCCGGAGGGCGGAGGGCCCCCTGTGGGAGAGCCTCCTGAGCCTGACGGGGCCCCTCCACCACCGGCTGGGCCGGGGGGAGAGCCACCGCCAGCCCCGCCCTCGGCTTGGCTGGGCGGGGCAGCTGAACTTGAGGCCGACCCAGCGGATGGTCCGCCGGCCGCCTGCCGCCCAGCTCCTCGATTATCTAAAAGCTTCGGTGGCATAGAGCCAATCGATGGGAGCGACATCGCCATGTTCGCTTGATTGCTGGCCGAGCCGACTGAGTCGGCCGGCAGCTCCGCCCTCAAGCTTAGCCTTTTCGGCGCCTCGACCGGACTCTCTCCTTTTTCTTTGGGTGACCCCTCTGGGGGCGCCTCAGGTTCTGGCTGCCCAAGATCTGCGAGCGAAAATGGCTTTTCGCTAGCAGCGACTGGGTCGTGCTGCTCAGCCGCAGTCTCAGTGATTGGCGGAGCGCGTGGCTTCTCATTCGAGCCAACACTCCCTCCAAGCCCAACGTTCGCGAGCCATGCTTGGAAATCGTCGGGGCGCGAAGCGCCGAGGAATCGCCGCACGCCAGGCCGCAGCCTGCTCGGGAGAAGACTGAAAATAACCTGCTCCGGCTGACTCGGCGAGAGCCTCCTCGACCACATGCACTGGCATGTAGAGGCGGCCCTTAACAACAAGCAAGGCAAACATAGTACCCCATCCGACCCCAACGACTTGGCCGCGGGGCGGGGCGTGCATGGAGGGGCCCCACATGTTCAACCAAACAATAGGGGGGCCCTCAATCCTAGTGTCCACCACTGGGACACTAACGAAGTCACCGAATCTCGTCAGACGCCGCTTGGCTGGGCCAACGGTGGGACCAACGACTTCTCCTCTCCGGAGCGTGCGGACATAATGGCCGGACTGCCCTGGCTCTCTCGTGTGTGACTTGCAGACCATTTTCGTGGTTTCATCAGGGTATGACTGAAAATAAGTACCCCCAGGAATCTGCTCAACCTTAGGGGGGCGCAATCGAAATGGCACGTGGCTCTTCTGTCGAATGTCGCCCAATTGGTGACCCACGGGTCCTGCGAGACACGAGAAAACAAACGTTCAAAGATCGTCTGTGAGTTGGCGGCCAAGTCTTCCCTTAACGCGGTAACGACTTGGTCGCCACGCGAATGCAAGATATCGCGCCGCCACACTGCGTGGCGCCAGCTCCACCCCTTTGCGCGTAGGGGCAAGGCGGCCACTCCATCACTAGGTCTGGTCCACGCAGTCTTGGTGGGCCAACAGAGAAAGACAGTCTGCTCCTCGTGGGCATTGTGCTTCCCACGAGAGGAGGCGGCTGCCCTCTTGGCCGGCTTATCGTTGTCAGCAACAGCAGGAGCAGCTCTCTTGCGAGCTGCAATCTCCGCTGCGCAAATCTCAACGCCGCCCTCCATTTCGATGTCCACATCCATCATAACATCGCTGGGGCTAAAAGGATCAGGCATTCTCCCAGCCGGCTGGGTCGACGGGATAGCGCCCCCACTCGGCTGGGCCGATGGGGGCGCCTTTTTGTTCGCATTGAGAGGGGCCTGTCCTTTTGGTCCGGCTAGGGTTTCGTCGCCAACGGACAAGTCCGAGGAGGGTTCGTACATGAGATCATCCGAGCAAGCCGAAGTCACGTCTTCCCCCGACGGCTGGGCCGCTGGAGTATCCGGCGGTTGACGCATGGATTCAGCCAAAGACCAATCGGGCGCGCGGGGGCCGCAGCAGGCGGGGCCCGCGCAGCCGCAGCGGGGCGGCGGCGCGGTCCGAGGGGAGGCCGGGCGGCGGGTGGCCCGCGCAAGCTGTGGAGACAAAACGGCAGCGGCACACGTGGAATTAGAAGAGGAGACAGAATGATGACGAGATGACAACGTGCGCTCAACAGCACGAGCAACAACAATGTGAACCTGCTGGGCAAAAGCATAAGTATAATCTTCTGCTGACTTACAATCCTTGCCTCTGGCCTCAACATGCTCATGCGTGCCGTCAGATCTGCGATCGAGTCCCTCAATCACGTCATGAGATGTGGATGCAATCGTCCAGGGTTTTTTCCATGAAATTACCCTCTCTGCCCCTCAAACCATGCGCACACCCATGCAAAGCCGCTTGGGCGAAACCTAGCTCTCTCATGAACTCTTTCACCTGGGGGCCCCTCCAATAATTACACTGAGTAGGCCACTCAGGACAGACCGTGCCCCCCGCCTTGTGCACAGCACGGGCAATCTCACGGAAGTTCCACAACATATATCTAAAGTCGGCCCTAATCCCTCGAAGCCTGCGCATCGCTCTATGATTCCCAGTGCGAAAATAGCGTGCTTCATTCACGTATTGCCAGGGGGAACCACCCGTACAGGGCATTGAACCCCATAGAGCTATGCGTTGTCCTTTGAACTTCCGAATATCATTTAGAACCAAAATTTTCCATTATCGGTTCTCATATCCTCCTTCTCCGTGTATCATATCACCTTACAAGAATTATCAGCGGAATTCCTGGGGTTACCAATCCTGCCCTCAAGGTCACAACAATATTCTATTAAGAGTCGATCCCAGTTCCACGGGGTGGCCGGGGCGCAGTCGTCCCGGATCCAGAATTTGGTCCAGCCGGTCCATCTACTTGGATGATAGTCGCCATCGCTGGAATCGCCATTCGAATTCTGCTCAAAGGGGTGATGATATTTTACATCCTCATCACGCCAGTTATCCGCACGGTCAATAGTTGTTAAACCATGGCGGACGTTGATCGCATAGGTACGACGCTGATCGGCTAGTCTGTCTGGGTCAACTGGGCAATGTGTACTTATGGGTGTAAACGTGACAAGTCTAGAAACGAAGTGCCAACGTCTAAGGCTCTTTCCGCGTTGAGTCCAAGGATCCTTCTTGTTTTGAAAGTTAGCAGCAGCAGCAGGGGAAAGGTGAGGAAGAAGAAGGTTGTAACCAAACGTGTCTTCTTCTTGCTCGGTGTTAACTGGCTCGGGTTGTGATTGCGCATCACAATTTACTCGTGACAAAGCCGATGCAACAGACTCACTTTCACTCTCAGTTAGGTCAGTTAGGTCAAACATCACCCTCATTTCAATCTCCTCCATTGACCTGGGCTTATCGGAGCTTCTCCTGGAACCTTCTCTTTTCGTAACAAGAGTAGTTGTACCCGCGACCGCGGCTTGGCCGGGAACGTTTGCCACCACGGTTTGGCCGGGGGCAGCGTCGGTGGCAGCCGGGCGCTTGTCGCCGTTTGGTGCCGCTGGGATATTTATTGGTTTTGGGGAATGCATAGCGTGCTTACCCTTGTAGAGACGCTTCTTCTTATTATTCATCTTTTTACTAGGTGCAACAGCTCCTCTCCGCAAGGCCGAACTAGGACCTAAGCGGAGCTTGAGAACCCCCCCGGGTCTCAGGGGGAGGCCGTCTGAAAACGTCATATCTAAATAGTCTTGGTACCGCTGGGCGGCCCAGAACTTGGGAGTCACTACGTTGACAAGATATAATACCTTAACCCAAGCCAACGGGTCTGTGAATCGCTTCGTTCCAATGTCGGCAACCTCATGTTGTGTCCGTTCGTACTGAAGTTCCACGATGCCTCGGGAAAACTGTTCAGATACTGCGGCAGCGCCTATACGATGAGTTCGCGGTAGGTGCATCAGCTTCATGGACCCTCCTGCTTTAACGACCTTGCAAACTGCCTGGTCATCTTCTAAGAACAGGCAACGCATGTGTCGTCCAAGCAATATTAACCGGAGCGGAAGAGCTGCAAGCAGCTCTTTTCGCAGGGCAAGGTCGGCAGCCACAATCTCAGCCTCAAGGGTGCTGTGAGAAACGCACGTCTGTCGCTGAGATTCCATAGATTGGCCTGCTCTAGTGTATGGGCCCCAAATCGCTTGATAACTGGCACTCGTGCTCCTGTGTGTTCGGATGTCACTGGCCAGATCCGCATCAGAGTATTGCTTCAACGAGACATCCTCCATGCTATCTCCAACCCATGAGGACACGCGGTAGTGAGAAGTGCACTTGACATAACAAATGAAGCGGAAAAGATCCATGTCTTGTTGCTCTGTCCATTTGGTAATGCAGCTCGCTGTATGGCAAGCAGCGCGGAGAAGGTCATATCGAGCCGTTCTCGCACCGTATAGGATCTTCATCAAGACTTTCGCCGCAATGGGCTGGAGCACGCCCGACTGGGTCGGCGGCTCCGGGTCGTCGGGGCTGACCGCTGCGGCATCGAGGCCGTGCACCATTACCTCTTGGTCAGGGGGCCCAACGTCAACATTGATGTTTACGGCTGACGCTATGGCCTCTTCCGCGGGAGGGCAAACTTCGCCTCGGGGCCCGCCTTGGCCGCCCTCGAGGTCAGCAAGTTCGGGGCCAAAAGGAGTGCCTGCAGCAGGAGACGTAGATGGGTCAGTATCTGTGAGCTGGGCATATAATGTAACACAAAAGTCGAATAATTCAGTCATGTCGTACTCTATGACCCTGGCCTGTTTGGGTTCTCCAGGCTGGCATGGCTCAGGCGGCTGGGCCGCTGCGTCACCCCCCGTTTCGTCTTCAGCACTCTCGTCTGGGACGGATGTGTTCTTCTGAACTTTAGGAGGCGGCGGGTCCAATATCGTGGGCAACTCACCTTGCCACTCGACAAGCTGCGTGGATTGCCGGTGTTCGCATCCCAAATATCGCCCTACCGCTGTCGGAGGGTCTACCTCTGCACCTTTGGGGCAATTGGGAGACGGGGATTGCAGCAGCTTCCATCCTTGGGCTAACTTGTCGGCAGGACCTGCCAACTTGAAATCATCAACGTAGATGATCAAGAAGAGTTTCAACTCAATGTGAAAATCTCAGATGCGCCACGGGCTGCATTTGATAAAACCGTTGGCCGTGACATGCCCTGCGCAATGTTGCTCCCAATGCCCCTCTGAATCAGGGTGTCCGTACAAGGATAAAATCAATGGGCATACGGGATTGCGCATGTGCGACCAGGACTCAAACAACTCTTCGCGGGGCAGAAACACCCATGTCGGGGTGCCACCCAGCTTAGATTGAGTATAGGCCTGACGGGCGTCGGCCTGTTCAAAACTATGTCATTCAAAATGCCCGTAGGTGTCAGCTGCTTTGCTAGCCTGCATTGTAGCAGGGCTGCTGGAAAGCTCCTGAAACAAAGCCACATCTTTATTCTGATCTTTCACGCTGGAGCCGTCGAAGACGACCCGGCCCTTATATTTACGATCTTTGTGTCCTAGCGGCACCTCGGAATTCTTTTCGACAAGGATCGCGAACAGACGACCAAAGCGAGCAATCCTCCCTTTGAGTTCTGCAACAACATCGGCATATTCCTTGACGCCTTTCTCGTCCCATGTGCCTGTTTCTCGCAATCGGTCCCACTCTTTCCTCAAAGCGGCCTTGGCATCTTGGTTAGCCTGGGCTTCGACTTGGGAAACTGATCGCGCAACGGCGGCGTCGATCCGAGTCTGTCGCCACTCATTGGGAAGTTGGAAGGGCTTTTCAACAACTGAGATTCGATCAGTAAAATCGTTGCACAGGTAATCCAAGTCGAATCTTTCCTTCTCGCGGCGACCTGGCAGTGGGGCCGAGCTATGCTGCAACGGCATTCGAGGCGCGCTTCGCCGCGATGCGGCGGCCGCCGGACTCGAGGTCTGGCTTGCCTCTTGTGTCGCCTCAGATTCCGCATCGGATAATGGATCCCTACCGACTTGGCCGGAGGGATCGCCGTCGCGTGCGATAGTACCACCGTGCCAAGTTTGCTTCCACCAGACGTCTTCATCATCCGAAAAAAAAATCATCTGAGTCTTCTTCAACGGAGGAGTCGGTGGCCACAGCTGCGGCTTGGCCGCCCTGCGCCGCCTGTCTCCGAAATCGCTCAACTACCAATGGAGCGGCTCTCCTTGCCTTTGGGTGTGTCGCAAGATAAGCGGCATCCTCCTCAGATAGTGGGCGAGCCGCGGCTGGCTTGGCCACCGCGGGCTCGGGTGGAGTCGCTGGATCTTCCACGTCCAAGCCTATATCGCGCAAGAGGGCAAGACAAGGGCCGGGGTCCTCAATGCCAAAGAATCCTTTCTTTTCGGCCTTGCATTGCTCAACGGCCGCTCGGCGTTGGGCCTGATTCATAAACCAGCGTCCAGGATGAATGCCAGGATTGGTGGATTCAGGCAATTTCTTGAGCCATTGGGCACCGCGCTTTTGATCTGGGTCTGTAACCCGCACTCGAGGCACGGGAACGCAGTCGGGATCGTCATACAGTACAACTCGGATGCTGCATGTTTTCCGACGAGCTGTCAATGGAAGCTTTTGTGTTAACTCATCTTTCGTTAGACCAACGACAATACGTCGATCTTCATGGTATTTCATCGTATCAGAGTGCTGAGTCGCGCGAGCAAGGAGCTGTCCTTTCCCGGGAACCCTTTCGCACGGCTTGGCCGCCGAAAAGTTAGATTGTCGATCCAAACGGTACTCAATTTGAGCGAGACCTAGCTTCTGCTCGCGATCTTCATCTGGGCGAGAGTCTCGCTGTGGGCCCCGACCGTCCATGACCGCAAGCTCGTCATCCACGCACAAACCCCCTGGACCGTCGTCATCGTCGGAATCGGCCTCGGAGTCTGGCGGCGGTGCGCCCACGCCTCCTCGGGGAGGCGGCGGCATAATCACAGCGGGGTCCTCTGCGCAGAACGGATGGACCGATTGCGCTCCTGCCCCCTGCCCCGAACCGTCTGGGGCGGCCGCGGCTTCGCCGGCGGGAGGGGTCGTAACGGAGCGCACTCCAGTCATCGCCTTCTCATGCGCTTTCCTCATGGGAAACTGTGGCGTCTGGTCATCAGCAGTGCCATCTAGGATGTTGCTGCAGACTTGATCGGACTTTTCAATGGTGGGTCGCTTGCCTTCAGGCGCGCGCCCTGATGCCATGTTAAGTTCGCCCAGCTGTCTAAGTGGCACAACATAGCTATCTGGACCAACCACGCCCCCCGCTTTGTGGACATACCCTGGGTATACTCCAGGAATCATCGTACCACCAGTCTTGGCGGTCCGAAATCTCGACTCTGGCGGGGGCACATAACGTGCAAGGGACCCGAAAGGAAGAAGCGGCGCCTCAAACTGATGTCCAAAGCGACGCTCCCAACTCGACTTCCCTTCTTCAGGGGTCCTGGCGATGTAGCAGAGACAAAAATATCTGACGGCGTACGTCCAGCATGGCGGTGGAAGGCCGGCCTGCATGAGAAGAGCCCGGGCCCCCATCTGTACCACGCCGTTTGCACGTTCAGCAACAGCGTTTTGCTTCTTGTTTCCTGGGATGGTAGGATCATGGGCAATCTTGAGCTCGTAACATGCCCTTGCAAGCTCGCGCGCACCATCTGTATAACAATATTATACCTTTCCTCCCGGGGCTCTGAGGTCTACTAAAAAGTTACAAGTGTGAACCGCAGACTTGTCGTGAACACCATGAGCGGCGAGAAAATCAGTAGCTCGGTCGCGAAAAGTCACACATGCGGTCTCATCGTGGAGCCCCCGCGAGAGTTCATCCATCGCAAACCAATGATCCATCGTCGTCAGTTGTCCAAGCGAAGTGGGGTTAGCGTATGGGCGGGAAACCTTCAGCCCTTTGTTGCGCGCTTTGCGCTGCTGTCGTCTGAGAGCTTTGGCCCAATTGCATACTGAACACTATGGGTTCTTGGGAGTATGAGTTAGGAGATGCGCGAGGGAGGCTGCGACCTTCTTGAGTCACTCGGCAAGGGGGGCCGACACCTCAACCTCTGCATCATCTGAGTCTGGATCTGACGGTGCGTCGATGTCGACTAGGTCGACGCCGTCAGCGTCTCCAACTTCACCCTCCTCGGGCCTGGGGGCCGCGCCCCTCGCATCGGAGTCCAACCCATGATCCATGTCGCAAGGAAGGCATCCTGAGACCCCGTACCAACAAGGGCTCTTATATGCGGCTGCGCAGGCCACGGCTTGGCCGGACTGATCGTCGGCCCCACCGACGGCTTGGCCGTGGCATGGCAAAGTCAAGAGACAACTGGAGGCAGCGATGCCGGTAGGTGTCCGAGTCCAACCGCATTCGCTAGCCTTGCGAGGCGACTGATAGAAATAAGTGATGGCATCCGCAGAATCTAACGAGGACGGAAAAACGGGCGCGAACTCAGCCGGCCGTCCGTCAACATAGCTGTGGTTTCCAATCAACTCATGCGTATGCAAGTATATGGTTACGCGAGTCTGAACAGCATGGGGGGGAGGTCCTCCCGCCGATTCCACATTATCCAGAAATGCCTTGGCGCCTGGCGTCACGCAACGCCACCGCTCGGGAGTTTCACCCTCCCCAGCGGCAGCCGCGCACATCCACTGACCCAGCGCCTCTTTGCCTGGAAGGGTCAAGTACGGAATCTCGCCCTCGACGATCAGGTCCACTCTTTGACCGTTGGGCAACAGTAGGTAGGGCCTTCGGCCTGCTGGCCAGAAGAAGCTAAAGCCGTGATCCATGCACCGCTTACCTACCGAGGTCACGCACGGAGTCTCCAGCATGACCAACGCGTTAAAACGAACACCCTTAAATTTGGGGCATGCGATGCGAACTGAACCAAAGGCTTTTGACTCTCCCCCGGCAGTATGCAGAGCGATCGATTGCGGAAGCTTTCGAATCAATATCATTGCACCTGCGCTCTTGATATCTTTCCGCTATGATGTTGTACCCACACCCCGCACCAATGATAAAGCTCAGCGCTCCAAGATTTGCAGCATCTTTGTCTGTACATTCCGCAGCGGCTGTGCCGCGTGGGCCCCCTCCCCCCTCCTCAGTCCTCAACCAAAGGTGCCAGACGTCATCTTGTACGTCTGATGCCTTGATTAGGGCCTCCGCCGCAGATGCTCTCCACTGGGTGGACAACTGTTGGCGTGCTTCATCTGGGGACCTCCGCCTGTCTTCGTCGCTTGAGGGCAGCTCTTCTAGGTCGCGGCGACGCGCCTTCCTACAAGCGATGGCGGGGTCCGCAGTCGAGGGGTGAAACCGGCGCGGAATTTGCGCCGACCCTTGGTCTGAGATCGGATGCAACTCTTGCTGGGGGGGGGGGGTCGCTCCAATGCATCTTGATAGCGTCCCGAGAAAGAGGGTGCAGGAAATTGGCAATAATAATTACAAGACTCTCAACTCGCTACGTTCGTGGAGGGACTCTCCACTGGAAGCGCGTTTGTCAACTCCTCTGCCTGTATTTAGAAAGGCCTTTGGAAAATGAGGGCCGGCCTGCTTCTGCCCAGGAAGGCCCCGAACTAACGGAGCAGGGCGCGCGGGCGCGCCCGGGCTGACTGGGTCAGTGGACGCATTTCTGCCCTCCGCATTCAGATTGACCGACGCGGGCACTGCCGCGTCCGTCTAGCGAGGAAGGCAAGACATATCACCCTTAACAGAATTATTCCAATCAGTCCGTCCGCACTGGCGGCGCGGCCGCCAGTGCTGAGCCAGTGTCGCGGACGGTTGGGCGTGGTCTGGGCGAACCAACAATCCTTCCCATGCGTGCACTTTCCCGTTTCCTTGAAAGAGCGACAAATCTCATCCTTGCTTTTGCCTCTGCCTTTGCCCTTGTCTCCATCACTCCTGCGTCTCTCCGAACTAGAGCCGCCGCCCCCCGCGGATGAACAGACATTGGCAGCGGCGGCATTGGCTTGTTTTACCGTGTGCTCATATCCCATAGTCCTTCCCGCTTTAAGCTTGGCTTGTTCATACTTGTCACGCTTGAGCTTTTCTTCGTCGGCCAAGGCCCTGCGTTGTCTGTAGCAACCGCCCTGGGGCCCACGGCAGTTCTTAGGATCGCGCGAGAAAGGGTGGCGCGGCAACTTGCTCTGTTTTTCGCGCGAACGATCGGATTGGCTCCGAGTCCGCTGCTGCGCGCCTTTTCCACGGCCACCTGCTGGGGTCTGAGAGCGGCTCCGTGCCTTTCGGCCTCCGCCTTTAAGTTTCTCAGACCTCCCTCTGGAACGCGTGTTCTGAGCTGGGGCAGCGTTCGCCATAGCCCCCGCAGCCGGCTGGGCCGGGGCGGCAGCTTTGGGCTTCTTATGATTAAATGGGCAACCCTGACCCGCATGCGGGCAGGTCCGTCCCTTACGGACAAGTTTGCACGTTGTCTCGCCCTTCGTCGCTCCACTCTTCATAACATCCGTGGACTTCCCGAGGCGCGCTGCTACCTCTGCCGCAGCGGCTTTGCCGTTGAGGCCTCGGCGATCATCGTTGCCGTTGCCTCCGCCGCCGCCCAAGCGCGTCTGTCGAGCACGTCGGTTCAAAGTACCCTCATGCAGATTGATGTTCTGCTCTTCCTTCTCACGCAACATCATCCATTCAATCTGGGCCATGAGCCATTCGTAGGTTTTCATGCCCGTCCCTGGCTTGTCCGCAGACAGATCATACAGTTGACAAATCATGTCCGAATGTTTCGGCTTCCTGCGTTGCTCGAAAAAGTGCGCATGGATTGAAGCTCGCATCTCGTCAGACGGAGGTCGTACGCCGTAGAGTTGCTGATGCACATCTGCCCATTCATTGTAGAATGGTACAACTCAGCATCTGGGAGATTGGGATCAATAACAACCTTGAATATGTCACGCGAAATGCGATATTGACCCAATTCCGATCTGACTGAACACCAGTACCAAATGGCCCGTATCATTTCGCGCCCTGTTTAAGAGTCTCTTTTCATTCTGGGCGCCGAATTCCATACGATTGATCTGGTGAAGGAAGTGAGTGTGATGAATGGAAAGATTGCGATTCCTACGCATTTTGTTAGATTTCTCCATCAAGTTAGTGGCGATCATGATGTCAAGGCGTCGGAAGCGACCCGGATCTCTAAGCTGTTATTTAGCCACAGTGTGGTCCATGGCTTCCACGATCCAAAGCTGTGCTTCCTGAATCTCAGGAGACGATCCATCCACAGCGCGGACGGTGTGCATCTGCCACTCCCGTATGTTTGTAACATCGGGAGTGTCCATCATATCGACCTTTTGGTTGTTCCCAACCTGTCCCCACTGATCCAGAGGGGTACTCTCGTCAAGACCTCCCGCGTCGTTAGGCCCGCCTGGGCCCTGAGGCACGCCACGGCCGCCTCCACCGCCCGAGGATCCAGAACCCCCCGGACTGCCTGGAGGCGGCTTCTCTGACTGGTCTCGGACGGCATGGGCGAGTGCGGACAAGATTTCGGCACTTGGTGCGGTACTATGATCATCCCCATCATTGCTCTGCCCTGCCCCGCCAGGCGGCGCGGCTGCTGGCATGTTATCCTTACCTCCACCCGGCGGCTGGGCCACTGGCGGCCTCGCTGGTCCCGCCTTGGTGAAATGATGACAATTAACAAAGGTCATGTCATCAACGATCCCTGTCAACTCGGCATTGATGGGTACATTGTCCCCGGAGATGCCGGGCTTGGCCGGGCCTCCGGCGGCAGGGCCAGGGGCAGTAAAATGGGGTTGCATAGCTGGCCTGACGGGCGTCTCCAGTGAAAGCTGAGGCATATCAAACTGATGGAACCTGGGCAGTTTGTCCAACGCTTTCTCGATAAATTGGAAGGATTCCACACCCATAGTCCTCGTCATCTCTTTAGCCGTTTCATTAAAGGCTGCCTCACGGTCAGCAGCTTGCAATCGAGATCGCATATGTTGCTCTTTTTCTTTCAAGGATTCAGCGATGGCAGCCTTGAGCTCCATCACTTTTTTCTCCGATGCAGCTGCGCGTGACAGCGCTTCTTCTTTCTCACGAAGGTTGGCAGCTGACTTTTCTGAGCTCAATCGAAGGTGTTCCTCAGCTTGCTCCTTCATCCTCTGCATGTTACACTTGTCAGCGTAAATATCATCAAGGAGCTTCTGCTGTTGGGCCCGAAAGTTGGGGTCAGCGCTATGTCGCTTCCATTGCTCATCCCACTCCGCCTGTTCCACAGGCAGGCTTCTTCTTTGAGCACAAGCGACGCAGCGCTTCGTGCTCATATCAAAATGGTATTAACAACTTGGCGATCCGCAAGTGGCGCATGAACCGACCTTCGGGTTCGAACAGACTGAGCAATTTTCGTCAGTGCCCCCTCTCGCGGGCCGCGGCTGCTGGGCAGCTTTTACCCGCAACAGTGGCGGCATCCCGCCCTCTAGGGGCGCCGAGCTATGCTGGGCCTGCGACGACGTGGCACCAGACGGCTGGGCCGCTGGAGATGGTCGTCTGCTCGCCCACGCCGGCTTGACCGGTGGGCGCGCTTCGTCGCCTGATTGTATCTGCCGAAGCGATGCCCTAGCATCTTCATGCATCTTGAGCTCTTCTCGATACTGATTATTCTGATCAACTACCGTCGCAGTTATAATCTGCGCACTGGCCGCTTCTAGCCTGGCGGCGCAAAGTTGATCTTGGAGCTCCTTTCTTTCATGCTCTGCCCTGGCCATCGCAGCCCCCCCCCCCTCTAGTCTCGCCGCCGCAGCAGCGGCGCAGGCGGACTTGGCATCTACAGATTGACTGCTTGCCGCCGGGGCAGCCTGTCGTTCAGAAGATAACGTCTCAACAATCCTGTTCTCGGCTTCTTCCGCGCGCTGCTGGGCAGCCGCGGTCTGATAGGACATTTGTTCCATCGGCTCTTGTTCCCGCCGACTGGCAGCTTGGGCCAGGGCGATCCTGTCAGCCTCGAACCTCTTCTGAACATCGGCAATAACTGCGTTCATCTCTTCTCGATCCAACCGGGCCTGTTCGGCCCTCTGGGCTTCTAAGACCATGGTTTCTTGCTGTCTCTTAGTCTCCATGATTCTGGCCTGATCCTGCATGGCGTGGATAAAAAGGCACTGGCAGTTATGTTCTTCCATCTGGAAGCAGTCCTCACACAACCATTGCCACAGTTGGGACACACGTCAGAACAGTACCCACACACTGGGCGCTTACAAGGCCCCCCCTGTTTGCGGGCTTTCCCCGGACACCTGCCCCTCGCCTGGGGCGGGCAATTAGGGCCTGGATTCCAACGCGCCTCGCGCGTGGAAATGGCACTGTTGCTCCTCGAAGTCGATCGGGCGCCAGATCGTGGGATCCTGGGCCGCCCCCTGCTCGAAGCAGACGATCGAGGGCGAACGCGTGTGCTCTCCGGTGGCTTGGCCACCTCTCGAAGCGCCTCATCCCGTTCATCCTGTTCAATCAACTCTGGGAGCGAGGCCGGGGGATCAAACGTGCCATCATCCTCAACTACCGCGGGCAGTGACGGCTGTCAATCTCCTGGGGCGACGGCAGTCCGGTAGAACCCCTCCTGAAGCGTGGAAGCATTCAAATCATAATCTTCATTCCTGTGCTTCTTATGCTGAGGAGCTGGCGTTCGACCCGTGGTCTCCCGGCCATGCTTGATATGAAGTTGGGAACTCATTTCAACCTGTGCCGCCTGGGGCGGTACCTCAGCGATTGGGAGAACGGGGGGCGGTATCGATGTTCCCCATGGCTCGTGTACCGCTGGGACCTCGCGGTCTAGGTCGCTGATCGTGGTTTCTAGATCTGGTTTCGCAAGTGCCTTCCCAAGAGCTTCCAGGTGATCGTTGTCAACGGTCTCCTGTCCTGGGGATGACCTTCGGTCTGGGACGGGGCGGTCGGCAACGTTCATTAGCGGCAAAACTCGGCTCGGTGACACTTGGTAACCAGCATACTCCATGTCAACTTCCATAGAGTTGACATCGTCTTCGTCATCAGGCTGTTCGTCGCTGTCTTGACCGGGTTGCCCGTTCAGGGCTATCGGGATGGGGTGCGTCCCGCGCGGACGACCCCGACCGTCTAGCACTGCGGGGAGCGCACCGCTGGACTCCTTTACGTCTCGCGACCTACTGGCTGGGCCAGCGGCCGGCTCAATAGAACGCATGGCAATCGGGCTGGGATGTATTGTTTCTGAAGACTCGGCGCCTGGCATTAACGGCTGGGCCGTTCCGCCTTATCGGGTCTGGGGTCTGTTCACGATCTCTGATCGGAATACGAGTGGGAGAATCATCTGCAAACAAATCTAATCACCCGGGTGACTCCAACCTAAGACCCATGGAGGCCCAACCGGAAAGAAAAAAAAATGGGGCGCGCCGAAGAACCCAGGGGGTCCGGTTTCCGCGGAGGAAAGAAAAAAACCCTGGCGATGGGGTTCGAGCACGGGGGTTACCCCCCCCTCAAATTCCGGAAGAGGAATGAACTCCCAGCCGCGGGGGTGCCCGCGCGAGGGGCCCCACCCCCCCAAGCGCAACCAGAGGAAGAAAAGCGTGTAGGGATGTTGTACGGGGGACTTGTACGAGGGAGTTGTACCAGCACTCGGAACTTGGATCAGAGAGTTGTTATAGTACCACTTAAACCGGGGAATTGTACGGGGGAGTTGTGCTCGGGAGTTGTACCATGGAGTTGTACTAGTACTGGGGATTGGCGATAGGGCGTTGTTCTAGGGGGCACAATTTTACCAGCTGTAATATGATACCAGCTGCACTCGAATATTTGCACGGCAGGACAACGTGCTCTCTAGGAACAACTGCGCGATAGGACATGATAGTACCAGTTGTACTCAAGTACGAGTTGTACGGTAGTCGGAGGGGTTCAGGGGTTCCAACGGCAACGCGCGCGGGGAAGAAAGAAAGAAATCCATGCGCCGCCAGGGGTCCCGGGTTTAACGGGTCGCCGCGAAGGTTGACCCCCCGCGGAAAGAAGAAAAGAAATCCGGCCGGGGGGTTGGGGGGTTGAGGGGTGAGTCACGGGGGCGATCAAATCTATGACTTCTCACGCAACCCCTCCATGAGAAACCCGAATAGGATTAGAAGGAGGAAGAGAGCGGCTCACCCCTGGGCCGCTGTCCTTTTGTCCTTGCCCGTCTCGATGCACATCGTGTAATCTCGCGGGCAATTCGGCTGTCTCAGCATAGCTCATTATCATGGCGACTTGGTCGCGGGTTTCGGCTGATAACCATTCTTTCCTCCGAGAATCGGGGTAAGATGCCAAAGGAATTAAGGTCTCATGTTCACTACGCTCAGTGGTAGAGGGTATGAGATGAGACATCGATGAAACAATCTGTTCTCCGTTAAGCAAATGCACTCAAGTATAGGAAGGGAGGAGGCCGGCCGGCCGACGCCCGGACGCGGGCGCGCAGCAGCACGCTCCTTTTCTCACTCGAGCAGCAAAAGTAGCTGCGGAATATAGTGATACTTATGTCAAAGTATGACAAGGCAGGCAGCAGGAGAGGCAACTATCTGATGAGGCGGAGAGGAGCATGTTTACTAAATCGTCATCATCATCATCGGACACCATCAGCATCGTCACCATACTCATCATCACCATCATCAACATCATCGGGACACCATCAACATCATCAACATCAGCATCATCACCATCGTTGGGCCACCATCGTCAAAAATCATCATCATCACCTCATCATCATCGTCATCATCAGCATCATCACCATCATCGGGACACCATCATCGTCAACACCATTATCATCGTCATCGGGAAACCATCATCGTCATCACCATAATCAACAGCATCCTCATCAAACTTATCATCACCATCAGCATCGGGACACCATCATCATCATCTTCTTCTTCTTCATCAGCGTCAGCATCAAATCATCTGATCATCATCAGCATCATCAGCATCATCAACATCATCATCATCATCGAGGCACCATCATCACCATCAGCAACATCATCATCAACATCACCATCATCGGGGCACCATCATCATCACCACCATCACCATCATCATCAACATCGCCAACATCATCATCATCATCATCATCATCATCATCGGGGCACCATCATCATCACCATCATCATCACCATCACCATCACCATCACCATCATCATCATCATCATTATCATCATGATCATCATCATCATCATCATCATCATCATCGTCAACATCGTCAACATCGTCAATATCATCAGCATCATCATTATCATCTTCATCATCATCTTTATCATCATCATCATCATCATCACCATCACCATCACCATCACCATCACCATCACCATCACCATCACACATCATCATCATCATCATCATCATCATCATCATCATCAGCATCAGCATCAGCATCATCATCATCATCATCATCATCATCATCATCATCATCATCATCATCATCATCGGGACACCGACGGGACACCGGCGGGACACCGCGCGCCACCGGCTCCCGAGCGGGACACTGGCGGGACACCGCGGGGCACCGGTTGCTGGAAGGGAGACTTTTGGTCCGGCCGCGCCTCAGCTACAGGAGACTTATTTCTGGCCCGCCCACGCAGCTTCGCCTCGCCCGCACGCACGGCACGCACGAACACGAAACCGAAACCGATTTCCCGGTAGGGGGGCTCTCCGTTCCACTTCGATCTCACCCCCTCACCTCCGATTCAACGATATCGCTCTCTCTATCTATATGGATCGATGTCCCAATCTGTCCTACTGACTGTCCACCAACGATTTGTGGATCCCATGATTAGTTATTACCGCCACCTGGAGCAACCCAGCAGGAGCCTTCCCGCAGAGCGACATTGATATTACACTTTGCATGGATCGAAATGCCGCGCTAGGACTTCTGACCATGAGCACGTTCGTGGAAAAGGGGGGCGCTATGGTGGTACGGATCATGTTGTTTCTTTCCGCCTCTTTTCTGTGCCTTTTGAACTTTTACCCATCACACTGCCAACGATCACTACTGCCGACAACAATTACAATTCAGACATTCGCCGATGTGTCTGTTTCAATCCGCGGCCCAAAGGGTCCCGACCCTTTCCCCAAGGGAAGTTTTCGTACCCGATCCATTCTTGATGGCTCGGGGCCTGGGCTCGAAAAATATCCCCAAGGGCCTAAATCGAGGATGAAGAATAATATTGTCATCGGATGGGCGAGTTGAGACAACGGCAGCTCAAAATTGGTACCCCTCCCGGGATCCAAGCGCACCGGTCTTCCGAGCTGCGTCCTGCCATGGCGACGAGGGTCACCCCGAAGGCCAACTACCGTGGTCTCGATTCGCTCGCCTCTGAGATAACTACCCCGACCAACAACTTAGAGCATTGATGAGAGGCCTCCCAAATGGGCTAGGTTTCCATTAGAGACGCTGTGTTTTTTTTTTTTCGTGTTTCCTACTTTTGCTCTTGGAGGGGCCGGGAATGCTAAAAAACTGGCGCGGTATTTTAGCGTTTTTTTGTACGTTTTGTTTGCGTTTTTAGTTGTCGCTGTGGAGGGCCGTTTTGAGCTGCCTCTGGGGAGCCCGGAACCAGATTGCGGACGCGAAGCTAAAACCGGTAAAAAACCGCTCTCGAAACGATGAGAAACTGGTTCGAAATTGGCCCAGATGCTCCCTGGCCCTCTGAGGACCTGGAAATGGTAAAACACCGGACCCAAAAATGTTTAAATAACGAGTCGTTGTTTTAGCGATTTTAGATTATATGTTGAGAGCTGAAAGCTCTAAAAAACATGTTTCAAGATGCTGAGCTCTAAACGATAAAAAAAACGCCCAAGGCGTTTCTAACGGAAACCCAGCGGAAGGGGTCCGAGTAGATGGGGTCGGCTTATCGCGCCGCATCGCCGATGCATCGGCTACATCCGCGGGGAAAAAAACGGGCTCCACATCGGGCTGTATCGCTGATGTATCGCCGAACTCCGACCCGATGGAAGCCCTCCGCGGTCAGGCCATCGACCGCCGCCCGCGTCGCCGCCCGCGCGCGCGGGGGGGCGGGGGTGCTCCAGGGGGGGGAGGCTCGAGGGAGGCCGCTTGCGAGGAGCGGCGCGGCTGCCGCGCGTCCCCGTGCTGCTTCCTCTCAACCCCCTCCTCCTACTGCTCCTCCTCCTCCTCCTCCTCCTCCTCCTCCTCCTCCTCCTCCTCCTCCTCCTCCTCCTCCACCCTCCTCCTCCTCTCCTCCCTCCCTCCTCCTCCTCTCCTCCTCCCTCCTCTCCTCTCCTCCTCCTCCTCCTCCTCCTCCTCCTCCTCCTGCTCCCTCCTCCTCCTCTCCTCCTCCTCCTCCTCCTCCTCCTCCTCCTCCTGCTCCTCCTCCTGCTCCTCTCCTCCTCCTCCTCCTTCTCCTCCACCCTCCTCCTCCTCCTCCTCCTCCTCCTCCTCCTCCTCCTCCTCCTCGGCCTCCTCGTCCTCCTCGGCCTCCTCCTCGTCCTCCTCGTCCTCCTCCTCCTCCTCCTCCTCCTCCTCTTCCTCCTTCTGCTTCTCCTCCCCTGCTCCTCTCCTCCTCCTCCTGCTCCTCCTCCTCCTCCTCCTCTCCCTCCCTCCCTCCCTCCCTCCCTCCCTCCCTCCTCCTCCTCCTCCTCCTCCTCCTCCTCCTCCCTCCTCCTCCTCCTCCTCCTCCTCCTCCTCCTCCTCCTCCTCCTCCTCCTCCTCCTCCTCTGTTCCTCTGTTCCTATCATGATGCAGTCAAGCTCCCAAGGGCAACACTACACACGCTACGACGAAAACGACGGGCGGCTAGCCTTGAAACCGCTCCTCTGGCAACCTCCAACTCCGACCGAAACGTTTGCCGTCGGATGGATTCTTGCCAGATTTAAATTCCGCCAGGCTCTGCACGGCACATGTATTGCGAGGGGCTCCATGACAATGGGGAAAAATGATCTACCGCTAAGTGCAAAACGCACCACACTCTGAGCACCAAACAGTCCCCCCCATACCCAGCCACAACCTGTGGGTCTCATGAGCTCTCCTCGCAATCTTTGGTATACCCGTGCATGGGACCAGGCAGAGGCTTGTCCTTGACGAGCGGTCCCCACACAAGGTACAGAAACACCGACCTGACACTTCACCTGCTGTGTACGCCCTGTGGCCGTTGGCACCTGCCACCAGCTCCAGGCCTCCTGTTTTTTCCTAGCAAGGGCCCCTATCTTAGACACATCCCTAAAACTCCCTTCCGAGAGAGCATGTAAAACCGAAGCCTGGAAGATCCCAAGATGCTTCCCTCACCTACTCGGAGATAGAAACTTCCTGGGCTGTAACCCTCGGATTGCTAGGGTGCATCCTGGCCCCTTCCCCCGCCAAGTTGTCGGCCTCACGGTCTCCTCCTCCTCCTCCTCCTCCTCCTCCTCCTCCTCCTCCTCCCCCATCCCCCTCCTCCTCCTCCTGGCTCAAGCCGTTTTGGTTCGTGAGCTTGCTGAGAGATGCGCTTCGACTGGACAGGCCAGCGACATTGTCTGAGCTCAGCAGAATGCCCAACAGCAAACACTTCACTGTCTGAAATGCGGGTGGCCAGTCGGACAGACGCGCGAGACGCCCCCAAGGGGGACGGGTCGACTAGGCGGCGGGCGCGGTGAGGTCATAACCTCTCAGAGGATGGTGTCGTTGTGAGTTCCCCCGCCTCGCTTCGAAGATTGGTCGGGTCGTTTATTGGGTAGCGACGGAATCACTGGACACTCTGGCCCGCTTCTCGCCATAGATGTCCCAAGAACTGTCTGCTCGGGGGCCGGCCGGCCACGCGCATGCACCGAGAGATCTCAGTATCACGATGCTTGTATGTATCGTGACTCCGTCATTTGTGTCAGCTGCAGAACGACTCTGAACCAATATATGTTTGACATTGTCTGTCAGCACTCAGAGAGTACTGCAAGAAAGGCCACTTAACTTCGGAAAGCAAATCTGGGCATCACCGTCGTCGTCGACGAGTTTGAACTCGCCCTGGGAGCCTCTGGGGATTCTGATTTGTAAGCATTGATCGCTGGACATGACCACTTGGGTCGTCGCCAACCTGTAGATTGTCAGGTACAGGGCGCCATTCACCTTCGATCTCGGTCGAATTGCCTTTGCAGCTCTTCAGCTCATGCGGCGATTCTCGAAATATTCGCACTGCGACTCAACTGCTCTCTCGAAGACCTGCACATGTGCGATGTCAGAGATATTATCGTGCACGTGGACATGTGGACTTCGATAACCACCTCTTTCGGCTGCAAGCCTGCTGGGGGCGAACTAACACATGCGCCTCTCACGTTCGCAAGCAACTCGCCCAATATGGAAAACACGCGGTTCATGCCCACCTGCGAGAGACCTATCGACTGCTGCTGCTGCAGATTGCACGTTGCCAGGAACAGTTCGAACATGGTGTTTTGCAGGGCGAGCTGATTCTGGATGTCTTTGAAACGATTGTCGATCGAGTCTGCAAACCTTCTCCTGTCCCGCCTCCTTCCAGACTGATTCACGGCTCGCTCTTTGCATTCGGAATTCGACCAATCTGACTTCGCATGCTCCCTTTGCGCTATCTCGACTGCAGGAATACACGGGGCTTGATCTTGTGTCTTGAGCCACGCCTAGAGCCAGGTGCAAGTGTGGCGAGTGGCTGGTGCCCTTCAAGAGCAAGTCGCCGTGGCGCAGCAACCACTACAGGGGAGAACGACGCATGCAAATCAACGTCTGTGTGGCGGGGGCCCAAGCCTGGCGAGACTCCGCTCGAGTACGCGCTGGCACTCGCCGAGAAGCGCGAACCGAGGGCAGGCCTGCCCGCCAACCCTCTCTGAGGAGGAGCGCCAAGCCCGTGGCGAAGCCCTGCAGAAGCTCCAGCAGGAGACCCACGATGCCGTGCGCAATGAGCAGGCTGCTGGCAAAGGGACTGCACCTGCTGCTGGCGCTGCTGCTGCTGCTGCTGCTGCTCCCAATGGAAGCGCAGCGGCTTCCTCTACCCCCGAGCCGCATGGGTGACACGCGCATTTTTTTCGCGAGCATCGGGAAATGGCGGCCCCAGGCGACCCAGAAAAAAAAACAGAGACTGAACGTGACCGCGCGGCGGCCGGCAGGGCCGGCAGGGCCGGTAGCGGCCGGCAGGGCCGGCAGGGCCGGCAGCGGCCGGCAGGGCCGGCAGGGCCGGTAGGGCCGGTAGGGCCGGTAGGACCGGCAGGGCAGGGCCGGTAGGGCCGGTAGAGCCGGCAGGGCCGGCAGGGCTGGCAGGGCCGGCAGGGCCGGCAGGGCCGACAGGGCCTGCAGGGCCGGCAGGGCCGGCAGGGCCGGTAGGGCCGGTAGGGCCGGCAGGGCCGGCAGGGCCGGCAGGGCCGGCAGGGCCGGCAGGGCTGGCAGGGCCGGTAGGGCCGGCAGGGCCGGCAGGGCTGGCAGGGCTGGTAGGGCCGGTAAGGCCGGCCAGCAAGGCCGGCAGGGCCGGCAGGGCCGGCAGGGCCGGCAGGGCCGGCAGGGCCGGTAGGGCCGGTAGGGCCGGTAGGGCCGGCAGGGCCGGCAGGGCCGGTAGGGCCGGTAGGGCCGGCAGCGGCCGGCAGGGCCGGCAGGGCCGGCAGCGGCCGGCAGGGCCAGCAGGGCCGGTAGGGCCGGCAGGGCCGGTAGGGCCGGCAGGGCTGGCAGGGCCGGCAGGGCCGGCAGGGCCGGCAGGGCCGGCAAGGCCGGTAGGGCCGGTAGGGCGGCAGGGCCGGTAGGGCCGGCAGGGCTGGCAGGGCCAGCAGGGCCGGTATAGGGCCGGCAGGGCCGGTAGGGCCGGCAGCTAGGGCAGGGCTGGTATAAGGCCGGTAGGGCCGGCAGGGCCAGCAGGGCCGTTTTCCTTCCTCCATCCTCCTTCCTCCTTCCTCCTTCCTTCCTCCTCCTCCTCCACCACGTCTTCCTCCTCCTCCTCCTCCTCCTCCTCCTCATCATCATCATCATCATCATCATCATCCTCCTCCTTCTCATCATCATCATCATCCTCCTCCTCCTCTTCCTCTCCTCCTCCTCCTCTCCTCCTCCTCCGCCTCCTCCTCCTCGTTCTCCTCTCCTCCTCCTTCCTCCCTCCCTCCTTCTCCTCCTCGTCCCTCCTCCTCCCCCTCCTCCTCTCCTCCTCCTCCTCCTCCTCCTCCTCTCCTCCTTCACCTCTTCGGTCCTCATTCATATCTCTCCTTTCCTCCTCCTCCTCCTCCTGTCCCCTCCTCCCTCCTCCTCCTCCTCCTCCTCCTCCTCCTCCCTCCTCCCTCCTCCCCTCCCTCCTACCTGCTCCCTCCTCCTTCTCCTCATTCCCCTCCTTTTCCTCCTCCCTCCTCCGCCGTTTCCTCCTCCTCCTCCTCCTCTTCCTCCCCCTCCCTCCTCCCTCCTCCCTGATCGTCCCTCCTGCCTCTTCCCTCCGCCTCCTGCCTCCTGCCTCTTCCCTCCCTCCTCCCTGATCCTCCCTCCTTCCTGCCTCCTGCCTCCTGCCTCCTGCCTCTCCTCCTCCTCCTCCACCCTCCTCCCTCCTCCCTCCTCTTCCTCCTCCTCCTCCTCCTCCTCCTCCTCCTCCTCCTTCTCCTTCTCCTCCTCCTCATCCCCCTCCTCCCCCTCCTCCGTCTCCTCTCCCTCCCCCTCGGGCGGGCGGACCCTAACGGGCGGGTCGGGTCGGGCGGGCGGGACATTAAAGTGTGGTGCATAATCGAGTTGGCACGCGAGAACCTCCTAACGGGCGGGTCGGGTCGGGCGGGCGGACCCTAACGGGCGGGTCGGGTCGGGTCGGGCGGGCGGACCCTAACGGGCGGGTCGGGTCGGGCGGGACATTAAAGTGTGGTGCATAATCAAGCAGGCACGCGAGAACCCTAACGGGCGGGTCGGGTCGGGTCGAGCGGAC
>CAUYUJ010015087.1:185357-222344 GCA_963575745.1 Prorocentrum cordatum | reverse complement strand
AGTTAAACAACTTCAAGGACGCCCTCGGGAGACCACTCCTTCACCGTGTTGAGCTCCGTTGTTTACGATATGCTGAATGCTTACACACGCGCCTCCTCAGGATGGGCTGGTGTGGATGCGCGAAGCGTCAAGAATTGGACCCACGTGGCGTCTATCGAGCTGCTCAGACGCCAGAAAACGGCCCCAGTGCGGCCCCAAGAATTCCCCTATGATTGGCCACAGGAGTCCCACCAACCATCCGGGCGTAGGTGGTTTAACAAGTGTTGTCCTCTCTCTTCCACAACCCCTTCTTCCCCTGCTTGGGGGAGGGGACCTGGGAGGGGCGCCCCGCGATCGGTCAGGGCGCCCAAGATGGCCCAAGATAGCCCCAAAAGGGCCTCCAATGCTCCAAGATGGTTTCCAAGATGGACCTATATACCCGAGCGTGGCGCAATATAGCCTCCCACGCGCATCGAAGACGTCCCAAGATGGCCCCAAGACGGTTCCAAGTGCTTTCCGAGCGGTTCAAGGACCCCCCCCCAGGAGGCCAAAATGGCCCCCGAACTTAAAAAAGAAGTCGATGTGTTGCTGCGTTCTGCCTTTTCGCTTCCGATGGGCCTCGGGGGCTTCAAGATGGCCCCAAAATGGCTCCAGAGAGCCCCAAGAGGGGCCAAGAGGGTCCCAAGAGAGCCCCGAGCGCGCCCGCGCCCCAGGAGCGGCCCAAGGGCCCTAAGACGCCCTTTTGGAGCCTCCGATGGGGGGGGACCTGCATCAGTCATCCCCCTTCTTTTTTGAGCCATGGGGCCCCTGACGGCTCCAAGAGACCTCTCACAGTCGCCCAAAAGACCCAACGAGGGCCCCAAGACGGCCCCAAAAGGAACCCCAACCAGGGCCCCACCAGGCCACCAACAGGATCCCAAGAGAGCCCCAAGATGGCTCCAAGAGGTCTCCGAGAAACTCGCACAACAACACCTCATCGCCCTGGGCATCGTTTCTGGATGGGCTGGTGGGGATCCTCCCGGCGGGCTTGAAGGCCTCCTGGGGCCTCGAAAGGTTTCAGCCTGCCCTTTGAAGCCTTCGTGGGTCCCCTCATCGTGCTATTCCTGTTTCTCCCTCTTTTCTCTTCTGTTCATTTTCGTTTTGCTTCATTTCCCTCATCCTCCCCCTCCTTTTCACTCATCCATTATCCCCTTCCTTCTCTTCTCCTCATCTTCACATCCTCTTCATCCTCCTTCCTCCTCTCTCCATCCTCCGCGTCCTCCTCTTCCTCCTCATCCTCTTCCTCCTCCTCCTCCTTCTCCTCCTCCTCCTCCCTCCCCCTCCTCCTCCTCCTCCTCCTCCTCCTCCAAGAGCGTCTCCTTCTTTGACCGATGTCCTCCGAGATGGCGCCGGGAGCCCCCCGGGGGGGCAAAAGCGCCTCAAAACTGAAAGCGCTTCCAACCAGGCTCCGGGATGATAGCCCAAGATGGCCTCCAAGATGGCTCCGAAAAAAAGCTCCGACGTGTTAAACAACTTCAAGGACGCCCTCGGGAGACCACTCCTTCACCGTGTTGAGCTCCGTTGTTTACGATATGCTGAATGCTTACACACGCGCCTCCTCAGGATGGGCTGGCGTGGATGCGCGAAGCGTCAAGAATTGGACCCACGTGGCGTCTATCGAGCTGCTCAGACGCCAGAAAACGGCCCCAGTGCGGCCCCAAGAATTCCCCTATGATTGGCCACAGGAGTCCCACCAACCATCCGGGCGTAGGTGGTTTAACAAGTGTTGTCCTCTCTCTTCCACAACCCCTCCTTCCCCTGCTTGGGGGAGGGGACCTGGGAGGGGCGCCCCGCGATCGGTCAGGGCGCCCAAGATGGCCCAAGATAGCCCCAAAAGGGCCTCCAATGCTCCAAGATGGTTTCCAAGATGGACCTATATACCCGAGCATGGCGCAATATAGCCTCCCACGCGCATCGAAGACGTCCCAAGATGGCCCCAAGACGGTTCCAAGTGCTTTCCGAGCGGTTCAAGGACCCCCCCCCCCAGGAGGCCAAAATGGCCCCCGAACTTAAAAAAGAAGTCGATGTGTTGTTGCGTTCTGCCTTTTCGCTTCCGATGGGCCTCGGGGGCTTCAAGATGGCCCCAAAATGGCTCCAGAGAGCCCCAAGAGGGGCCAAGAGGGCCCCAAGAGAGCCCCGAGCGCGCCCGCGCCCCAGGAGCGGCCCAAGACGGCCCTAAGACGCCCTTTTGGAGCCTCCGATGGGGGGGGACCTGCATCAGTCATCCCCCTTCTTTTTTAAGCCATGGGGCCCCAGACGGCTCCAAGAGACCTCTCACAGTCGCCCAAAAGACCCAACGAGGGCCCCAAGATGGCCCCAAAAGGAACCCCAACCAGGGCCCCACCAGGCCACCAACAGGACCCCAAGAGAGCCCCAAGATGGCTCCAAGAGGTCTCCGAGAAACTCGCACAACAACACCTCATCGCCCTGGGCATCGTTTCTGGATGGGCTGGTGGGGATACGCGGAACGTTAGGAATTCCCTGGAAATTCCCAGAAGTGCACCAGACGTCCATGGCGTCGTGACGAGGCTCCCAGAAGTCCCAGGTTGGCCATTGTCGGGGGCTGCTCGTGCGTCCAGGCAGAGATCCTGCGTGAACTTTGAAGAAGCCTTGCCTAAGTGGTTCTCGAGGCTGGTCACATGAAACCCAAAGTTCGGCGCGACCGCTACTGGCTGCATCCATGGATCCGCTGCGCATTTTCTTCGCTTGTGTGCTGCGGCAAGATCGCCCTGGAAACTGGAAGCCTAAGGCGCGCGAAACACGGGCAACGCAGATAATTGGGAAGGCTCGCCCAGCAGAGGCGACAGCGGGGGCAGGGGGGTCAGGAGGATGGGGAAGAGGAGGGGGAGGTGGGAGGGGGCTGGACGAAGCCACCCGACCAGGTCCGCCATGATTTACCACGTACGGATCTACGAAAGAAGTGCGCCCGAGCAGCCCCGCCACGCGCATGGCGCGACAAATCTGACTGGAAAGCAAAGCCACCTGGAGGAAAGTACCCTAGCAAAGCATTCCAATAGCAGCACAAGTGACGAGGCGGGTCGAGAACTCTGTATTCTTCAACGAGGGGTCGCGCCCGCTAGGACCCCAGCGACACCTAACCTTTGCCGGTCGCTTAACCCCTTGTGGGAGACCTCAGCGGCGCCTTACAAGGACCCCCACGGAACTTGAACTTTGGGGCCCACGGGACCTTAACTTAAAGCCTCCGGGCCGCTAGCTGTAAGCCTCCGGACCCTTAACTTGTGGCCTCTGGGCCCTTAGCTTTTGGCCTTCTGCCCCGACCCTTAACTTTGGGCCTCCTGGCCTTTCTAAGCTCTCGGCCCCATGGCCCCTCGGTTCAAGGGCTTGGTCATTGGCTTGGATTGGGGCCTGGGGCTGGAGGGCCGGCCAGGAGCCGGCTAGGACCAGCGAAGAGCTGGCGAAGGCCCGGCTGGCTAGGGGCCGGCGAAAACCGGCTAGGGGCCCGCTAGGGGCCGGCTAGGGGCCGGCTAAGGGCCGGCTAAAAGCTGGAGCCGGCTAAGGGACGGGGCCGGCGAAGGGCCGGCTAAGGGCCGGGTGCTCAAAGGTAAGAGCCGGGTGCTCAAAAATAAAGGCCGGGTGCTCCATTTGAAGGGCCAAGTGCTCATAAGTTAAGGGAAGGGTGCTCAAAAGTTCAGGGCCGGGTGCTCAAAAGTTAAGGGTCGGGTTCTCAAAAAGCAAGGGCCGGGTGCTCAAATGTTACGGGCCGGGTGCCCAAAAGTGAAAGGCAAGGTGCTCAAAAGCTAAGGGCCGGGGGGGGGGCCTTGCAGGGCCCAAAACGTAGGGCCAAAGGGGGCCCCACATTAGGCGTCGCTGGGGGCCCCATAATGTAGCCGGCATTGAGGCGAGAATACGATTCCTGAACGAATCTCGAGAAAGCCCCAGGCGAAACGATTGCTGGGCGAAACGTCCTCGGATTCCCCATCCCCTATGTGGGGCTTTTCTGTGGTATGGTTTCATCGCTGAACAGCTCGGCTGGGGCGCACGTGGCGTCTGGATGGGCCCCAAGGGCCCGCCCAAACGCTACCCCACAGAAATCGGCGCGGGGGCGCCCCCCGCTCGCTGGGGTTCCCGTCGGGGGTGCGCGATCGGCGTCTGGATGGGCTCCAGGGGCCCATCCAATCGCCAACCCGCAGAAATTGGCGCGGGGACGCCTCCCGCTCGCTGGGGCCTCCCAACTCCGCGCAGGAGCGCGATCGGCGTCTGGATGGGCCCCGTCCAAACGCCAACCCGCAGGAATCGACGCGGGGGCGCCCCCAGCTCGCTGGGCCCTTCACCCTCCGCTGGAGCGCGATAGGCGTCTGGATGGGCCCCAGATCCCATCCAAGCGCCAAGCCGCAGAAACCGACGCAGGGGCAGCCCTGGAGCGCGATCGGCGTCTGGATGGGCCCCAGGGGCCCGCCCAAACGCCAACCTGCAGAAATCGACGCGGGGACGCCCCCCGCTCGCTGGAGCTCACCTCGCAGGAGCGCGATCGGCGTCTGGATGAGCCCAAGGGGCCCATCCAATCGCCAACCCGCACGAATCGACGCGGGGGCGTCCCCAGCTCGCTGGGGTCCCTGGAGCGCGATCGGCGTCTGGGCGGGGGGGCACCCCCGGATCGCGATCGGCGTCTGGATGGGCCCCAGGGGCCCGCCCAAACGCCAACCCGCAAAAATCGACCCAGCTCGCTGGGCCTCCCCTCGCAGGAACGCGATCAGCGTCTGGATGAGCCTCTGGGGCCCATCCAATCGCCAACCCGCAGAAATTGACGCGGGGGCGCTCCCCGCTCGCTGGCCCCCCCGCCCCCCGAAGGAGCGCAATCGGCGTCTGGTGGGCCCCCGGCATTGAAAGGAGAATACAATTCCTGAACCAATCTCGAGAAAGCCCCAGGCGAAACGATTGCCGGGCGAAACGTCCTCGGACTCCCCATCCCGTATGTGGGGCTCTTCTGTGGTGTGGTTTCATCTCGTTTGGGGCCTCTAACGAAACGCCATTAATGAATTGCACAGAAACAGCGAGCCCCTAGGCGGCGCCCTCGGAATCACCTGTCTGAGTAGCACCCGAAGATGCCAGCCACTGGACGGTCTTCGCGACGTCCAGAACGAAGGCCGGGCCCCGCTTTTTCCCACTACCGAGCGCCACTTGGCCCACGGCCCCGTCTAAAATGGCCTCGACCGCAGGCACCAGCGCCTTCTTCTCCTGGCTGAAGATCTTCTGAACGAGATGCTGCGCGTGAGCTTCGGCTACCAGGCTGCACCAACCTGCTGCCCCCTTGTAGCTTGGATACTTCTTGAACGCATCGCAGTCGTACTCCACGACGTTCTCGGTGCTCTGCTGGGCCACGTTCAGCAACTTCCGCAGGGCCTTCTCCAAAGGGCTCTGTTGCCCTGGGGTGGGCTTCCCGCTGGAAGCGATATCCTCGACCTCCTCGCCGTCTTCGCCGCCCTTGCTGGATGTGAGCGACGCCTTGTCCCGCGCAACCTTGCGCTGCAGCTCGTTGTAAACTGCGAAGCGCATTGCCCAATCGCAGCGCAAAGACGCCTCCGCCATCGGCATATCCACAGGGTGCGTCTGGTCCACCATCACCCAGGACTCCCCGAAGAGTGTCTTCAAGAACGCCTCGCGGCGCCTCATCCGGACCGCTGCGAAGCGCCCGAAAGTCTGGTCCACTTTCATCGCGGAGGCGAAGAAAGGGTGATTGGCGCACTCGTTTGGCAACGACTGGCGATAGAAGTTGCACGCCCGGGTGAAGAAGCCCTCCGACGCCGAACACAGGCTTGTCGCGACGCCAGAAGGGGGCATGAGGGTGTGCTTGGTCTTGGGTGCGACCTCATTTGGCTTCCTCCTTTTGGCCGCAGCGGGGGCACGGCCTCTGGGGCGAACCGCGCCGGCTAGGGCGGACGATCCCGACGACGCCGCGACGTCCCGGCCCTCGTCGTCCACTGGGCGATCGGCTGGCCCGTCCTGCTGGTCTTCTGCGAGGGCAGCCTTGTACGTCTGCATGGCCTCTGCGGGGAACATGTGCTCGACGTGCTTTTCCAGCATATCGGTTATCTGCTTCACGGACCTGAAGCGCCCCAAATGCGCGGCTGCGACTGGATGTGCCCCAGGGGCCCAGCCAAGCGCCAACCCGGGCAAATCGACGCGGGGGACCCCCCCGCTCGCTGAACAGCTCGGCTGGGGCGCACGTGGCGTCTGGGTGGGCCCCAGGGGCCCATCCAATCGCCAACCCGCGTAAAAATCGACGCGGGGGCGCCCCCCGCTCGCAGGGGCCCCCCTCGGGGGTGTGCGATCGGCGTCTGGATGGGCCCCAGGGGCCCATCCAATCGCCAACCCGCAGAAATTGACGCTGGGGCGCCCCCCGCTCGCTGGGGCTCCCCTCGGGGGTGTGCGATCAGCGTCTGGATGGGCCCCAGGGGCCCACCCAATCGCCAACCCGCAGAGATTTACGCGGGGACGTCCCCCGCTCGCTGGGGCCTCCCAACTCCGCGCAGGAGCGCGATCGGCGTCTGGATGGGCCCCAGGGGCCCGTCCAAACGCCAACCCGCCGGAATCGACGCGGGGGCGCCCCCAGCTCGCTGGGCCCCTCAGCCTCCGCTGGAGCGCGACCCATCCAAGCGCCAACCCGCAGAAACCGACGCAGGGGCACCCCCGGATCGCGATCGGCGTCTGGATGGGCCCCAGGGGCCCGCCCAAACGCCAACCTGCAGAAATCGACGCGGGGGCGCCCCCCGCTCGCTGGAGCTCACCTCGCAGGAGCGCGATCGGCGTCTGGATGAGCCCTATAGGGGCTTGCCCAATCGCCAACCCGCACGAATCGATGCGGGGGCGTCCCCAGCTCGGCGGGGTCCCTGGAGCGCGATCGGCGTCTGGATAGAGGGGCGCCCCCGGATCGCGATCGGCGTCTAGATGGGCCCCAGGGGCCCGCCCAAACGCCAGCCCGCAAAAATCGACCCAGCTCGCCGGGCTTCTGGATGAGCCTCTGGGGCCCATCTAAACGCCAACCCGCAGAAATGGACGCGGGGGCGCTCCCCGCTCGCTGACCCCCCCGCCCCCGAAAGGAGCGCGATCGGCGTCTGGTGGGCCTCTGGATGCTAATGCTAATCCGCAGAAATCGACGCGGGGGCGCTCCCGGTTCGCTCGCTCCCCCCGCCCAGCTGACAGATCGGGGCCATGGGGCCAATCTGGGTTGGCGCGCGACGCCGTGAGTTGATGACGCCCAAGGCCTGGGCTGGTCGGCCAAGCGGTTCTCTTGGGGCATATTCTTCGGGGTGAGAACGTCGGATAAGCAGAAATGGAACCTCTCTAAGGCGCCTTTCGTGTCCCCCGCGAGGTATTCGTGGAACGACGCGTATTGTATGCCCGCTAGCAGGCTGCACTTCGTGTCTGCCTGGAGCTGGCGGTCCACCGCGGCCCTCAAGTCGCCGCCCACCGCCATCGGGTTGTAGCAGCGGATGTTCTCCTCCAGCGTCATCTTCTCGGCCTTGGAACTGCCCGCCCCCTTGTTGATCCCGTAGAACAGCTCCTCCCACAGGAAACAAGTTCTGTAGATCAGGCGCACGACGGCGGCGAGCCACCCAGGGTAATTTGTTCCAGCGGTGATGAAAGAAGACAGCCCGCCAGGGATCCGCTCCACAATGGCATTCACTTTGAGGATGATCTTCTCGAGGACGGTCTTGATGATCATCGGCGACTTGCCCCCGCCGCTGCCCGCGATAAAGATGGTGGGCATGTCGTCGCGCAGCAGCATCGCCCCGCACGCGACGCGGTGGTCGTTGTTGGTGAGGTAGGCAAACACGACGTTCAAGGCCTGGTCGATGTTGAGCGCGTCCATGCAGACGCAATCCCCGAGGAAACGCACGACCGGCTGCAAGGGGGCCTCTACGGTCTCACGCACGCCGTGCTCCCTGACGTAGTCCAGTGCGTCCTGAAAGCGCCAGTTCGCGCCCTTGGCAACCAGCTCAGAAACAAATTGGCGAATGTCCTCCTTCATCTCGCCGTCGTTCTTGAAGAACTTCTCGACGTTCGGCCACAGCACCTTGCACAGGTCAGGCTCTGTCAACAAGGAGCGAGGGTCCGCGGTCAAGTCGACGCCCGCGCTGGCGGCCACGCGGGCGAGGTGGCCGCGCAACTTATCCAGGGCGTCGGCCTCCCAAGGGTCAGTTGGGATGTCGATGGGGGCCCTTCCTGGGACCGCCCACTTGGCCCCGGGCCCCGAAGGCTGGGCTCCCGGGCGACCTGCCTCACTCGCCGCGGGCGCGGGGGCGAGCGTTTCCGCCGCGGCTGGCGCGGGGGCCGCGCGCGGGCGAGCGCCGCCGACGAGGCTCCAACGGCGAGGTGGCGCCGCCTGTATGGAACCAAAAAAGCTATGATGGGCGCGAGGCGTCGGAGCGCGCCCGCCCAACCGCTGGCGCTCAGAGCGGGGCGTGGGGGTGGCCCCCTCTCACTGGGTTTCCCGGGTGGGAGCGCTGAGCTGCGTCTCTGCGTCTGACGGGCCCCCCGGGGCCCGTCCCAGCGCCAACTCAGAGGACGAGGTTCGAGGACGCCCCCGCGACGCCGAACTGCCTGGCAGGGGCGCGAGCGGCGTCTGGGCGGGCCCTAGGGGGCCACCCAAGCGTCAACTCGCAGAAATCCACGCGGGGGCGCCCCCCGCTCGCACCCCCCTCTCCCCTCTACAGGATGGCGATCGGCGTCTGGATGGGTCCCAGGGGCCCGCCCAAACGCCAGCCCGCAGAAATCGACGCGGGGACGCCCCCCGCTCGCTGGAGCTCCTTCTGCGCAGTTCCGGGGGAAGTCTCTGCGGGCAACCGACGGGGCCAGCGAATCACACGCCCCGCGTCATTTTTCCATGGCGAAGCGGGCGCTCCGGGCCGAGCCTACGCAGCCTTGGCGCTCGCTGCGCCCAAACAGCGCGCCTGCTTCCTCTTGCGCGGCGGCTTCTTCGCAACTTTCTTGGGAATGGTCTTGCGGAATGCGTCGAGATCGCCCTGCCACAGCCGCGCCAACTCTCTAGCATCGGCTTCCTCGAACCACCGCAAAGTCTCCACCATCATTGCGATTTCCTGGCTGACTGCATCTTTGCCGTGGGCCAGAATGGTCCGAAGAGCTGCATGGGAGCGACGGCGCGCCGAGCGCAGGAACAACATGTCCATGTGCATGCGGAAAAGCTCGTCCCCCAGCTTGGTTATCTGACCGGCCCCGAAAATACTTATGATCTCGCTGCACAAAACATCTAGGTCCGTGGTCCCGCTCGCCAGCTCGAAGCCCGCCGCGCGAGCGCACCGACACAAGTATGACCAATTGAAACAGCCCTGCAAATAAGTCTTTTCCTCGCATCGCTGAAATATTTCGAGAATGGCAGGTGTCACGCAAGGGCGCGGGCCCCCCACAGGATTCGGCGTTGCCGCCTCGCCCTCAGTCTCGCGAGCAATGCCGACGTTGCGTCGGGTGCCGGGCAACACCTGCATGAACCAGTGCTTCACCTTCACCACTTCAGCCAGGTATTCAGCCTCGTCGTTGTATAGCCACGGCATGGCGTCAACGTGGAGCTCCGTTGACAATTCGCGGGCAATGCGCTCTATCTCCCCCCACGGAGGCACACGGGAGAAAATGTCCAACCAACGTTTGGTGAACAAGACACATGGTTGTCGCATGAAAGCCTGCGCCTGCGCAATTCCCTTCTCATATGCCGCTTTCCCGTCGGTCGCCCCCCACGTCTTGAACGCATTGTGGCCCGACATGGCCGCGTTCAGCAGAATGGGGCGCGCGACCTTTGGCAGAGGAGCCTGCGGAGGAAGCCTCGCTGGAACAGAAATGCCCTGAAAGTCCGACCGCGAAGGCGCGCTGAACCGCGCCTGAGCGGCTGCGAACGCATCATGCAGCAATGGGGAAGAAGTGGAAGCTTTCGGCGCATGGTGCACAAGGTCGAAATCCAAGTGCTTCACGTCTTGGAACACCAGAAATCCAAACCGCCCATTCCGGACCTCGCGTTCCAAAGCATCGACCCGAGCCTTCGGACAAGCAACGTCCTTGCAGGGCGCCTGGTCCCCCCAGCGTTGCAACCACAACTCGCCTAACATGTATTTGTGGTGCCTGTAATTGTCCGCCCCAAAAGCTAACGGAGCCCCTCTGTCAGGGGATTGGGCATTGGCCCCCACGTGGATGTCCAGGTTCTCTTTCAAACCCCGGGCGAATCACGCGAAGAGGCGGCCCGACCAAGCACCCCTCCTCGTTAAGGATTGGTAAGACGGCGGTCTTCGGCGCAGCAGGCTGGGAGTCCCTGACGAGTTTTGCAGCCTTGCGATGCCCGTCGATCTTATACACCCTTGTTCTCTTGGCCACGCACTTGCGTAGCTCTAAGACTTGCGGCGCCACCCGTAGCCGGTGGAAGTCGCGCGCCAGGCCCCGCAATGTCGCCGAGGCAGGGACAAAAGACAACCAGTATTGCAATACTAACGCGCCGTGCGGTTTCAGGTGCGCACTGCCCATTGCATACCCTTGCAATCTGCTCATGTATGCCGTGCGGACCGACTCTAAGCTGCGAGTCTGCCGCAAACTCTGATGCAACGTGGCAATGAAAGGAACGGTGTGCCAGACCGTCTTACGACCGCTACCATGTCCGCGAAATTCCCTTGCACCCGAGTTAGTCTGGACAGCGGCGCGAGCAGGGAATACTCCTTTGGCCTCGAAGTGGCGTCTGACGTCCTCGTCGCTGCAATATGTTTTTTTTACCACAACCCCGGCATCGAACGTCCTGCCTAAGAACCAAATGGACATGGGTGGCATCGAGAATAGCTGTAGGCCCGTACCGCCCAAGCGATGTCGGCGCAAGGCGCTCGCAGCCGCAACTGCATGCAAGAGGAATCACCAGCGGCACTTCCAACCCCGCCCGCTTGACGCAGCCAGCCGACCTGTCCAGTACAGGTGCGGAAGGCGCAGCTCCGGCTCCGCCCGGCTCAACGCCAGGCGCGCATCGCCTCATAGTGCGAATCGTTTCTAAGTCTTTGTTTTGTAGCAAGCCTGTTCCGAAATGGTGGTTGATCACTTTGGCGGTGCCCTCCTTGACCACCGCAAGCATCTTCATGATGCGCTTGGAACGAGGCAGCCTGGCGAGCAAGGGGTTCGAAATCTGATGGCCAGCACGTTCTCTGACGTTCACCCTGCCCAGGCGCGGTAGCAACCGCAACGCCTTCATCAAAGCAGCGCTAGTCATGCGCTCACCCCGGTGCTTTGGCAAAGCAGAGTCCTTGGCGATGGCCATCCTCTTGCGCCCCTTCCGGCGCACTTGCGGCTGAAGGCCCATGGCTTTGGGCACCGAGGACTGGCATGTCTGCGCAGCCTCGTTGTGGGCCTCATCACCTCCATGCACCAAGCGTCGCAACTCTTCCAGCCCAGTAACCCTGAAAGGCGACACCATGCATGCGACGATGTGTTCGTTTCGGTTCGTTGGACGCCGCGAAATGTGAACCGTCTTCTTTGAGCCAATAAGTGTACGGCTTCGCGTTTGAATGGTTGCGCAAGAGGCCCTCAGGAGCCGCCCAAGACGGCCCAAGAGGCCCCCAAGACGGCCCAAGAGGCGCCCAAGATGGCCTCAAGAGGACCCCAAGAGGGGGGACGCGATCCGAAAATCTGAGCACTCCGCCCCAAGAGGGCCCCAAAAGGCCCAAAGAGGCCCCAAGAATCCCCCAAGAGGCCCTCAGGAAACTCCTAAGAAGCCCCCAGGAGGCCCAAAAAACGCTTCCAAGACGCCCCCGAGAAGCCGCCCACGAGACCCCATCAGCCATCCGAGTGGCTTCAGCCCCACACAACCACGTGGGCCGGCGGAATGAGCGAAGCGATTAAATAAGTGTACGGCTTAATGTCAAAATGAAATCCCACCAGCCCTCTGGGCGTAGGTGGTTTAACCAGTTTTGTCTTCTCTCTTTCCACAACCCCTCCTACCCCTGCTCAGGCTACCCCCTCCACTGGGCCCGAGAGGTTAGAACTGCCAAGATGGCCCAAGATGGCCCAAGAGCGGCCCAAGTGCGGCCCAAGAGGGCCCCGATACGCCCTTTTTGAACCCCCGAGGGGGGGGACATAAGAAAACCTTCCTCATTTTTGAGCCATGGGGCCCAAGATGGCCCCAAGAGACCTCTCAGACGCCCCTAAAGACACGTTCTGGGCGCAACCTATGACACAACCTATTCGACGGGTCCGGAGAGGCTCCGCCACGTTCCAGGCGCAACCTATGATTCAACGCATGGCGCATCATATTCGACGGGTCCAACAAAATCCCGCCACGTTCCGGGCGCAATCTATGGCGCATCCTGTGGCACCATTTGGGTTGCCCATCGTCGTCGCCATCACCATCAGCATCATCATCGTCCTCGCCGTCTTCATGACCATCATCATGGTCATCCTCATGACCATCATCATGATCATCCCCATCCCTTCTCCTCCCCTCATCATCATCAACCTCATCATGGTAATCGTCAGTATCATCATCATCATGATCATCATCAGTGTCGTCATCATCATCATCGTCATCATCATAATAAGTCCAGCAAGGCCGGCTGGGCCGGTAACGGGCTGGTAGGGCCGGGCCGGTAGGACCGGTACTTAAGGGCCGGCAGGTATAGGGCTGGTATAGGGCTGGTATAAGCCGGTAAGGCCAGGGGAAGGCCAGGAGCCGGCAGGGCCGGCAGGGCCCGTTGGGCCGGCAAGGCCGGCAGGGCCGGCAGGGCCGGCGGGGCCGGTAGGGCTGGCAGGGCCGGCAGGGCCGGCAGGGCCGGCAGGGCCGGCAGGGCCGGCAAGGCTGGCAGGGCCGGTAGCGACCGGCAGGGCCGGCAGGGCCGGCAGGGCCGGCAGGGCCGGCAGGGCCGGCAGGACCGGCAGTGCAGCATCATCATCGTCCTCGCCGTCTTCATGGCCATCATCATGGTCATCCTCATGACTCATGACCATCATCATGATCATCCCCATCCCTTCTCCTCCCCTCATCATCATCAACCTCATCATGGTAATCGTCAGTATCATCATCATCATGATCATCATCAGTGTCGTCATCATCATCATCATCATCATCATCATCATCATCATCATCATCATCATCATCATCATCATCATCGTCATCATCATAATAAATCCAGCAAGGCCGGCTGGGCCGGTAACGATCTGGTAGGGCCGGGCCGGTAGAGCCGGTACTTAAGGGCCGGCAGGGCCGGTAAGGCCGGTATAGGCCGGTATAGGGCTGGTGTATAGGGCTGGTATAAGCCGGTAAGGCCAGGGGAAGGCCAGGGGCCGGCAGGGCCGGCAGGGCCGGTTGGGCCGGCAAGGCCGGCAGTGCCGGCAGGGCCGGCGGGGCCGGTAGGGCTGGCAGGGCTGGCAGGGCCGGCAGGGCCGGCAGGGCCGGCAGGGCCGGCAAGGCTGGCAGGGCCGGTAGCGGCCGGCAGGGCCGCCGGCAGGGCCGGCAGGGCCGGCAGGGCCGGCAGGGCCGGCAGGGCCGGCAGGGCCGGCAGGGCCGGCAGGGCCGGCAGGGCCGGCAGGGGCCGGCGAGGCCGGCAGGGCCGGCAGGGGCCGGCAGGGCCGGCAGGGGCCGGCAGGGCCGGCAGGGCCGGCAGTGGCCGGCAGGGCCGGCAGCGGCCGGCAGGGCCGGCAGGGCCGGCAGGGCCGGCAGGGCCGGCAGGGCCGGCAGGGCCGGCAGGGCCGGCAGGGCCGGCAGGGCCGGCAGGGGCAGGGGCGGCAGGGGCCGGCGCCGGCCGGCAGGGGCCGGCAGGGCCGGCAGGGGCCGGCAGGGCGGCAGGGCCGGCAGCGGCCGGCAGGGCCGGCAGGGCCGGCAGCGCATTTGTAGTCTCTGTTTTTTTTTTTTTTTTTTTTTTTTTGTTTTTTCTCCAAATCCCCCAGGCCCACAGGTACATCAACGAGTTGACGGGCAACAGCCCAGACGGTTCCATGATAGCCCCTGTGCGAGATTCATGTGGCGGCGGAGAAGGAGGAGGAGGAGGAGGAGATGAAATTGGTCAATGACTTGGACACGGACGGCTGGAAGACAACAGTGACCTCCGCAGCGAGCACGGGGCACGAGTGGGGCGAACTGGTGGCGGCCAAGCGGCATCAGCAAACTACGACGTTCGATGCCATGCGAGCGGTGGCGCGCAAGCGTGGAGACCAAGACCCCTTCCAAGGCTTATCGGCCATGGTGGTCCACGCGGAAATGGGGTAACTCTACCGTGATAGCGGCGTGCATGGCGCCGGCATGGCACAGGGACTCCCCGAACACAGAGAAAGTGGCGGCCTTGGCTGGCTTCCTGCGGGCCGTGGAAAACCACTGGATCGTCGCGGGGGACTGAAATATCCCAGTGGAGAAAGTGCAGGCGCTGGGTTTCCCCAGTCGAGTTGGAGGCCGGATCGCGCTGCCGAAGAACACGCAGGTCACGTGTTCCAAAGGCGAGGAGTCGCTGATAGTCTCCTGACTGATGATTGAAGACTTCGTGCCGCTATTAAGGGTCCACCCTGAGCTGAAAGTGCCGTGGAAGCTACGCTGCTGGCTACTCAGAGAGGATCGTGCGAGGAGTGGTGGATGCGGACCATGCAGAATCAGAAGACACACCCGCGCACGAGGCGACAGAAGAAGCTGACAGACTCCGACAGCAAGACCTCGAGGCGCAAGAGGGTCAGGATGTAGCAGGGACGGCAGCAGCTGGGCGAAGAGCTCCAGGAGCCTTCGACGAGCTCTACGCGGAGGAGGAGGCACCAGAGGTGCCTAAGGTGGCCTTCGCGACCCCAAGCGGTGGCGTGGAGGTCTGAAGAAGCCAGGCCACTCTGCGAGCACTCCCCGCGTAGTTGCAGGACCTGGAGAGCCACGTGGCCTACTGGGGCAAGGAGCAGCTGGAGCAAAAGATCTCGACGCGGCACGACCGCTGGGCCACCCATGTGGAGGAGGAGGCGATCCTGGACGTCCACGAGGTGCCTGAGGGCCGAGCTGCGCATCGTGGTCGCAGCGGATGCTACGCCACCAAGTGGAGGAAGATGAAGCCGACGCCAACGCGAATGCACGTGCGCAACCACAAGGCGGAGAGCTGGGAGTACATGGCTAGCATGCTGAAGCGTTACTGCACCCCGGCGAACGGCAAGCGAAATGAATACCAGCGTGGCAGACTGGCGCAGCAGGTTGGGCAGATCCTAGCAGACATGGAGAGTCAGGGTGACCTGGTGTTCCTCGGCGAGAAAAAAAGGGTGCGGCCATACAGATGCGGGGGCAGAAGGTCGGCGACCAGCGCTGCAGCTGGACAAGGTGCAGCGACGACAGCTGGTGGAGGACACCGGGGTGTTCGCCAAGATCGGACAGGCGCGCGCATGGGGGAGTCGGGCGGCGCCTACACTAAGTGGGCGCAGACAGTGCGGAAGGAGCATGCCAGACTTCTCCGCTGGCACGTGAAGGAGCCACGGCAAGAACTCCAGGAGCTCACTGATGGGGAACATACTGTCCGTTAGCCCGACCGCATCATGGATGACACGGCGAAGAAGGCGACGAAGTGGGGCGACCTGTGGCAGGAGAGCGGCGTCAGCCAGCAGCTCCACGACCAGCTGCTGCGCGCGCTGAAGGTGGCGAAGGAAGTGGATCATGCGCCACTCACGGTGGAGGATTTCAGCCAGGCAATATCCACGGCGGGGATTAACCAGGCCCCAAACGTCGATGCCCTAGGCCCCCTGGGTCCGCAGCGGCTGCCAGCGGAGGCGAGGCAGGTTGTGGTCAACATCGCCAGCGCCTGCGAGATGGCAAGCTGCTGGCCCAAGCAAAGCATGACGGTGCTGGCGGCGGCGGTGCCCAAGCCGGCCGGGGACGACACGGGTGCTGGGCTTGCTCCCGCTGCTGCCCAAGGCCTGGAGCAAGGCCCGAAGGGCCTTCGTGTGGGCGCGGGCGGGGGAGTTGGGCGCCTTCTGGGATGGGGCCATCAAAAGGCTCGCCCTCTCTGCGCGTGGCGCTGAATCGACCAGTGCTGGATGAGTCGGGGCGAGAGCTTGGCATGACGTCGGTCGCGTTCTTGTGTCTTGTGCGCCACGCAGACTCTCTATGACATCATCAGCTTGATGGCGTTGGTGGACCTGGCGGTGCAGGTGCGCTGCTCTGCCATCGTGGCAGTGGAGAGTCAGCTCTTCCTGGGGCCCAGGCTGCTGCGGGACAGGAAGTTAAGCATCAGCCAGGAGGTGTGACTCGCGAGGTCGGTGGCGGCTGGATCGGCGCGCGGCGTCAGCCAGGCCAGGGTGCGCAGCCACCGAGTGCTGGCCAAGGCGCACGCGACCGCGCCGACGGCGGGCCTCTGGGCGATCGCGGACGACGCGACGGCGCGAACGGAGGGCTCCCAGGCTGCCGCCACCATCAGCATGACGGGCATCGCTGAAGTGTTCGTGGAGGGGTTCGTCGAGGAGCGGGACTCGGTGATCTCAAGCAAGGCCAGGCCCCTCCGCCACAGTAGGAGCCCGACCACCAGAAACCCTCCACCAGAAGCCCAACCCTGAGACCCCAGGACGTCCGAATGTTTGACGTGGGATCGTCACGCTTTCCATCGCAAAACCATCGAAAACGAAGAAACCCAGGGCACCCTGAAGGCAAGCAGAGTGTTTCTTGGCATGGGCCTTGACTGTAGGACGCCCCCAGGACTCATAAGCTGCCGTCCAGACGGTGCAGGGGGCCATGGATCTGGGCGGCGATGCGGCTATTGGCAGGATGCGCTGCGCCCGAAGATCAGCGCCAGCGCCCTGGCAGGACCAAGAGGCGCACCTCCAGGATCGCCGAGATGCGGAGGACGGCGGCGGTGATGCTGGAGGCGAGGGGCCTCTCGAGCACGGGCGCGCCCGCGGGCCACCTGCGGCCGTCAGCTGCAGAGGCTGGCACCGTCCAGGATCAAACAGATCCGCAGGCAGACGGGGGCGCCGCCGCCAGCCAGGCGGGCGGCCGCTGCCTCGCCGCGGCCCCGGCGGCGACGTTGCAAGAGGACCCGGGCGTGCAGCTGCAGTTCCAACTGCTGGGCGGGCGGCCCGCGCTGTGGGAGATGGCATCTGAACTGCATGCAAGGATCAAGAAGGCGTGGAGCTAGGTGCGACGGGCGCTGGCCGCGGCGGGGGCCCACCGGAGATGGGGCCCATCGGAGCCGCCCAGGCCACGCTTATGGGCATCGGATGGGGGCCGCGCGCGGCCGCGCTCTGGGCGCGGCCAGGACAGCAAGGTCAATGGACGCAGCCTGCGAGGACCGACTCGGGTGGCCCGATCACGGAGTCGCACCTTGTCGAGGCGGGGGACGAGGCCTTCGGCTCCGTCATCGACATCCAGGTGCTGCTGCACGACTGCACGCAGAGCATGGTGCACGCCTTGTGGCGCGCTGCTGCAGACACGAACATGGAGCCGACTTGGAAGCTGGAGCAGATGCGCACCACCTGCGGGTGGAGCTCAGACGCGTGGCGAGGCGACAACAGTGGACGGAGCGGTCGCTGAACATGTCGGTGGCAGGTGAGCGCCAGTGGCCCGAAAACCAAACAAGTGACGCGCTCAATTTCGGTCTCGCCAGCGAGCCAGCTGCGCTGGCATATCAATGCCTGACAGCCCAAAGCGTTGCGATGCATGCAGCGAGCAGGACAGGCAACAGCTGAGAGGAAAACAACACCCACACAATATGTGTGAGTACAGGTGGGAAGATGGGGTCGGCTTGGAAACGACAAAAACAGGAGCCCAAAGCAACGGTACGAGGCATTGGTGTGACGGCGAGCCCCCGTTCTACACAGACAAATCCGCGCATGCACTTGTTATCTCACTCGCTGCATTTCGGTTTCGCCAGCGGGCCAGCTGTGCTGGCATATTCCGTTAGCTCAAGGCGCTTACATGCAGTGAGCAGGACTGGCAACAGCTGACAAGGAAAACAAACCCCGGCCCCAACACTTGGAACTGGCCGCAGGCCTCGAATAACAATGAAAAGAACAGCTGGCATATGCTTACACAGACTGACGGGATAGGGCTGGGCGATACGAGTGCGAAATAACGGCCGGGCCCTTTCCCGACCAGCTGCTCGCGCTTGGTCTGAAGCGGGGCACCGGCCCCGCTTCATAAGGCATCTGAACAAGGAATACGGCCCACTGCAACCCCCATGGACTAGCATGGTATTCGTCTGCCACAGCGAATCAGTTTGACGAAAGCTGGTAATCGCTGACTCAGCTCCGCGCGTTCTCAACTGAGAGATCTCACCTATCTAGGGGGAAAACAAACCTACCTCGCTTTTGACCACCCTCGCTTCCAAGAGATACCAAACGATGCCAAATTGCAGCCTGTACTGGTCAGGCCGCTTGACGAGGAGGCGCGTGGCATGGCTTGGTTTTGCCTGGAAGCGAAAGCGGGGTAGGTAATTCACGCTCCGACTATCAGCCAGAGTCCGGGCGCCACGGGGTTCTCGATGACCCAGCGGACATGACTGTCAGACGCGCGCTGAGCCACGAGCGCGGACACTATCATCGACCTGTCCCCCAGCAGCACCCGACGCGCGTCTGTGGCGTTGAGCCCTGGGAGCCCGCAGAGACCAGCCCCGCTGTCGCGCAGTGCCGGAAGGCCCGCGCCGCCGCGAGGAGGCAGTTGAGGGTGTCTGGGCGGAGAACATCCTGCGCTGAGTCATCGTCGAGCTCGAACGTATCAGTGGTGAGCCCGTGCTTGGCGAGGGCCAGAGACAAATGCTCGGGGCCCGCAGAGATCTCGAGCGCGCACCCCCTCCTACATGAGGGGCCCCCAGAGATGCGGATGCGCGCAGGCCCTGTCGACGCCGCTCGTCGGCCAGGAGGGCGCCCTGCTTCCGGGGGCGGGCGGCCGCCTCGCGCCTGCGAGCCAAGCTGTCGGCAGCCCATCGGCCGCGCTGCTTCATCTCGAGCATAGATCGCAGGCCGCCCCGCCTGTTGACCACCAACAGGCGCGGCGCCAGGCAAGGCGTCGGCGGGCGCGCGAAGGCCAGGCGCTGCCTTGTCCAGGAACGGAGCGACCTCGCAGTCAGAGCGAGGGCCCCAGGCTGTCTCACTGAAGCCGGCGCGGCGGCTTTCCAGCCCGCGCGCGGCAGCGGCCCCGAGGCCCGGCCGACGCCGTCGGAGCACGCGGCTTCGATGTGGTCCGCCACGGCCTGGTCCACCTCCTCGATGCTCCGCGCGAAGTGGTCCGTGCGCTGGGCGAACCGCTGGAACCCCTGGAGCGCCGTCAGGCATCGGCGTCACGCGGCCACCGCCACGGCCGCCAGCGTGAGCCAATTCGCAGCCGCCCACCCGAAGCAATGGAACACCTCTTGCATGGCTTTGAATAGCGGGTCGGGCCGCCTCCTTCGCTCGGTCTGCCCGGCGCGGGCCCGGCGCGAGGCCCGCGGCGGGCGCCGCCCGGGGCGGCCGGCCTGCCCCTCGTGGACGGGGCGCCTCGTCCGAGGCATTTCGCTCGGAGGGGCGCCATTGGCGATGGGCCGAACAGCCCGAGGCCAGCAGGGGGGCGCGCTGGCGGCGGCATCGTCGGAGGCGCCCGCGGCTGGCAGCCCGACGCTGCACTTCAAGCGCAGGCGCGAGCCCGAGATTATCGCCGAGATGAGGATGACGAGATGAGAACGATGTAGTAGAACGAAGCTTGTGGCGTAATGACGATATTATACCCCCCCCCCGCCCCCCCCCCCCCGCCCCCCCTTCAACGCCGCGATGTCCTCCTGCTCGGCGAAACGGGCGGCGCGATTTACTTGCCACTCCCCGGGCCGAAGAAACGACGGCGGGATCTCGACAGAGTCTGGGTTCGACTCGAATCGTTCCATCGGGCTCCAGCGCAGATAGGGCACGAACAATTGCGCGACAAGCGGGCAGCGCAGCACGATGCCGACCCCCCCTTGACTCGCCCCATTTGAGTTACCTCCTCCACGTCGACCATCCTGGAGGCATGCCCACTCGGGCAAGCGTCCGACGACGCAATGGTAGATGACCGCGGGCGATCGAGTCTAACAACGCATGATGGTAAGAGCGCAATGAACCACCTGATATCCTGAGCGACGTTGCCCCATAGCTTCCTCTGCGACTCATAAGATAACGCCCGGCGATGAAACGAGAGATGTGACGGAATATCGACGGCGTCCCCCTGCGCAGCAGACTGATATGCGCACAGTGACTGACCTATCGAACGTTCAGCCCCCTTCCCAATCACTCAATGGCGACGGGACAGCCGCGCCCCCACGCCATGGATTTCATCTTCCCGGTAGTAAGGCAGAGTCGTTGAGCGCCGCATATCCGATAGCCAAGCGAGGCGGCCTCGAGGGGGGGTCCCGCGAAGTCGCGGGCCTTGACAAAAATTTATGTAAAATGCCCCTGGCGTCGGTCCCTGGCCTGACCTGCTGCCTCCTGGGTTAGCGGCGCTGACGCGGAGGTCATCGGCGCGAGCCCACGGCGGGGGCCGACCTGGAGCGATACGAGGAGCGGGCAGCGAATCACCCTGCAGTTGCTCCAGCGAAAAGACCCCGCTCTCGCGCGCCCGATGATAGACAGCTCCCCCGGGCAACTCACATCGCCCAAGACCGCCCTGTTGGAGCCGCCGTCGAGCGCAGCGAGACCTCCCAGCCACTTCGCGAGCCCCCAAGGTTAGGTGGCAGGGCCCCAAGATCCTCCACCAAGTCCACATCGATGGCAGGAAGAGAAAAAATCCAGCCAGGCTCTTCGGGATTCCCAAGTTATGGAAGCAGATTGCCAGGCCCCCTTGGCCCACGCAAATCTGGCCATCCCCCTCCGCCTCCATCTTGGTCCTTTTCACGGCAGAAGCGAGGCGCACGTACAGGTGGGCACTTCTGGAAACGACGGTTCACGCCTCGACGGTCCCAGACAATGCGCTGGGCCCCCGACTTCAGTGGGGGCAAAAAGCGAAGCGTCACTGGATCCCGTGAATCAAATGAGATCATGCTCGAATCCGAAGGGAGCCCCAGGAAGTTGGCGTACTCGGTGGGCGACGACTCGAAAGTCGGATCCATGCGCGGTGCGAAATGAGGGCCGCTCTCGACTGGTGCTCCATGCGTCTGCTCGTCAATCGCCACGGTCGATTCGAAATCACGCAACACCCGAGCACCCGCAAAATCACAAACATCCACTGCTGGGAGACGCTGCTCCGGAGCATCCGGGACATGCAACCAAATCAGCTCGAGATGTCGCCGTCGACGTAGAGGTCTCGTCGCAGTCGCAACCGAGGCTGGAGCACGGAAGCTCGCGACCGGCTTCCCGTTGGCGCGCGCGCGCGGGCCAGGCGAGGGCGCCCGCGTCGGTCGAAATTGCGCGCTGGGCCTCGCGCTGGGCCGCGCCACGAATAGAAGAAGAAGGAGTAGTAATGATAAGAAGAAGAGGAAGAAGAATAAGAAGAAGAAAAATAATGAGAAGAAACATAAACATAATAAGAAGAAGAGGAATAATAATAAGAAGAATAATCAGAAGAAGCCGATCCAGCAAAACACCCACACATATCATTGAGCACAGAAATGACACGGTTGGCCCGACACCCACGAACACAAATCGACGTCTGAGGCGCAGCTGAATAAACCGTGCCAGCTGCGGCGCACAAGGGGTCGGTTCGCAGACTAAGGGCAACGGGAACAGCTCCCTGGGGACCGACCGAGAATCGTGAAACCCACCCTCTGCGAGAGGGGTCTGTAAAGCGGGCCGGCGAGCGCGCGGAACAGACGGCCCTTGTGTTTTGCTCCACGAGGCTGCCCGCGTCATGATCCCTGGGAGGAAGGATCATCCTTCCCCCCGCCTTTTCCTTTCTTGATCTCGGTGTTCCTCTCCTCCCTGGCCTTCCTGAACTCCTTCGCGATGGCGGCGTCGGCCCAGAGCTGGTCCGCGACATGCTGAGCCAGGTTGGGGGCCGCGGCGGCACCGCCTGCCCTGGCCCCCCAGCCCATGAAACTGTCCCCTCCGGAGTAGTCGGGCGCATTCGGGTTGAGACGATGCGCCTCCTTGATGAGAGCAAGGCACCGACTCGCATACTTCATCGAGAGGAGGGCTGGAGCACTCACCTGGTCGATCGTCAAGGCCGCGTCGAAGATCCGAAACATAACCTCACGCTCGTACATCGACCTATCGCCTGGCGGCACTCGGCCGGCACGCGCCCCCTGTTCATGAGCTGCGAGAGCGGACCTGCCGTGATCCCGCATGAACTTGATCGTCCAGATGGTCGTGCGAGGGCCGCTGGCGGGGAAGCCGCCCACGAGGTTGACCTCCGTACTATCGGCGACTGACTCCTCAAAACGGCGTCGGCGCTCACCCTGCTGGTCGAAGCGGACCGCGAGTGTCCGAATGCCCCCCTGGCGCAAGATGGTCGCCTCCTGATCGGTCATCAGCCCCACTGCGAGCGCGCCCTGGGTGGTCATGACGAGGCCCGTCGCACAGCTGCACGGCTCCCGCAAGGAAAAAGTTGCATGCCAGGTCGCCCTCCTGAGAGCCCATGCGCGCCTCCACGGCAAACCAGCGCTGGTCGATGGCAACTGGCGGCACCAGCGCGCCAGGGCGGGTGGGCGGCCAGGCCAGGCGGCACCTCTGCCACCACGCCACCACCAACGCCGCTTGGTGGGAGCCCCGCAGGCCCAGCGGCCGGCGCCGCTGCGCGTCCGGCGGGGGCCGCGGCGGCGGCCGGTGGCGCGGCCAGCGCCGCGGCCACCACGGCCGCGGCCCCGCCGCCACCGCCCGGCGGCACCAGCCCGCCGCCAGCGGCGGCCAGGGCGGCAACCACAGCGGCTGGGACCACACCCTGCACAGGTAGAGGCAGCACAGGAGGGGGTAGAGACCGAGCAGGTACGCACCATCGACAGCGAACTGGTCCACGCAAGCTAGATCCGGCACGCCACGAAACCCGTAGATGGCGCCTGCGGTTAATTATGCCTGCCAGAACCCTACCTCGCGTGCCCGTATATCGTGCATCGAACACGTCAGCACATGCCCACATCGGCTCCTATACGAGTCGTAGTCGGGCATGATGATGACACAGCGAGCTGGTGGCCCTGGGGAGAAAGCTGCAACCAAACCAGTTCGGATGAATCTTGCCCAGGACGTATCCGAGACCAAAGTCGAGCCCTAGGCACTAACACACAAAGCCGATCAGTAGGCAGACCCAGAGCGCGGACGAGGGACCCTCGTATGCACACACCAGCTCTGAACGCGCAGGTGTACCCGAGCAAGTCAGCGAGGGACTGCACGGTGGACTCTGTGTACTGCCAGCCCAGATGGCCAACGAAGCGGATACCCCTCGGACCGCTTCTAGAAGAGCGCGGGACGAGAGACTCATGGCAAAAACTTGAGCCCAAAGCAACAGTACAAAGCACTGATGCGACGGGGAGCCCCCATTCTACACTGACAAATCCGTGCAAGCACTTGTTCAGAGTGCAGATTTTCCAGAGTTTCGCCGATCCGAAAACGTCGTCCCTCAGGCCCTTGCGGGCCATGAAAGCCAATCTGGCCTCTGGCTCCGATGGCTCCCGTCTCCGGACCTCACCTGCCCCATTTCTGATGCAGAAAAGCTCCAGGACCCAAGACCTGACCCTCCACTTGGGAGATAGCTGCCCGGATGAACTTCCAGAGGGAGGGGATGTCACGATGTTCGGGGACGGGTCGGGTGGAAGAGTCTCGGACGACCCCAGCAGGCGACGCTTTGGAGCGGCAGTCACCACTCTGTCTTGGGAACCTGAAGGCTGGAGGATGGGAGCGATGATAGCCGCGCCCCTGGCAGGATTCCAGCAGAGCGCTCCGAGGGCCGAAACCCTGGCACTGGTTCTGACCACCGAAAATACAAGAGAACCTCTCGAGAATTCGGAAGGGGCTCTACCCGCTGAGGGAGGGCCCCCCGAATGCGGCTTTGGCGGATACTCCACCAGGCGGAGATTGGGGAGGCGATCGCTGCTGAGGACATAAAGCGCCCACCCAGCCAGAGCGAGAAATCCTTGGGGGCCTGTGCTGGGAGACCGGAGCCTGTACCGTCGGAGGGAACTCGCCGAGAGCAGGGCAGGCAGAATGGCCTGCTGACAGGCTTGGTGGGCAATTTTCACCCGTGGTGGAGGAGGAGGAGGAGGAGGAGGAGGAGGAGCAGGAGCAGGAGCAGGAGCAGGAGCAGGCGGAGGAGGAGGAGGAGGAGGAGGAGGAGGGTGGAGCCTCTTGATCCCGAGGAAGAGGCTGCGGAATGGCTCGGCACTCGAGAAGATTTCGCGCCTGGTCTCTTCGAAGGGGGGTGGGGGGGGGAGCGATCAAACGGCCAAAAATGGTGCGCATAACCACCCGGCACAGTGCGTATCACGCTTCATGTTGCACGGTGCGGGCCAAGAGAACTATAAGCTGAAACCTGTGTGCTATACGCCCCCCTCGCGGGGGGGGCGATCAGACGGCCAAAAATAGTGCGTGTAACCACCCCCCGCAGTGCGTCTGATGATCCATGTTGCACGGTGCGAACCAAGATAGCTATACGTTGGTGCCTTTTGAACGATGTCCCATCGCGAGAGTGGAGGAGCGGCAGCGTGGAGAGCGCTGTCCTGAGCCAAAGTTGCCGCCTCCCGCGGCTTGATGATGTTTCCAGGCGACCCGCGCGCCATGCTGTCCCTTGGCTTCGGCTCAGGGCAAGGTGGCGCGATGGGGCTGCGCCGCGTGGACGGCATGAGTTAGAACCCATTCATAGAATCCTCCTCCTTCTCCTTCCCATACTTTTGCTTCTCCTCCTCCTCCATCCATCAACCCCATCCCTCATTTCGCCATCCTACTCGTCCGTTTCGTCCTCCTACTCTTACTCCCCCTTGTCGTCCTCCTACTCATACTCATGCTCCTCCTTTTCGTCCTCATTCTCCTCATCCGCCTCGTCCTCTTCTTCCTGCTCCTCCTCCTCCCCATCCTCCTGCTCCTGCTCGTACTGCTCCGCGTTCTCATCCTCATCCTCCGTCTCCTCCTCGTTTTCCTCCTCCTCCGCCTCCTAAACATTTCCGGACCTCAGGCGATATTTTAGGCAGCGCGCCTGGAAGTGGCACAGCTGCCTCAAGCCATCAGCAAGTCTACGCAATTCTACGCATCCTCGCCCATGTCAGACGCCGCGATGGAGAAGGAAAGCAGATTTCACACATGGATATGATGGGACTCCCGCTGGCGCAACGCCAATTTCATGAGGCGAGCCAACCAACTGCTGCTAATATGGCAAGAATGATCCCCACAAAGCTCAGAACAGCCAGAATCGCCAGGCAGCGTGCGCCATGGGTCGACATCGGACGCTGGGCCAACGGACCACCCGACCTGACCGACGACTCAGGCACAATCAAAGTCGCGGAGCCAGAGCGAGCAGCAAGGACAAGAGCAGCGTACCCCTGGCCACCTCTATCCTTGACAAAATTGTGTTGCGGGCCTGAGAGAAGCAACCAGAAAGGTTAATTGACGAGGTGGTGGCTTTCGCGGAGAAGCAATGCCTGAAGATGAAAAGCAGCCCGTCGACCTCCTCCTCCTCCTCCTCCTCCTTCTCCTCCTCCTCTTCTCCCTTAGGAGGAGGACGAAACACCCCACGCGCCCCCTCCCCCACCCCGGCGGCCCCCTTCCCCGCGGGGCGTACCCTGGGAGTAGCGCCCAAGCGGCGACCGCAGCCAGCAGCGCCACTACCAAGCGCCGCGCATTCTGGCGGGGGCTGGGGCCGGCGACGGCGCCGACGACGCGGACGCCCACGGGGATGCCGATGACGCCGACGACGCCCACGGCGACGCCGATGCTGACAACGACGACGACGATGACGACGACAACGACGACGACGCGAATGACGCCGACGACGACGTGGGGAGGACGACGCTGACGCCGACGCGGATGCCGATGGCGCTGACACCGACTCCGACGGCGCTGACGCCGACGCGAGCGGAGCTGACGCTGCCGAGAGGATGAGGCCAGACGACGCTGACGCCGACGACGCTGGCGCCGACGGCGGCAGCGCCAACGGCGGCGACGACAAAACGATGGCGACGGCAACGGCGGCCTCGCCGACACCGACAGCGAAGGGTGAAGGAGAATTCCGCCACCGTGAACGCACTTCGTTGGGTACTTGGGCAGAGGGTCTGGCCGAAAAAAAACATAGTCCTCCTCCTCCTCCTCCTCCTCCTCGTCCTCCTCCTCCTCATCAGCATACCATCACCATCACCATCACCATCACCATCACCATCACCATCACCATCACCATCACCATCACCATCACCATCACCATCACCATCACCATCACCATCACCATCACCATCACCATCACCATCACCATCACCATCATCATCATCATCATCATCATCATCATCATCATCATCAGCATCATCATCATCAGCATCAGCATCATCATCATCATCATCATCATCATCATCATCATCATCATCATCATCATCATCATCATCATCATCATCATCATCATCATCATCATCATCATCATCATCATCATCATCATCATCATCATCATCATCATCATCATCCTTATCATCATAATCGGCATCAACATCCTTATCATCGTCCTTATCCGCCGACCCCTTGCGGGTCTTTACGCGCGTGAGATTGTTTCCCACCTCATACCCCCCCCCCCGGGACCCCAAACCGGCAATTTGACCTCCCCCCTCGTGGTGGACGACCCTCCGCCGAACTCACCCGAAACGGTCTGGGCTCCCCGGGCTCGGTTGGGAGCCTCCGACGCCACCCCCAAAATGGCCCAAGAGAGCACAAAGTCGCAGAATGCTCGCTTCAAGACGCCCAAAGTGGGCCCCAGGCGGCCTACGAGGGCGCCACGACGCTCCAAGAGGCCTCTAACCGGATGCCGAAGCGGGGCCCCCGAGGCCCAAATCGTGCCATTCCTATTGGAAAACGTACATTTGTGGCATATACGCCTTTTCGGCCAACGCGGCGTTGACAGTGGCCCACGGGGCCGCCAAGACCGCTCCAAGAGGGCCCAAGAGAGGCCCCCAAGAGGGCCCCGACACGGGCCAAGAAGGCGCCAAGACGGCCCAAGAGGCGCCCAATACAGCCCAAGAGGACCCCCGGGCGGCCCCAAGTGGGGCCCAACACGGGGAGAGCCCGAACCGAACATCCGAGCCTTCCGCCCCCGGAGGCCCCCGAGAGGGCCCAAGGGAGCGGCCGAAGGCACCGAGAATCCGTCAAGACATCCCAACAGGCCCCCCAGTACGCCTCTCAGGAAACACTAAGATACCCAAATCGCCGAATTCTTTTTCCTAGACCTCCTTATTCTCCTGTTCCTCCACCGCATCCTCCTCCTTCTCCTCCTCCTCTCCCTTTCTACCACATCCCCTGGTCAAACAAAACCCAACACAACGCATGGCGGAGTGGGCGGCGGCCGCGGCGCCCGCGGCCGGCAGCCGCGACGCCTCCCGCGCGCGCCGCGGACTCATGGGAGCGCGCGCCGCAACAAAACAAGGGGAGAGGCCCCAAAGGCCAGAATCGCACCATTTCTATAGGACACAATCATTCTGGGCACATGCGCCTCTTCGGTCACCACGGCGTCGACAATGGCCCACAATATCGCCAAGACCGCCCCAAGAGGGCCCTAGGACTCTCAAGAGTGCCCCAACACGGCCCTCAGCTCAGCAGTCCTGTCAGAAACGGCGGCGGCGACACTGCGGGCACGTCGCGCGTCTGCGACTGCCCCTGGCAACTACGACGCCGTTCGCCCTGCGGCAGCGCGGGCCGAGGCCAGCGCAAGGCCCCCCCTGTGCTGTCGCCCCCCTCGCCTCAATCATCCTTGTTCTCGCCCCCTCCTGCCCACCCCCCATTCCCCTTCCCCTTTACTAACATTCGGGCGCTGTCTCGAGCGTTCGCATGGGTCTCACGCGCGCGCCTTGCACCGCAACGCGCGTCTTTCCACGGCGCGCGCGAAATGCGGCCCAACCGTGAACTTCGACTTCGGCAGCTTCCTCTTGCAGGCGCCGAAGCACTCGCACGCTTGCGCGCTGCGAAGCCGACTGCGATGCACTCCGCGCGTGCAACTTTACTCTTCGTCGTGAAGTGCTCGCTCTCTTGTTTGGTGCTTATGTGCTGCTGCCGTTCGAACTCCTTCTCGCGCGCTGCACGCGCCGGCAGTCGCTTCAACCGTTTCGACTCCACGGCGACACCTTTCGCGGTGATGCCCCGCCTGGCAGAACTTCCGCGCGCCGCTCTTGCTCCCTTCGTCGCCCGGTGGCCCTTCACTTGGTCGCGGTTTCAATGGCCGACCTCCCAGAAAGACACCCCGCACCCAGGCGCGCAGCACGTCGGCGGCTTCGCGTCCGCCTCTGCCGTCCGCTTTCGGCTCCGCGCTTCGAAGTTCGCCCGCAGCGCCGCCCTCTCCCGATCCCCCGCGCACTTCCGACGCGTCCTCTGGTCAGCTGCGTCGTGCTTCTTCTGAGCTTCCGACATGTCCCTTCCTCCGTCGTCACGCGCCAGGCACTTGTCGTTCGCGCGCCGAACTGTGCCCGCGCTTCCGTTCCATTTCGCGTTGCCGCTCCGCGACTTCTGCTTGGCTTTCACATGGCTGCACTTCGCGCAGTGCATTATCCGACTCCTCTTCGGCGCCCCGCTGTCGCCCGCTGCGCCCGTGCCCCCGCCGCTCACATGCCGCGTCGCATCGCCGCCCTCCGCTTTCGTTGCCCACCTCTGCACGCTGCGCACCATTGCCCCTCAGAGTTTTTTCATCTCTTCCGCGCATTCTTTACAAAACGCTGGCCTCTCTTTTCTCTGGAACTCATGCTTCGAGAACGCTTCCACCAACAACCTCCGGCGGCATCGCTCGCACTGGCCCCGCGGCATCAGTTCCGCCCCCCACTTCCCTCAGTCCACGGCCTCCCCTCGGAGCACTCGCAATAGCTTTTTCGCGCCAGGCATGTCGCCCTCGCCGCGCGGTTTCCTGTCAAAAGGCAGAAAGATCAAAAGGTTCTCTCGCCTGCGCGCGCGACGGCAACGTCACTTGACATCCAACTCGCGCCGCGCCTTCTCTCAAGGCCCGCTACGACGGCCCCCGCGGCCCGGCCCTGCGCGCCCATGCCCCCCCCCCCCCGGGGCCCCCAACCGGCAAGTTGCCCCCCGCCCCCCCCCCCCCCTCGTGGTGGACGACCCTCCGCCGAACTCACCCGAAGCGGTCCGGGCCCCCCGGGCTCGGCCGGGGGCCTCCGACGCCGCCCCCAAGATGGCCCAAGAGAACGCAAAGTCGCCGAACGATCGCTTCAAGACGCCCAAGGTGGGCCCCAGGCGGCCAACGAGGGCGCCGCGACGCTCCAAGAGGCCTCCAACCGGCTGCCGAAGCGGGGGCCCCAGACGCCCAAATCGCGCCATTCCTATGGGAAAACGCACATTTTTGGCACATGCGCCTTTTTCGGCCAACGGAGTTGACAATGGCCCACAAGGCCGCCAAGCCAAGCAGGCGCCAAGACGGCCCAAAGAGGCGCCAAAGACAGCCCAAGAACCCCCAGGCGGCCCCAAGAGGGGCCCAAGAAGGGGAGCCCGAACCGAAAATCCGAGCACCCCGTCCCCGGCGGCCCCCAAGAAGGCCCAAGGGAGCGGCCGAAGGCACCGAGAATCCGTCAAGACACCCCAAAAGGCCCCCCAGCGCGCCTCTCAGGAAACACTAAGATACAAACATCGCCGAATTCCTTTTCCTTGACCTCCTTATTCTCCTCTTCCTCCACCGCGTCCTCCTCCTTCTCGTCCTCCTCTCCCTTTCTACCACATCGCCTGGTCACACAAAGCACAACGCAACGCATGGCGGAGTGGGCGGCGGCCGCGGCGCCCGCGGCCGGCAGCCGCGACGCCCCCCGCGCGCGCCGCGGGCCCATGAGCGCGCGCGCCGCAACAAAACAAGGGGAGAGGCCCCAGATGCCAAAATCGCCCCATTCCTATAGGACACAATCATTCTGGGCACATACGCCTCTTCGGTCAACACGGCGTTGACAATGGCCCGCGAGATCACACGTCCCTCAGCTTAGCAGTCCTGTCAGAAACGGCGGCGGCGACACTGCGGGCGCGTCGCGCGTCTGCGACGGCCCCCGGCAACTACGACGCCCTTCGCCCTGCGGCAGCGCGGGGCGAGGCCAGCGCAAGGCCCCTCCCGTGCTTTCGCACCCCTCACCTCAATCATCCTTGTTCTCGCCCCTCCCTGCCCCCCCCTTCCCTTCCCCTCCCCAACATTCGGGCGCTGTCTCGAGCGTTCACATGGATCTCACGCGCGCGCCTTGCACCGCGGCGCGCGTCTTCCCACGGCGCGCGCGAAATGCGGTCCAACCGTGAACTTCGACTTCGGTAGCTTCCTCTTGCAGGCGCCGAAGCACTCGTGCGCTTGCGCGCTGCGAGCCGCGAAGCCGACTGCGATGCACTCCGCGCATGCAACTTTACTCTTCCTCCGACAAATGGGCGCCCCGAACCGACAATTCCACTCCCCCGGCCTCCGGGTAGCACCCCCCCCGTCCCCCGCCAAACTCACCAGGGGGAGATCGGCCCTCCTTGGCCTCGCCCCGGAGTTCCAGGACAACCCCCGAGGCCTCCGAAGAAGCCCCCAAGACAATCCAAGAGAGCCCCGACTCGCCGAAAGACCGTTCCCAGACGCCCAAGATGGCATCCAGCAGACAACCCACGATGCCCCTAGGCCGCCCCGCAAAGCCTGCGAGAGAGCTCCCGAGACCCGGCGATAGCCCTCGATGAAAAAAAAGGGGGTCGGCGGACGTGGCGTAAGCCTATAGAATCCACGTCCGGAAGTGACGTGCTGAGCGGCAGCGTTTTCCGCGGATGCTGTAATGCAGTGGATCAAATGTGTCCAATGTTTGCATAATTCCCACATGCTGCACTGTGTTACATTATTATGTCCCCCCAAGAGCATCCGTCAAAAACGCACCACAACCTCTTGTAAAATCGATGATTCGGGACTTTGGGCCCTCTGGGAGGCCCAATCGGTCCTCAAGACGGCTTTACATGGCTTCAAGACGGGCCAAGACGGCTCCAAGACGGTCCATGATGGCCCCAGAGGGGCCCAAGAAACTCCTGAGTCGCCCCAAGAGGGCCCCAAGACGACCCCCAAGAGTGCCTCCAGAGGCCAAAATCGTTAATTTCCTATATATGTATATATACATATATATATATATATATATATATATATATATATATATATATATATTATATATATTATATATATATTACATGATTCTCGCCTTTCTCGACTCTCAGAAGCCCGCGGCCGCCCAGGCAGCCGCCAAAATTGCACCAACAAAAACCCGAGAAACCCCCAAGAAGGCCCCCAAACGGCCCAGGAGGGCCCAAAGACAACCCAAAAAGGCCGCCACGGCGATCCAAGAAGCCCCTGAGACGGCCCAAGAGGACCCCAAGAAAACTCCAAGGCGGCCGCGAGAGGGCCCCAAGACGGCCGCCGAAGGGGCGGAACGGCGAAAAAAAACGCCCCAAGACGGCCCAAGACGCCCCCAAGAGGCCCCGAGAGACCCCCAAGAGGCCCCCAAGGGGCCCACAACACACAAAAACAAAAAAAAACCCAAGAGACCTCCAAGAAGCCCCCAAGAAGCCTCCAAGAGGCCTCAAAGAAGCCCCCTTAAGCCCACGCAGCGACTGGAGTGCACTGCAATTTTTCTCCCCCTGGGCGAACTGCGGCGCAGCGCCAGCCAGGTGGAAGTTGGTCGCGGCGGCGCCCATGATTAGAGCTGGCGCTGGAAGGGGAGATGGGGGGGGGGGGGCCCGGGAAGGAGGGAGGGGGGGGAGGCCCCAAAGACGCCCCCAAGAGGCTCAAAGAAGCTCCCAAGAGGCCTCCAGGAGGCCCCCAAGAGGCCCCCAAGAGGCCCCGCGACGACGTGACCAAGACGGTGCAATATGGCCCCAAGAGGGCCCCCCCAAAAAACCCAAACGCCCCAAGAGGGCGCCAAGAGGACCTCCAAGAGCGCTTCCAGAAACAAACATCATTGATTCCCAATGAATGTTCAAAGATTTTGGCGTTCTCGCCTTTGTCGACTCCCCGAGCCCCAGGACGGCCCAGAAAGCCTCCGAAGTGGCTCCAAGACGGCCAAATTAGCCCTCAAGAGGGCCTTTAAGAGGGCCCGCAAGCGGCCGAAGAGGGCTCAGGCCGGCCCAAAGAAGCCCTCCAAACGCCTCACCGTACGACGTCACTGCACGCACTCCGGACGTGCACCCCGCGAAGCGAGAGGAATCATCATCATCATCAGCATCAGCATCATCATCATCATCGGCATCATCATCCTTCCCATCATCATCAGCATCATCATCAGCATCACCACCATCATCGTCGCCATCATCGTCAGTATCACCATCATCATCATCAGCATCATCATCATCATCTTCAAGATCATCATCGTCAGCATCATCCTCATCATCGTCATCGTCGCTGTCATCGTCACCACCATAACCATCCTCAACATCGGCATCGTCATCATTATCCGCATCATCATCATCCTCATCATTCTCATCATCCTCATCACCACCCGCGCCATCGTCATCATGATCCTGATCATCTCCATCGCCACCATCATCATCATCCCCATCCGCATGCTCATTCTGAACCTCATCCTCAATCTCATCCTCACCCTGATCCTGATCCTCATCAGCATCATAAGCGTCGCCCTCCGACGACGACGACGAACTTCGTTGGGCGTCAGAACTGGGGGGAGGGTTTGGCCTGAATTGCCTTCGTGAGAGGGCGGGGGCAGGGCCGGAAAGGGGCGAGGGGTACCCGAGGAGACCAGAACAACGAAACCCCAATGCTGCTTCGGGGAAAGCGTCAGGGCCCCCCTGAAGCCGCCCCGAAACGGCCCGAGACGCCCCATCACAGAACCCAAAGACGGCCCCAAGATTGCCCGAACACCCCCCAAAACCTCTTGCGAAGGCTCCAGGACGGCCCCAGGGCCCGCCCGACCGCCCCAAAGATGGTTCAACCGAGCCTCGCAGGCGGCTCGGTAAACGACAGCGCCGAACAAGCCGCCGAGACGATCCAGCTGGCCCCCAACAACCCCCCAACAGATCGACGAGGGACCCCCATAAAGAGTACCAAGAAGCCCAATCGAAACCCTCCAGGACGACTTCAAGACGCCTTCACAAGGAGGGAGGAAAAGGGGTGACGTGTGAGGGAAGAGGTGACCGAAAGGCCGATCCCCTCCCGAGTCGGTAAAGGCGGCAACGGTGGTGTAAAGGGCCACGATGAAGGTTCTACCCTTCTTCTCCGTCCTACAGCCAGAGTTGCGCCCCAGCACCTGGGAGCCGAAAGTGGCGGCGCGTTCGGTGCAAGGATAGGACAGGTAGGGGGTCCACGCGCAGATGAGGAGCTGCTGCGGACTGGGGGGGGGGGGGGGGCGCTTGACCCTGCCCAAGTCACGACAGGGAACTGGCTGGAGCGGGCTTTGAGATGAAGGGGGAAGGGGGGGGGGGGGGGGGGCCACGCTGCTGCACTACTATCTGCCCCTGCAAATCTGGGCTTTGAAACAATGGTCAAATTATAAACTCATACCCATTAGGGGACATGGTAAGACCCTTCCCCAGATCCGCTGCCCAGGAAGGGCGCTTTTAGATATTACCCAAATCAACCCTTCCCCACGCCGCGTTCGCTGGGGGTGGGCTCAACAAAAATCGAGCGGTTTGAAATGGGAACGGGTTTCCCGACCGCCGCTTCTACTGCTTCAGGCACAAGTTGCGCAACAGAGCTTCGGCCTGCTTCTCGAGCAAGTCCTTCCAATCAATCCCGACAATCTCGCGGTCGAGCTCGCAGATCTGCGTCAGTTGCGCGGTATCATGACATGGCAAATCTGGGCGGAGGTGCGCAGCGCGGTCTCCGAAGGCATCTCGAAAATTGACATCAATTTTGAGTGAGTACTTCTTCATCGGCTCCATGTCCAGACACTTATTCGGCATGGTGTGGCGCTTGAACATGGCGTCAAAATTCTGCGCGAGCTCTTGCATCTGCAGCGCTTTCAATCTGCAGCGGTGGTGCTCTGCCATGCATTCTCCGAGTTGGTGCCACATTGGGAAATAAACAACCTCGTCACAAAAGGCAATCCTGGCGTGCTGCTAACTTGTTGGAGCGGCTCCTGGAAGGCCCGTAAACCAACGGCAGACAACATCATATTCACAATGTCTCCGTCGTTCTTTGCACCTAGCAAATCCAATATGAAAACGCTATCCCTGCGAAATGCTTGCACATAATTGGTGGCCCAAGTCGGGCAAACTTCTCCCAATACTCGGCGAACGATACGCGGTTTTCCGGCGGCTGATGCGTGGAGAAGTGCTGCTTGTAGGCAGACCACCTCCAACTGAGAATTGGTCGGTGGGTGAGCACCAAATTCTAAACTGCAGAGATAACGTTTTCAACGACGGGATCGTCTTTGGACTCATCATGCAAAACTTCTCGGAGCTGACGATCACGTGCTGGCCGTTAGCCACTGCCTCGCTGAGCTTATTCTTGAAGGCTGTCACTCTGGTATCGTTTGAGTTTGGATTCGAAAGTAAGTGATACGCTGGAGCAAACTTTCAGATGTTCCTCCATGTTCCTCCACAGGCGGCACGAAGTACATTCTATTTCTCTCGAGGAGCTCGTCACGGTATGTCCAAAGTCTATGTTGGATGTACGTCGTTCGTCTTGGGCGGCCCGACGTGGATCAGAGCGATCGGCCTATTCAAGGGTCCCGCTAAACGCCTGGTAACCGATGGACTGGTGAAGCTCCATCCACCGCAGCCTCGAAGGGCATCCGCCAGCGGCCAAGAAAGGGCAACCACGATCACGAAAAGGATGCAAAACGCTGGCGAATGGAAAAACAATCCAAGTCTTCTCGGCACAGTCATGGGTGTCTTTGGCATGCCAGTCATACTGTATTCGCGCCCGCCTGCGGTCATCAATTCGATCCTTACGCCTTGAGACAAAGTGGCTACGGAGCATGGGGCCATATAGTGTGAAACAACACACGGGTGACACGTGTCACCCGGAAAACCGTGTGAGGAAAACCAATTGTTTCACTCGCATTCTGGACGCCAACATGGGGCCATAGTGTGTGACACAGCACACGGGTGACACGTCTCACCCGGAAAATCGCGGGAGACAAATAAATTGTTTCACTCGTATTCTGGACGACAACATGGGCCCATAGTTTCAACGCGAATGTGATGCTCAACGCGAATCACATTCCGCAATTTAGTTGGCCCGCGGAGGGCGCGTGGGTGTCGAAAACAATGCCGCCGACCAACGCCAACGCGTTTTCCACAATGTTGTGGTTCCGCGGAGGGAGGGTCGGTGTTGAACAAAAATGAGCCCGCGTTTCCCTGCAAGGCGCGCGGGCTGCAGGGTGGGCAAGTACAGAAAAATCAAACCAGAAATTCGCCGGGGGGGGGGGACGTAAATGCCGCATGCCCCACTCACTGGCCATCGCTCGGACGTCCATTCCCCGTGCCTTTTTTCGGTTTCGTGCGCGGCTTGTTCGCCAAATGATGGTCTTCGCCGAAGGAAACATGCACACGTCCGAGCGATGCCAGGCTCATGCTCTGAGCTCGACCTCCGTGCTGCTGCGCTGCCGCGCTGGCACGATGGCGCGGCAGCGTCTCCAGGCGGCCGGACAGGGGACGGGGGAACGGTGGGGGCCGGGGGACGGGGGGCGATGGCAGGAGGGGAAGGGCGAAAGAGGGGCAGGAGGCGATGGCAGGAGGGGCAGGAGGCGATGGCAGGAGGGGCAGGAGGCGATGGCAGGAGGGGAGGCGATGGCAGCAGGGGAAGGGAGAGGAGAGGAGGCAGGACGGCCTAGAGGGCGGGGGTCGAGATCGAGGGCGGCAGAGGGGGAGGAGAGCGGAAGGGGACGGGGCCTCCAAGGGGAAGGGGTGAGGGGGAAGGAAGAGAAGAGGCGAGAGGGAAGACGGCAAGCCGAAACGGAACTCGCAGCACGTATGATGTCCTTCCTCCTCCCAGCGGAGGCCTCCGCGGATGCCCCCGGACGCCCACGAAGGATCCGAAAACAGCCCCCAGCAATCTCGGTCCTCGAGGACCGCGGATCGGCCAGTCGTTCCCCGGCGCGCGCTGCCCTTTCTGTTCGCCAAATCGGGTGACAAACCAAATCGTGGCGAACGGGGGCGGCGACGACGACGACGACGACGAACGACGACGACGACGACGACTAAGACGACGGCGAACTGTTTCATTTTGCAGCGCTTGGCGGGACAGTGCGCGGAAGGGGTCGGGCAACGTCCTGGGCAGAGGAAGGAGGACGTGGAGCGGCCAACCAGCGCTGTGCGCGAAGCAAGCAAGCCGTTTATATCGAAATCAGGAAGCCCTCGCTCGCCATCAAGGGAGGGGGAAAGGGCCTGTCCAGGACTCAACTCCGGGAAGCCAAATATGTTCTCACCGCCAACGGAGCCCGGACTTTGCAAGCATCGCCGACGATCATTCGCAAACGATTTTGAGACGCACTGCGCGCCACTAAATGACACTATGCCCAACCCAGCCCTTTGCAGTCTACGCTGACATCCACGCGTTCTCATCTACATGAGAGCGTGGGCTCTTGCCCCCACAACTCCGGATGTGATTGGGTCGTGGACCCCGGGGCCATCCGACGGGCGGATGTTGCAACCGTGCGCACTGTGAACCTCGCACCCACTAGATACGTAGGCGTTGAAAGCCATTCTGCTGCTGGTTCAACTGGACGGTGACGGGAAGCACGATCACGACGACTACGACGACGATGTCAGGGGTGGTCGGGGTGGTGATGGTGATAACCATCATGAAGATGATGATGCTTGTGATGGTGGTTATGCTGCACATGACAACGTTGATGATTATGTTTCCTCCTCCTTTTCGTCCTCATCCACATATCAACTCCCGTCCCTCTCTCCCTGCCCCCCCCTGTCGCACGTGCACATCCGACCCCGTCCCCCCGTCCGTCCTGCTCCCACTACTCCTGCTCGTCCGCCCCTCCTGTCCCCCCCCCGCCTTTGCGAGTGCCTATCCCGCTGTTGCTTTCCAGCTCA
>CAUYUJ010015087.1:175357-182857 GCA_963575745.1 Prorocentrum cordatum | reverse complement strand
TTTCAAGGCATCCCCTCTGTCCACCAGGGCCCAGCGGTCAGCACGAAAGATATGTACTCTGGTATTTCTGATTCGTCCAGAACCCAAGACAGCTGTCGTTCCCTTGAGATTGAAAGGTGAAAGCCCAGGGTTTGGGCGTGGGCGTGGGTGTTGGCGCGTGTTCGTGTGTGTGTGTGTGTGTTGGTAGGTGTGCGTGCATGCGTGCATTGTTTCGTGCGTGCGTCGTGGTGCTGTGGGTGTGGTTGCGTGTGTATGTGTTTGCACGGCCCTTGCACCAAACAAAGGGTGCGTGGGTGTGGGTGTAAATGCGGTGTGCATGCGTGTTGGTTGGTATGCGTGCTTGCGTGTGTCGTTGCGTGCGTGCGTCGTGGTACTGCTGGTGCTGGTGTGGGTGTGTCTGTGGGTGTGGGTATGGGTGTGGACGTGGGTGTAAGCGTAAACGTGGGTTTGGGCGTGGGCGTGGGCGTGGGAGTGGGTGTTGGTGTGGGTGTGAGTGTGGGTGTATGTGTGGGTTTGGGCGTTGGCGTGGGTGTGGGCGTGTGTGGGTTTGGGCTTTCGCCTGGGCGTGAGCGTGGGTGTGGGAGTTGGCCTGGGCCCGAGCGTGTGCGCGGGAGTGGGCGTGGATGTGGGCGCGGGCGCGGGCGTGGGCGGGCGTGGGCGTGGGCTTGGGCGTGAGCCTGGGTGTGGGCGTGGGTCTTGGTGTGGGCGTGGGCGTGGGCTTGGGTGTGGGCGCGGGCGTGGGCGCGTGCGTTGGCGCGGGCGAGGGGGCGGGTGTGGGTGCGGGTGGGGGCGTGGGTGTAAGTCTGCGTGTGGGTTTGGGTGTGGGTGTTGGTGTGTGTGGGGGGGCTTGGGCGCGGGCGTGGGCGTGGGTGTGGGTGTGGGTGTGGTTTGGGGTTTTCGCGTGGGTGTGGGCGCGGGTGTGGGCGTGGGCGTGGGCCTGGGTGTGAGTGTGGGTTTGGGTGTGGGTGGTGGTGTGAGTGTGGATGTGGGTGTGGCTGTCGGTGTGGGTGTGGGTGTGGGTGTTGGCGTGGGCGTGGGCGTGGGTGTGGGTGTGGGTGGGGGGCGCGGGCGTGGGCGTGGGTGGGGGTGCGGGCATGGGTGTGGGTGTGGGTGTTGGGTGTGGGCGTGGGCGTGGGCGTGGGCGTTGTCGTAGTGGCGTGGGCGCGGCGCGGGCGCGGGCGCTGGTGTGGGCGCGGGCGCGTGCGAGGGCTTGGGCATGAGCGTGCGCTTGGGCGTGGGTGTAGGCGCGGGCGTGGGCGTGGGCGTGGGCGCGGGCGTGGGCGCGGGTATGGCGATGGGCATTGGCGTAGGTGTATGTCCGGGGCTGGGCGTGGACGTGGCCATGGGCGCGAGCCTGGGCACGGGTGTGGGCGCGCGCGCGCGCCCGTGCGCGCCGTCCGCCTTCCTCCCTCCCCCCTCCCCCCATCCGTGCTTCTGGCGCTCCGCGAGAGCGGAGAGGGTGGAGTGGAGGGAGGGCTGGCAACTGAATAGGGCGGTGCCTCCCTCCTCCAGAGCGCCGGCAGGGGGTGGGGGCGGGGGGGGCGCCGGGGGGGGAGGGTGCTGAGCAGGCGGGGAAGGTTGCGTCAGTGCGCCATGAAAAGTGCGTGGGGGTCAGTGGATGTTTGCGTATGCGTATGTGTGTGTGTTTCTAAGTGCGCGTGTGCGTGTGCGTGTGCGTGTGCGTGTGCGTGTGCGTGTGCGTGTGCGTGTGCGTGTGCGTGTGCGCGTGCGCGTGCGCGTGCGCGTGCGCGTGCGCGTGCGCGTGCGCGTGCGCGTGCGCGTGCGCGTGCGCGTGCGCGTGCGCGTGCGCGTGCGCGTGCGCGTGCGCGTGCGCGTGCGCGTTGCGCGTGCGCGTGCGCGTGCGCGTGCGCGTGTGCGCGTGCGCGTGCGCGTGCGCGTGCGCGTGCGCGTGCGCGTGCGCGTGCGCGTGCGCGTGCGCGTGCGTGCGTGCGTGCGTGCGTGCGTGCGTGTGTGTGTGTGTGTGTGTGTGTGTGTGTGTGCGTGCGTGCGTGTGTGTGTGTGTGTGTTCGTGCGTTCTGATGTGTGTGTGTGTGTGTGTGTGTGCGTTTGCGTGCGAGCGCGTGCGCGCCCGCGGCGGTGGCCCCGTCCGTGCGCACCCTCCCCCTTCCCCGTTGTCACCGGCACTCCACGATGGCGGAGTGGATGCGGCGATGCCGCCCACCCCAGAGCGCCGGCGGGGGCGGCAGGGGGCGAGCGGGGGGACGGGCGCTGAGCTGGTGGAGAAGGGATGCGTGAGTGCGTGGTCGTTAGTGTGTGGGTGTCTGTGGATGTTTGCATGTGTGTATGTGTTTAAGTGAGGATCGTAGTGTGCGGCGGTGGCGGCGTGAGTGCGCGCGCGGTGGCGGCGGTCGCGGTTGCGCTTGCGGTGGCAAGGAGGGCAAATACGCGCGGCGCCCGGGCGCGCGCGCGCGGGAGCGCGCATGCGCGCCCGTGTGCAGAGCTGCCCTGCTACCCGGGTTTTGGACGCCACAAGTTTCGGTGTCGAAACTGGTTGTGCGGGTTTTGTATTTCACCCCTCCCTGTTCGGGACTTCCGCCTCAAAACCACCTGCCCCCTCGAGCAGACTTGCTTTTCGGACATCCACATCCGCTTCGACCTTCCTGCCCTCTTCCCCACCCCACCCCAGTGAGGACCATCATAGGCCTCACCAGTGAGGACCATCATAGGCCTCACACCCCTTGCGGCTGCCATCATCGGGGCCGCTTCGGTCGCCCTCTCCCACTAATGCACCAATGCATTGCGGCGTCAGTTGCCTCTGGAGGGGGCCGAGGCTCTCCCTACGGCCCCTCGGCCAACGAAGACCTTCAAGACCTTCAAGCGCAGATTGCCACTCCTCAGAGCCGCGAACGGGATTTATTCCCCTGCCGGCTGATTGTGCCTGTCAACGTCAGCTCACCTCCGCATTATGGCGCATTGGCCAGCCCCCCATTTTTCCAACATGCCACATTGGGTGACGGGCCGGCCCGTGCCACCACGGCGTCACATGTGCCGGCGTGGTGTCACTCATGCGGTTGCTTCCTCTCCCCAACCCCTGCCCGGATGACGGTTCGATCCGTGCCGCCGCGGCGTCACATGTGCCGCCGTGGTGTCACTCATGTGGTCGCTCCCGCTCCCCACCCCTTACCCGAGCACTTCAAGGACTGTAAACCGCAGGCTGGGGCACGTCAACACCTACCGTCCCCGCCCCAATGTGCCCGTCCTTCCCCCCCGTCTTTCTTCATCGTCTCCGCCTGGCCCCCCTTTTCCTCTTTGCTCCCCCCTCCCCTTCAGGGGGATGGCGGGGGTGGCTGGGGCGGGCTTGCTCCGACAAGCCAGCCTCGATCTGCAGCTCTCCTGCCAGGACGACGGATCTCTTGAGATCCCCCCCTCCTCCAGGATCCGTGGACGGGCTTGCCAATCCGAAGGGCCAATCCCCCCTCCCTGCTTTCCCAGGGTGGCGTTCTTGACCCCCTAGAAGATGCTGGTCTCGGCACGCGTTGCCTGCAGCCCCTTTTTGGCACTGTTACTGCGCACCCCGTCGCGGTCAACGAGGGGCAACCAACAATTCCCTCCCTCTTCAGCCCTTTTCTGGGGTGCGGGGGTGGGTGTAAGAAATCTATGTTCGCCCCGATTATTGATCCCCTTTTCCATGATTCCCGCACTCAAGACTCCCATTGCAATGCTTGAGGTTACCCCAACTCGAGCCGATAGAACAATTCAGGTGACCAAAAAACGGATCCCCGTTTTCCCGCGTTGACTTTTCTGTGTAACGGTATGGTCGGGCCTTGGTTTTCTCGGCCGTGCGCAGCACGTTCCCGCAGAGCCCTGCCGGAACATGCTGGCTTCCACCCGTGCCGTGCTGTGTGGTGCTAGAGGCAACGCGTAATATGTACTTATTTCGCGGGGGGGGGCCTGCCCCTCTTTCGGCTTTGCTCTCGGCGGGGCGCGGCTGTTCCTGGGGCTGGGCGAGCAACAAACCAGTACCTGAGCGTCGCGTGCGCACTCGTTACCCCCCCCCTGGGATACCGAGTGCGCATAGCCTACTTGGTTTCGGTGTCGAAACTGGGTGTGCGGGTTTTGTGTTTCACCCCTCCCTGTTCAGGAGTTCCCGCCTCAGGACCACCTGCCCCCTCGAGCAGACTTGCTTTTCGGACATCCACATCCGCTTCGACCTTCCTGCCCGCTTCCCCACCCCACCACAGTGAGGACCGTCATAGGCCTCACCAGTGAGGACCATCATAGGCCTCACACCCCTTGCGGCTGCCATCATCGGGGCCGCTTCGGTCGCCCTCTCCCACTACTGAAGTTGCCACTGGAGGGGGGCGAGGCTCTCCCTACGGCCCACCGGCCAACGAACACGGCCTTAGGGAGGGGTGCCAACGTACCTCCACAACTCAGACCTTCAAGACCTTAAGGCCCCAATTGCCACCATTCATTTTCCTCATACTTCATCCGTCCTCCTTTAGCCCACCTCCTGCGGCTGGCAGCCACTCGCGAGAAAGCCATTGCGGAGATCACGGGGACAAGACTGCTCCTCCTCCTCCTCATCCTCCTCCTCCTCATCATCATCATCATCGTCATCATCATCATCACCATCCTCCTCCTCCTCCTCATCATCACCATCATCATCATCATCATCATCATCATCATCATCATCATCATCATCATCATCATTATCAACATTATCATCGTCATCGTCACCGCCATCGCCGTCATCGGCCCCATCGTCGTCATCATCAACATCATCATCATCATCACCAGCAGCAGTATCATTATCATAATCGTCATCATCATCAACAGCATCATAATCATGATCATCATCATCAGCATCACCATAACAAGCATCGTACTCATCAACATCGGCAGCATCATCATCATCATCATCAGCATCATCATCAACATCCCCATCATTAGTAGTAATAGTAGTAGTAGAAGTAATAGTAGTATTAGTAGTAGTAGTCGCCGTAATAGTAGTAGTAGTAGTAGTAGTAGTAGTAGTAGTAGTAGTAGTAGTAGTAGTAGTAGTAGTAGTAGGAGTAGTAGTAGGAGTAGTAGTAGTAGTAGTAGTAGTAGTAGTAGTAGTAGTAGTAGTACTAGTAGCAGTAATATAGTAGTAGTAGTAGTAGTAGTAGTAGTAGTAGTAGTAGTAGTAGTAGTAGTAAAAGTAGTAAAAGTAGTACAAGTAGTAGTAGTAGTAGTAGTAGTAGTAGTAGTAGTAGTAGTAGTAGTACCATCAGCATTAACATGCACATCATCAGCATCAACATCATCATCATCATCAACAGTAGCATCATCATAATCGTCATCAGCGTCATCATCACCGTCATCACAATCATCACCATCACCATCACCATCACCATCATCATAGTGCTCATCGTCATCATCATCCTCTTCATCATCACCATCACCATCATCATTATCAGCATCAGCATCATCACCACAACCAGCATCACCACCACCAGCATCATCAGCATCCTCATCATCACAATCACCAACAACGTCATCAGCAGCATCATCATCACCATCATCATCAGCAGCATCACCAGAGTTATCGCAATCATCATCGCCATCGTCATCGCCATCATCATCAGCACAAGCAACAGGACCATCATCAGCATCATCATCAGCATCATCAGCATCATCACCATAACCATCATCATCATCACCATCAGAATCGCCAGTATCGTCATCACTATAGTCATCGACGTCACCATCATCATCACCATCACCACAATCATCACCACCATCAGTATCATCAGTATCATCAATACCATCATCATCATCATCATCATCATCATCATCATCATCATCATCATCAGCATCATTATCATCATCAACATCGTCAGCATCGACATCATGTGTTGATGTCGTCTTTTGCTCTTCTACTGCCGCCAGCTGTCCAGCAGCTGCAGGGACTGTCCACGACTGGAAATATGTGGCCTTCCCCTCGGGGCACCAACGTATCCATGTCCATCGCCTGCCGCGGTCCACGAAGGTCTATCCCCCAGTTGGTGGTCATGCACACATCCCCTGCCTCCCTTCGCCGCTCGCTGCTGGCCAACACGCCCTGCGATGCCTGCCTGCCTGCGTCCCCCCCGTCGGAGGGGCTCCCCGGAATGCGGAGGAGCGGCACCCACCTTCTTGAGCCGAGAGAGCAGCGGAGACGCGGTGCGGCAAGCCCGTGTCGTGACGACTTCGGCGTTGGCGACTGACGCCGCGTGGATCTCGAACTGCAGAAACACGGCATAAAAACAAACTGATCGTAATCCGCGCGGATTTCTTGGGTCGGCGCCAGGCCCGCCTGGCGCCGACCCTGGCGCGCTCCGCGCGCGAGGGAGGGGGATCCAGAGCCGATCCAAGAAATCCGCGCGGACCTCAGAAAATTACCTAACAGCGAAGACTGATAGGTTTTTAGTGGGGTCAAAAGAGAGCATCATGACTCCCCAGGGGGGTCTGGGCAGATGCCGGACGGGTGCCGCGGGAATCTGGGGACTCCTTTTTTAGCCAACAGTAACGCACTTGGTGGTCTTCGAGTTCCCAGAACTCCATTCCTGGGCATGATTGTGAATGCCCGGAGCCAACTGTAGGCCACTTCGTGGTCTTAGAGTTCCCAGAACTCCATTCCTGGGCATGATTTTGAATGACCGGAGCCAACTGTAGGCCACTTCGTGTTCTTCGAGTTCCCAGAACTCCATTCCCGGGCCACATTTTGAATGCTGAGGCAGGCTGATGCTCATGCTGAGGCAGGCTGAGGCTGAGGCAGGCTGAGGCTGAGGCCGAGGCTGAAGGCAGTCTGAGGCTGAGACTGAAGCAGGCTGAGGCTGAGGCTGCGGCAGGCTGAGGCTGAGGCTGAGGCAGGCTGATGCTGAGGCAAACTGAGGCTGAGGCTGAGGCTGATGCAGGCTGAGGCTGAGGCAGGCTGAGGCTGAGGCCGAGGCTGAAGGCAGATTGAGGCTGAGGCTGAAGCAGGCTGAGGCTGAGGCTGAGGCTGAGGCAGGCTGAGGCTGAGGCTGAGGCAGGCTGAGGCTGATGCAGGCTGAGGCTGAGGCAGGCTGAGGCTGAGGCCGAGGCTGAAGGCAGACTGAGGCTGATGCTGAAGCAGTCTGAGGCTGAGGCTGAGGCAGGCTGAGGCTGAGGCTGATGCAGGCTGAAGCTGAGGCAGGCTGAGGCTGAGGCTGAGGCTGATGCAGGCTCAGGCTGAGGCAGGCTGAGGCTGAGGCCGAGGCTGCAGGCAGACTGAGGCTGATGCTGAAGCAGGCTGAGGCTGAGGCTGAGGCAGGCGGAGGCTGAGGCTGCGGCAGGCTGATGCTGAGGCAGGCTGAGGCTGAGGCTGAGGCTGATGCAGGCTGAGGCTGAGGCAGCCTGAGGCTGAGACCGAGGCTGAAGGCCGACTGAGGCTGAGGCTGAAGCAGGCTGAGGCTGAGGCTGAGGCAGGCTGAGGCTGAGGCTGAGGCAGGCTGATGCTGAGGCAGGCTGAGGCTGAGGCTGAGGCTGATGCAG
>CAUYUJ010015087.1:165357-170357 GCA_963575745.1 Prorocentrum cordatum | reverse complement strand
CATGCGAGAGCAACCACTGGGGCCTTCGGTGGAGCTCCCTATGGGGCCACGAAACGCTGCCCAGGGTGGGGGAAACGCATGCGAAAGCAGCCACTGTGGACTTCGGTGGAGCTCTCTATGGGGCCACGAAACGCTGCCCTGGGCGGGGGAAACGCATGCGGGCACCCCCACTGGGCTCCAGCTCTACCGGCAGCGAGAGGTTGGGCCATGCATCCTGGCACTCCATGTGTCGATGCCACAAAGTGCCCAGCTTGTCAGGGCACAGGGAGCCTACCGAGTACGAGCTGAGGCCTGCCGCACAGCGCCTCTCGTTCAGCCACTGACCGTCAACCAGGCACGATCTGGCACACCCAGCCTCGCTAGGGGTCAGCGTCCTCCAGCCCTGTGCCACCTTGGTAGACCCACGCCCCGAGTTGACCCACCGCCGGACTTGTGGCAAGAAGACTCCTCTAGCTGCGAAGATGCCGCAGTGCGTGGACTTCGCAAGCTGCGCCAGCTGCCAGTGCTCGACGGACCTGGTGACGATCTGCCTCACCGTCCACGGCGAGTGGACGGCCAAGTTGAGCTTCTCGCCAGCTTCGGAGACCCACTCGGTGAACGCGGGGAGCGTGAAGCCGATCCTCTGCAGCGACTTGACCGCGGCGCCGATCGGCCCGCGCACGTCAGACCAGTTCTTGGCCACCTTCACGTTCCACTCGAAGGTGGACCTGAGCATCGGAGCCGGGAAACACCGCTCCCAGACTGCCCGAGCCAACATCATCACGGGCCCGAGCGCGGCGGCGAAAATGGGGTCCAGGGTCCTGGCCCCTGAGAGCATCAGCACTGCAGTGGCGCTCTTGCCCGCTGGTCGAGCTTCTACGGCTCGAACTGTGATGGACCTCATCTAGGACAGCTCGCTCTCGTTGCGGCCCGTGCAGTTGACGCCGTAGAGGGCCGAAGGGTGCAAACCTGTGTAGGCAACCTTGGCCGCCGCTGTGCGCCCTTTCCTCAGCCCAAGAAAACTGCGCACCTTGCCCATGCGCAGCTTGACGTTGGCGAACCGCTGCTGCCGTATAGCCCTAGCTGCGCGTTGCCCTTCAGCACGATCGATGCCCAAGTTCCGCGCGTGGCGCGCGCCTTGCACCCCTGCCACCTTGAGCAGCCGCCTGGAGATGTTGCTGCGGACCCCAGTGGAGTTGCCCAGGACCCTGGACTTTTTGACGGCGATCTTGAGCTTCACCTGCCTCAAATACTGCACGAGGTTCTGCGTGGCTCCAACCAGGTCGTCCTGCACTCTCTCAGTGCTGCCCCAGCGCTGCAGCGCGAGGTCGTCCACCACGATCGCTGGCGCAACAGCCGCGAACCTCGCGACCATCTCGTCCAACGGTTGCAGCAGCATGAGCTTCATGAAGCCCGTGGCAAACACATCCCCCGCGAGCACCGTCTGGTAGACCAGCAGCTCCTGCGAGCAGCGCCCGTCTAAGTGCAGGACCCGCGGCGCGCGGTACAGCGAAACCTGCAGCTTGGCCAGCCACAGCGGGAAGCCGTACTTGGTGGCCGCTTGCACCAAGCCCTGATGTGAAACTTGCTCAAACGCTTTCCACAAGTCGAGCAAGATGCTGGCAAAGGCCAAGTCTTGGTCGGGATGCAGCTCCGCCATCATCGCGACCCACTCGGACCTCGCCTGCTGCTGCCACACCGCTCTGTCGCAAGAGCGACCCGAACATGCCCACCAGTAAGGCCTGTCATTGTCCTTCTCCCACTTCTGCATGAGGGGTCGCCGTGGCCTCCCGTGCACTCGTATCACTGCAACAAGTAGGGCAATGGGACGAAGGCCTCCGTCGGCCTTGGGAATGAAGGCCATTTTTGTGATGAAGAAGCTGGGTCAGTCGGCCTTCGCCTCGATGGCCATGATGAGATCGATGAGCGCCTCGATGCCTTGGTCGTCCATGAGATTGAACTCGCTGGGCCGTCAGCTGTCAAACTTGGACCCAGACTGGGGCTTGACGGACGAGACCACCTTCCGTAGCTCAGCGACTGACGGCCTATCGGGGCGCTCTGACAGGTCTTCTGGCCACGCAATGCGATGCCGCGCAGGCTCCTGCTCGTGCGGTGCCGCTACATCCCAGTAGCCCGACCACTCGTCAACTAGCGCCTGCAGGCTTTGCTGGATGGTGAGCGGTGGCTCGCCGTCGAACTTGGCGGGTGACCGCGTGGATGCCGCCTGTGCCCGTGGCCACGGAGTGCAGAATCCACTCGTTGTAGTTCTGGGAGGCCTGGCCCATGTCAGCCTTGACCATCTTCTCCGACCAGCTGAAGCAGACTGCGCTGAGAACGTCCAGCTGCGAGAGGGAGAAGCTGCTGGCCTCCGCAGCTATCACGTGAATGGCGTGCTGCAACTCGCTAAGGTCGGACGGGGGCCTGCTGACCAACTTGCGCAGGGCGCGGAGCGCGCCCAGCCTCGTGAGCGGGCGCTCGATCTGCGCAGCATCCCTGAGGCAGATGGCGATCGCCCTGCACCACGTCGATGCACGCCTGGCCCTCGGTAGCCTCGGCGGTGACGGCGCCGTAGCCGAAGTGCTCGCCAGCCAGGGTCGCTGCCCTCGGCCTGCGTACCTGTCGTGCTCGTGGTGGAGCCCGCACGCGTCGATCATGTTGACATCCGCCTGGCCGGTGAAGATGCGCCACATGCGGTCCAAGTCACTGGTGTCGGCCATCTTCTCTCGCACCTCTTCCCAGGCAGGTGCGTGGTCTTGCGAGCAGCACGCTAGCGGCTTGGCCAGCGGGAGCTGCTTCGCAGTGCGCATGACGGTGATGTTATGGTGTCTGCTGGGCCCGAGCAGCTCGAGCGCGACAGGATAGTGCGGGCTGAGGTCGAGCCCGTGGATGACGATGGCCCTGGCCCCTCGAAAGAGCCTGGAGACTACGAAGTAGTCGATGATCCTGCCAGCTGGCCTGCATGTGGCCTCGGCGGGCGCTGCCGCCACCGCCTGCGCGGCCTCGAGCCAGCCCGACTCCGCCAAGGCCGACGGCTCCATGTTGAAGCCCCCTCCGGCGACGAAGGGCCTGTTGGCAGCCTGAAGCGCCCTGAGCACCGCGTACAGCGTGTCCGCGCTGCTCTTGTTGAGGCCGACATTGACCTCCAAGTAGATGTTGACCCACGCGATGCCGCCTCTGCAGACGCCGTTGAAGTGGGAGATGATGGCTCGCCCTGGCACGAGCACAGCTGGCCTGCCGAGCAGGTCGCTCCGAGACCCATCCGAGCCTGCGGAGCTGACCTTGTGCATCATGCGTGCGCCGCGAATCCGAGTGCGTCTCCTGGACGGCCACGAAGTCGCATTGCCTGACAGTAGAGGTGCCCAGCAGGTTGGCGAACCGAGACCAAGCGTTGCAGTTGACTGCGAGCCCAACCCACCACCTGCCTTGCCCGCCCGACCCGCGGGGCAGAGTCGAAGACCGACTGCCGCCGATCGCCAAGCTGCTACCCTCCCGTGGTGCGTGACCGCTTGGCAGCCCTGAGGGCGTCGAGCGCTTCCTGGAGCCGCTTCCTCTCGTTGTCGTCCGACGCACTACCGAGGAGCCCTCCAGGAGCGTCACAGCCCATGAACTTGTCGAAGTCGTCCTTCTGGCTGGGCCATGGGGTGTCCGCTTGATCGGCCCCGCCAGCCGCACCTGCACCTGCTCCACCAGCCCCGCTTGCGGCTTGGCCGCCGCGCTGCTGTTCAGGCCCAGGAGGAGGGGCTGCGGCTGCGGCCGAAGTGGCCATCTCGCCCAGGAGCGTGGCGAAGCTGGCCACGACGTCCGCCCCAGACTTGCCCTCGGTGTCGATGGCGGCGACCCTCTCTTGGGGCGTGCGGATGGTTTCCTCCGCTGTGGTGGCCGAGTAGAGCTTGGCCGCCTGCTTCTTCGCCTCTCGAGCTCCGCCTTGCGGTCTGCGAGGGCCTTCTCCGCGTCCGCGAGCGCCTCCACAGCCATGCGTGAGTTCTCCAGGAGACGTTCACGCTCGGCAGTGGCGTCGGCGACGGCGAGGGAGGCTTGGTCGACTGCCAAGGGGAGCTTCCGCGCCTCCGAGCCCAAGACCCCGGCGGCTGCCTTTCGGCACACCAGCTCGACCTTGTCACGACTGCTGCGGGAGAGGACGTCCTTGACGAGGTCGTACGACTCCAGAGCCATGGCGGCGTAGGCGGCGATCTTCTCGGGACCAAGGGAAACAGTGGTGCTGGCAGTGGGCCCTCCTCCGTCAGGTCCGAGCCCTTTGCCCCCGCGTCCTTTGCCGCCGCCCTTGGGTCCTTTGTGCCAAGGGGCTCCTTCTCCCCCGCCTCCGACTGCCCACTTGCCACGTGGCTTGTTGTTGGCGTCGTTCGCAGCGGGCGCGTTGTGGTTCGAGTGCTTGCCCTTGCAGCCAGCCCTGATGCAGAGTGAGAGGTGCTGCGGGGCATAGCCACCGCGACGCGCGCGCTGCCAGCACTTCGCCATGAGAGCAAGAAGGCCCAGGCAAACAGGCCGACGCAAGAGACGGCACACCCTCGGGCAGAGGGAGGCAGGTGATGACCAGGGGCGGACCTGTCACCACAAATAGTTGGATTGCGAGCTCGGGGAACGGAGCTATCCCGTTTGCGCCTGGAGGCTTGCACCCCCCCCGCAAGAATTGGGTCTTGACCCAAAATGGCTACGGAGATCCCCACTGGGGCCTTCGGTGGAGCCCCCTATGGGGCTACGAAGCGCTGCCCTGGGTGGGGGGGCCGCGTGCGGGCACCCCCGCTGGGCCTACGGTGGAGCTCCCTATGGGGCCACGAAGCGCTGCCCTGGGTGGGGGAACCGCATGCAGGCACCCCCGCTGGGGCCTTCGGTGGAGCCCCCCATGGGGCTACGAAGCACTGCCCCGGGTGGGGGAACCGCATGCGGGCACCCCCGCTGGGGCCTTCGGTGGAGCTCCCTATGGTGCCACGAAACGCTACCCTCGGTGGGGAAACAAAACGCTGCCCTGGGTACGGGGAACCGTGTGCGGGCACCCCCACTGG
>CAUYUJ010015087.1:125357-160357 GCA_963575745.1 Prorocentrum cordatum | reverse complement strand
AGCATACGCATGCGTCTAAAACACACTCGGCGTCGGGGGTGCTCGGAAGGGCGAGAACGGAGAACATGAGGGTCTCCAGCCCACACGGGGCCCCAGACTTTTGCCAAAATTGGCGCACTTCCCAAGACTGCCGACCCAGACATGAAAGAGTTGAACCTATACATGCTCCCCAGGTCTCACGTCTAACGATAAACGAGACATTTCCTGATCTTTGGACGTCGCAAGAACAAAAAAGGGAAGTGTGCTCTCGCCAGATCTCGAGCTCTGGGACCCAGGAGGTCCAATCCAGCTCGACAAGATCTGCATCAAGATTAGATCGAGAACTCAAGTCATTGATGATTGGCGACGTCCTGGCGTTCTCAAAACGTCAGATATCCAAATCGTGACTGTTTCACTTCGGCGAGACGGTGCACTACAGCCGGAATAATGATCAAGATAACTACGATTTAAGAATCTGAGCCAACTTTCTGGAAATGTCTTCAATCAGACCTGGGCCAAATTCTGTTTTTAACGATGGAAGGGCGAACGTGCCCAAGAAACTGTCTCAGCTGTCGAGGAGTTTGGTTAAGAAACGCTGGCCCAACTAATCGGGAGGAGGTCACTTACTCCCATGTTCGACTGTAGCATTGCGTGGCCGTAGACTGGACGCCCGCGCTGACGGAGACAGATGACGGTGGCGGAGGCGGACGAATATGAGGAACAGGAAGAGGAGTAGTAGGACCAGGTGGGGACGAGCTGGAGGAGAGGAGGAGGAGGAAAGGGGAGAGGACGAGGAGGAGGGGAGGAGGAAAAGGAGGAGGAGGAGGATTAGGAGGAGGATTAGGAGGACGAGGAGGAAGGGGAGGGGCAGCATGTCGCGGCGGTGGAGGAGAAAGAAAAGAAATGCCAGGGGCCAAGAAGCGCACCACCAACATCTAGGGGGGTGATGAATTACTGATTGGCGGGATGCAAGTATGTTTGGTGAGTCGTGTTGGAAGTTCATTATAACTCATACCACCTCGGTATATCAGCCTTTAGTGGCCTTTGGCGCTCTCTCGCGTATTGTTAGCGACCTTCAGTTGCCTCGCCTTTTGGCAGCCTTTAGTGGCTTTTTGTAGCCTTTACTTCAGCGGCCTTCAGTAGCCTCTACAGCAGCACAAAGGAGTGCATCAAGCATGTGAACATGATATTCCAAAATGATCCGCCTCAGGTATGACAAATCCCCCGCGGAGGAACCCTCGACAAGACCAACACCAACACCAACACCACCACTCCCCACTCCTGACCGCCGTCACCCCCCTCCACGCGGTGGTGGTTGATCTTCCCTCCTCAGAATTTGGAGCACACGTTTTGTCTTGAGATGGCGGCCGCGGGACCGCCGCGCTGCGTCTGGAACTTGGTGCATTCAGTAGACAGCTGAAACAAGTTCCGACGGGTTCGCCGCAACGCCACGGAGAAAGGCGCTGCTTCGATCACTTGGGCTGGATGAAAAAGGGGGTATTGGGAAAGGGGAGGTTATGAAATCTGCTGCATGCGGCTGGTTCTGGCCCCGCCGTCGGGCCCATTCCTCGATGCATGGGCGCCTCCCGGCGCCGGGAAGATCAGCTACGTGAGCCGATTCTCAAACCCCCCTTTGCTATCCCCCCCTTTCGCCCGACCCGAATCACGCAGGGCACCGACGGCTGAGCCATCGGCTTTTTTGACGTGCGAAAGCGAGCACCCCGCCCAAAGGCTCAATCCGGGACCTTTGGGAACTGCGCAATGCGTTGCGCCGCCAAGCATGCAGACGCCTCCGCGCTGCCACCCGCGCGGGGCAATTCGCCAAGGAGCAGCGCCGCCTGGCTGAGCCATCGGCACGCCGCCTCGATCGCGCAGGGCCCGCGACGGGCGGCCCCACGGCCGGGCGCGCCGCGCTGCCCCATGGCGGCCCCGCCGCGCTCCGAGGCCGTGCACGGCCCGCCGACCTGCCCGCTCCGAGGGCCTGCGCCGTGGGGGCCCCGGGGGAGCCGACACGGCCAGGGCGGGGCCCTCGCGCGCTGCTCGCGCTGCTCGCGCGGCCGGTCCCGCAGCCGGCGGGCGGGCTGCAGACGCGCTGCTCGAGGTCCTGGGCCGAGACGCCTGTCGGTGAACGGGCGAAGAACGGTATAAGATCAACTTTTTCGCTGTCGGGGGCACCTGCCCCTGGGCGGCTGGAAAGTTTATACCTTTACGGTGGCACCGTAGGGGTATAAACTTTCCCGCCGCCCAGGGGCAAGTGTCCCCGACGGCGAAAAGGATTATTTTTAACCGTTCTTCGCTCGCTGAGTCGGGTCGCTGTCGGACAGGCACCGCATGACGTCGCCCCAACCGTGTCTGCAGTGTCCCGAAGCAGCAGGGCACGGTGTCGTCGCGCACGCCATGTTTGGTTATGCAGGTGCGATCGGAAGCAACTCTCTGCATCGAGGCGTTGCCGGGAGCCTTCACCGCGAAGAGCCCGGCGGCAGATTCTGGGGCCGTCAACGCCTGCACGACGGCGGCGGCGTCTGCAGAGGGCTGCGCCTGCCGCGCCCTGCCCGTCTGCAGGAGCGGCGTGGCCAGCTCTGCGACCTCCCCTGGGGAAACCAGAAGGTGCAGCCAGACCTAGGACAGAACAACATTCTTCAGGAACGTGAACCCCTTCTGCCAACCTAAACCGAACCGACTTCTTCAAAATCATGGACCCCCCCGAACCGACCTCGATCTTGTACTTCGGTCCGACTGTACCGATACCGCTACTCCCCAGACGTGTCCCAGGGCGCGTTCTGACCAGACTCTCGACGGGAATCCAGCGGTGGCGACGAGGGCCATCCAGGAAGTCCAGAAAAAAGGAAAACGAGGGCAGGGTAGCGGTATGGATACGCTTCCTTCTCCGACTCCCCCTCGGCCACGGCATGGCAGTTTCCCTCGCCGAGGCAGCTCTACTCGCCGAGGCCCTTCGAAGCGGTGGCCGACAAGCTGGCGACCAGCAGGCGGAAGACGGCAGCGACCGCCACCGCCGCGGTGTGGGGGCAGGCGGGCGCTCGCGGGGACAGGCCGCCTCGCTCCCAGATGACTACAGCGGGGGAACATGTGGACGGTTTGCTTGCGACGTGGGCGGGATGCGTTTCCTGTGCGATATCAGGCTGCTTGGGCGTCGAGAGCTCGTCCTGCAACGGAGTGGTAAGAAGTAGCGTGCGCACAGTACACACCAGGGAGAAGAGTGATAACAACATCAACCAGATGCGTCCAGTGATATCCAAACGACGTTGCCGATTGGGTAGTTCTGAAGTGTAATCCGCCTTCAACGCTGGCAACGCGCGCGAATGCGCGCCCTTGCCAAGTCCTTGGTGTAGTCGCTCTTGGTGTGCGCGCCTCGCGGCAGCATCGAATGCCACTTTTTGCGTAGGTGTTTATCGAAAGTGAATCCTCACTGTGCCGCAGTCGTGGCTGGTCCCAGGACGGCCTTGCAACTTCGCTCGAACGATGCGAAGCCTGCTGTGATCTATGTGGTGCGCATGTCAGGGTGTTTCGCAACATTGAAAAACGCATGCCACCACATGCGAAAGGCCACGCCCGCACTGTTTTAACTGCGCGTTGGCCTTCATCCCCGTGCCGTTGTTGTAATGCACTTTGTCCACAAGTATGTGCACCCATTGGTCGGAAGAGCAGTCCTCTTTTTCCTCGGCACAGGCCCCTCACAACCCATTCAACGAGCGACTTGTGAGCAATGGATCAAATAGGGATACCTAAACGCATCCCCACCGCTCCTGGCTCGGACGAATAGGCCAAGGAGTGCAGATCCTGGTCTTCTTCGGCCATGGAAGAAAACCGCACCGAAGCACACTGAGCTGCTTAGGCTTTTCAACAATGCAATCAGACTGTAACATTGGGACGCAGCGCTGCCAGACGTGTAGGACCCACAACGATTGCAGAAAAGAACGGGCGTCTGGTGCACAACAGTGCGCGCAACCATCCAAACGTGATCTCTCTGACGCTTAATTCGAAGTAAATTCAGCATGGAAGAAGTAAGAGCACCGCACACACCCTTGGCTTTGGACGAGTCGCAGAAGCACTTTGCACACTGGACACATCTCCATCTGCGCCCATCCCACTTAAGGCCACGGGCGCGGGGCTGGCCAGACGGGCGCGGGGCACGGGGAATTCGATCAAGCTGACCATGCAACTGCCGAGCAAAAGGCCACACTCTCAGCATTACCGCCATAGCCGAGAGCACAGCTAAAGTTTTTTTTTCTTTCAAAATGGTCACACATTCCAAATTGCTGGGCATGTGGAAAACGGACGCACCTTTATTAGCTAATGTGTCGGCCCAAGAGTTCCCTCGAGTAACAAAAAAATCCCTGGGGTCTGTGAGGCCTTCAAGGGTACCATGGGCTTTGACCTTGTGAACCTGGAAGGAGCCCTTGATGTCTTGCTTCAGGAAGCGCCATATATCCCCCATAGTAGAGCGACCATCCCAAGCACGCGATTCAGGTGCCCAACCTTTGACCAAGGCAGCACAATCCGCATGCGCATCTGCTGGGGGCTGGCCCTCGGGGATCCCATAAGCACAGTGGAACAAGGCAGCATGCTCTCCGCGCGACGCAGTCTGAGGGCAGGCTGCTGGAACGTGTCCGAAAACACCTCTCACCAACTCGCCCGTGTCGGTCACTTCTGCAATCCCCCAGCCTGCCCGAGCTAGCACAGTGGAGGTAGGGGATAGACAAGAGCCGTCCACAAACAGCGGCCTGTTCTGGTCGAACCTGAAGGGCTGAATCTGTTCCAGCTCAGCATTGACAAAAATTGGCGACTGTTCTGGGCCGATATCATACTCGACCGTGGGTCTGGCAATCCAAAGCTTGCTGAAAAGAAGTGAGGTGGGGCCTGCGGCCAGGGCCTCCTGCACAAGCTCCTCCTTAACCTCCTCCCTCCTGGGACGAGCCAAGAAACCATCTACTCCTTCGCACTCCCAGCGTCGATGCCAGACCGTGTCGGGCTTTCCGCAATGCACGCAAACGGGGCTGATCGCGCAACCCCAATTCTGCAGCTTGCTGGCGGTAGGATAACTATTGGTGAAAACTTGTCGAAGATCTTGCTTTTCAACATGGCTGAACTTCTTACGGTTGATGACCTGTCTGATTGGTTCGCTCCAAAGTCCACGATCCCGAATCGCTTGACCCTCAGGTCCCACAAAATCATGAGTGAGGCGCACCATAGCTTCAGACAGGTAAGTTTGGCGCAGGTCGTCGACGAAAAATCAGCCGACAAGAACCGGCGCAACAGACGCGAGCTCAACCACATCTCCGTTGCTGCGCAGAAGAATAGCTGGTGTCCTTACCTTCCAGTTGGCCTCGTTGAGCCACAGGATGAGATCATGTAGAGGTCCCAGAGAGCGCTGGCCCCAAGTTTTCCCTTCCGAGCCCAAGATCCGTGACCGCCGCATTGAAGGCCTTGCTAAGGGTGCCAGGATCAAGCCCATCAGGAGGCCTGAGGTCGGAATCCGCCCAGAGCCACCACTCACGAGCATACCTGACCAGAGTAGCCGAGGCCTGCTTGAGGGGGCCCTTACTGGGCGCCAGGGACCAGACGAGCTCCATGTTGCAACTGGGGGACCACAGACCGAGGTGACGGGCCCCTTGGACATGGAGATCTTGGATACTGGTAGGAGTATTTCCAGAAATCTCAAAACCATAAGCTACAGAAGGAACAATCCCACAGAAATATATATTAGCTTTCTTGCCCGCGGTCGAGGCGCGGAGGCAGGAGATCTTGGGCATTCGCCTCAGTGCTTTTCTCTGTCGTGAACGCTTGACCTCAAGGGCCCCCCGACCGCAAAATCAGCACCCAGATTGCGAATCGACAGGGCCGCATCGCCAGCATATTGGCCAAGCAGAGCGGCCCGATTGGCCACGGTCGCAAACTTGCGCAAGGCGAACCTAAGCCCAAGGCGATCGTGGAAAAAGGAGATGAGGCGAGGGAAGGCGATAGTGAGGGAGGCGAGGCATCCATCCATCGTATCGTTGATAATGGTGAGGCAGTTGTCATCTATAAATATCCCGAGGTCTGAGTCAGGAAGAGCAGGGGCTAGGTCACGAACGCCAGGGACCATGAGTGCCTTGACTTCATAGGTCGCGGTACTGCTCCCTGCCACCACCCCCTGAGACGGATAGATAACCCGAGATGCTGCCCCTTCGATGGTAAGGGACCTCCCCCACAAATACATATTAATAGCAGCCCTGAGAGCAAGCAATGGATAGTCGGCAAGCTCCGCTTCCCGCTCCAGCGCCTCGTGGGAGATATTCTCATAGAACGCTGCAAATCACCGAGCACAGAGATAACACTCCAATCTAGGGAATCAGCGAGAATCGCTTTTACTGGGACACGCCAAATACCGTCCGTGGCGCGCCTGTGGGGGGCCATGTAGAACTCCTTTGCATCCAGGACCGATTTCTCCCACGACCGACTGCGATGAGCAAGCGTTTTGGAGTAAAGCCGAACCAAACTCCGACACAAAGCCGATCGGCCTGAGGCCCCCAGTAGGTTTTGGAAACATCTGAACGCGAAGAAGCTGAACATCAGTAGGCTGGGTTCCCAAGAAATTCATAAGGGTACACAGACTGCTCAACGCATCCAGGCCCTCGGAGCACAAGTGAGAATAATGTCTAGGGTGGAAACCTTCTACTGCAATAGTGGCACGAGGGAAGGCTTGGGAGAGCTCGCGCAGCCGATCCGCGCCAGGGGCAGCGGGCACTGGTAAGCCGGCCAGGTCACGAAAGCGCCGAACCTGATTCGGCACCTCAGCCCAAGCCTGACCCCACTCACGAGCATGGTGGTTGAGCCTCGCATCTATACTGGCTGAGGGGCCATCAACAGTGAGGACATGCTTGAAACAATGATCAGCAGCAAGACGGGTGCACGCATGCCCCCACTTAGCACCGCCCGCCAACGCGGTCTCGCACCACTCATTCCAAGAAGCACGCTGGTCAGCACGATCTTTGGACAACATATGTCGGGCGCATAACCTAGCATGCTCCTCCCAGAAGGTGAGGTCGGCCACTGAGCCATACCAAAAATCCGAAGGGTGTCTGAGGATCCTCCAAGCGATGTCAGCGATATGCCGATGCCAAACAGCTCCACCAGCCTTCCAGAAAGTGTGGAACGGCCCTCCCTTCCTGACAAGCTGGTTGGTGTGCTGAAGGAGTTTCACAAAATACGGATGATCCCAAGCATTCGGATATCTCTGGTGCAAACACAAAACTTCCCGAAGGCCGTTGGCCGCCCAAAAAACAGCCCTGGAAGCCGACAACTTGAGGTTAACCTTGGTGGGGAAAAGCGTGGCCACAGGGACCTCCTGGAACGCAACCTTTTTCCTTCCCGTATGTGTCCTGGCTTCTCGTCGGTCTGGAAAAGGCCTAACAGCTCGCTCCAGGCAAAGTCTGCCCACTCTCGGTATGCCGTGTCCAAGACCTCCTGCAGGTCCTGGTGCTGGTCCTCAGAACCTGGAGCAGAAAAATGCGCGCCATCCTCGCGGCGACAAGAATTTACAGCAACCTCCAACCTCCGAGCCACCAGGGCATAGGAGGGAGGAGCAGGAGGGGGGCCAACGGGGAGAGAGATGGGGATGGAAGAATAAGGGATAAGCTTATGGACCATCCTGACCGCCGTCTGAATATCTACGCAGAGCCGAACTGGGCGGTGAGGCGAAAAGGCCGCACTCGCATCCACAGTGACTACCTGGGCGCAGTGCAAAAAAATCTGCGAGATGACGAAATAGTCCAATGTCGTACTCACACCGCCAGACACAAGGCACATTTGGGGCATGCAGCACTTCACCACCATACCGTCCAGGAGGGAGCCCAGTAGCCAACACGGACGGGTCCAGGTTGAAATCGGCCCCCAAGACAAAGGGCAGACCAGTACGGCACACCTTGTCACCAAACCATTTGCCCAGCAAAACATTTGAATGGCTAAGCCCCTCTCCCGAATACCAATACATCGAACAGAGTTGAATAACGCCGAAGCTGGATGTTCTAAGATAGCAGGTAATGGCCCGAGACTTAGGGATGCCAGCAACCTTCTCAGCGTCCTCCCAAGCATCCAAATGCCTCCGAACTAGGATAGCCACTCCAGATTTGAAATGTCCAGGTTCCCCAGGCTCGGCGGGCCCCCAGAACGAAAGCCAGCCCTCGGCCAGAAGTTTCCGATTGACCGAGAGCAACTTGTCGCCCATCAGCTTGGTCTCCTGGAGAAAGACCACATCCGACCCCAAGGTCCCGAGAATCTCATGGGCCGACTTAAAACACGAGCCATTTACAATGCAAAAGGACAGAGTGAGGCGCGGCGCAAGCAAACCAAGTGGCTCAGGCTGCGCCGAGAGTGTGCTACCCCCGCTCTGGGGGCTCAGCAGGCGCGCCACCGCGCCTAGGAGAACGACTGCCATCCTTCGTCTTGCCACGCTCCTGAGCAGCAGCCGGCTGGGCGGGGCTCGCGGGCGCTCCAGCTGTCTTTGCAGCCGAAGCAGCAACCGCCGTAGCCGCCGCATCGGTGCCCGCAGCTGCTGGTGGTGGCGCAGCCGCAGCCTTGACTTGGGCTGCCTCTGGACTAGCCTCAGGCTGCGAGAGCGGTGCAGCCGCAGGAGCCGCAGCCGCCGCAGTGCCAGCGGGTGCCTGTGTAGCACTCTGAACAGCCTGAGGCGCCAAATGTTCATTAAAACAACTGGCAAACATAGCAAAGGCCTGACCGAGGTTGAGGTTGCTCGCAATGCCTGCCCGGTCCAAAACGGCCCTCAGATCAGCAAGCTGTAGTGCAGGACCTGGGAGTCCCTGCGGTGTCGTAGCCGCTGACGGCGCCGAAACAGAAAGGGCCAGCTGTTGTTCATGTTGCTTAGTGAGTTCTTTCACTCGTTCCTGGCTGGTGGTGAGGAGTTGCTGCTCGTCCGCTAGAATCTTACGCTTACGCTCCAAGATGCCTTCAGCCTCCGTCACCGCCTTCTGGTAGTTGTCGATGTTCACCTTGTGGCGCTCCACTGCCTGGGTCGCCTTCTGCAGCTTCTGCGTTGACTGCTGTATCAGCTGAGAAGGTGTCTTCTGAGAATCTCGATCCCGACGAAGCTCCGCAAGCAAATCACGTAGATGATCGCAATGCTGACGTTGTTCGGGGCTGCCACCTTCGGCACCTGCACGCTTCTCAAGCGCGGTCAGTGCCTGCTGGACTGCCTGGATGGCAGGGCCAACCTGAGGCGGCGGGCTCGCAGCACCCTTGCCTCCAATGCCACCTGCGCCTGAGGGGGGCGGCACAGTAGCTGGTTGGCTGTTCCAATGGCCGCCGCACTGCCAGCACCACTCGTGATTCAGCGAAACCTGGGCTTGACAAACTCCGCAGTTCCAGCTGTAGTTCACTGCCCCGGCCGTAGTACTGCTGGACGGTTTGCCTCCACCCTGGTTATTTCCCTGCCCCTTGCCCTTCTTGCCTTTGGCGGCGCCGCCCTTGGCCTTGCCGTGCTTGCCCATGCAGGTGGGCAGCGTGTCACTTCTCGGCGTCGCGTGGTGAAGCCGAAGTCGATGGGCGGCCGCCACAACACGCAAGAGGGTCCGATCCGCTGCGCGCAATGCGCGTTCCCTCCGATGCCAAGCGGGGTTGGCTGGAGGGGGAACTGTGCAGCAGAAAAGTGGGGTACAGTAAGGAAGAAAGCGAGGCGCACAAGGCGCACCTCTGACTCGGACCTGCTCCGACAAAATGCCTGGGCCCGAGGCTAAGAGCAGTCCTCCTCCTCCTCCTCCTCCTCCTCCTCCTCCTCCGCGTCAGCCGTGGTATGCAACCACTGGACCTGGGATGCGGCCATCGGCGAGGCATGCAGCCCGTCGGAGGCTGTACGGGCGTCCTGGGCCAACAATTTCGCATTGGAAGGTGCCGCAAGGGTCCATGTTGTCCGCACGGCCGAGCCTCGGCTTGGCCCTCCTGTTCGTTGGGGCTCGTCGTGCCCAAGGATGGCATTGCTGGATGCCTTCCTAGCTTTTGGGTTTAGCACGCGCGGTCAAGCTGAGGAGCTTGGCCGCGAGGCGCAGCGGCTGGCCACGGAGCGGGCCCGCCAGCTGGCAGCCGAGCGTGCCATCGACCCTGAGTGATTGGGGACTCCTCTCCTCCTCCTCCTCCTCCTCCTCCTCCTCCTCCTCCTCCTCCTCCTCCTCCTCCTCCTCTCCTCCTCCTCCTCCTCCTCCTCCTCCTCCTCCTCCTCCTCCTGGAATCGCGCACCTCCTCCTCCTCCTGTTCCACCTCCTCATGTCCGCCACCTCACGTGGGCCCCCCCTCCAGCTCCTATAACTCCTGCTGTCATTGTACTACCAAATGGAACGCTGCACCATAATAACAAATGCTTGTCTGGCCGCGGAGAACCTCGGCCACGAAGAAGTTGCCCGAAGCAAATCGAAGGAGCGGTCTGAAAAGCAGAGCCCCTCCTGAGCCCAACGTTGTCCGTATTGCATGCATCGCTTTGACTGCACTCCGTCGCAACCTCCGCCTCATCGACGTCCTCCCCCATTCCTCCCAACCCAACACTCCTCGGCATCCGCTGGACGCGGCGCGCTCTTTCATCCGCTGCGGCGGAGCCTATGCCGCACAGTCGCACGGACATGCAGTTGGCACTGGCAATCGCCACTCAGAGAGCCAGATGCAGGGCGGGGATATGTACATATCCACCGCCTGTGGAACCAACGCCCTGCCCCTCCCCCCCCGGGCGGTGAATATAGAAATATGTTAGCCCCAGGGGCCTTGCATGAATCCATGTCCACTACCTGCCGAGGTACTCGAAGGCCGATCCCCCCGGCGGTGGTAGTGGACAAATCCCCGCCTCGGATCCAGAGGCACCACCGCTCGGGGAGCGGCTCTCTGCCCCCTGCTCCGAATCCGTAGCCCTCCAACTACACCATACAACCACCTCTCATCCTGCTCCTCCTCATCTCGATGGTCCAAATATTGGGTCCTGAGCCATGGGGATCTGAGGATATGGAGGGATCCACGAGTGGACTTACACTGTTTGAGCCACCTCGTCCTTAGGACTCCATCCCTCAGGACCCCATCTTTGAACCACCGATCATCCTGCATCCATGCGTTACGGTGTTCGGAGGGCTCGAATACCGTCGCCCGCCCCATTCGGAAACATGACATGCTGTGAGTTTTTTTCATGTACTTGGTAAACTTGAACACTGGGCAGCCAAACGCCCTTGCTTCTCCTGCTCCCTTCCCGCGCTTCCAGCCTTCATCCCCACCCCAAGAGCAGCCACTTACTCCTCGCCCTCAACAGCCGACCCCTCACCATGCCCAACAGACCATCGCCTCCCACATTATCTGGCGTCGGCGGCCTAGTGAGTACCCGTCCAAGCAGTCACGTTCATTGAGTCATTGAAGTGTTACATCAGCTAGGTCCTGCTAACTATCAGCTAGGGAAACTCGCACCTCTGGAAGCTTATATCACGCTCGGATGACCAATGCAAGCGGAATCAGAGAGAGCGACCAACCCGATCAAGCTGAAGCAAGCTCCAAGCGGACGTGTAAAATGGACAGGGCACGAGGAGAGTCCAACGCATTGTCTGGAGCAAGCTGCCGCGAAGCTGGGATAGGAGCAGAAGCCAACACCCTCCACACACATGCCCACATGATCATGGAAGCGCCTACCAATCCCTTCCCCAACCCTTTCCCAACTCCCCCCCCACTCCCCACCGAAACAGCCGCAGCCAAACGACAAGCTCCACCTACTCCACCAGTCCACTTCCTCCCCCTACTCCTACTCCTCCTTCTCCCCCCATCCCCATCCTATCTCCTCTCCCCCCTCCCTCTCAATCCTGGTCCTGCTCCTGTATCATCCTTGTTATCGTCCTGCCCATCCCACTGTATCCTCCTCCTCCCTCCTCCTCCTCCTCCCTCCTCCTCCTCCCTCCTCCTCCTCCTCCTCCTCCTCCTCCTCTTAACCCTACTTCTATCTACCCTCCTCCGATCGCCCTCATCCTCCATCCTCTCCTTCCCCCTCCCCCTCGTCCCCAATTCTCCTCCGGTCTCCTGTTCCGCCCCCTCCTCCTCCGATATCTGTCTCCCCTCCCTCTCCTGCGAGGTGGGGATTTGATCCATATCTGCTCCCTGGGGAATCCACGTCCTGGGATCCCTGGGCGCGGTGGGCATGGACATGTCTTGGCCACAGGGGGGCCCGAATAGAGCCACGTCCGCCGCCCGCCGAGGTACTCGAGGATCGATCCCCCAGGCGGTGGCAGTGGACAAATCCCTGCCTCGGACCCCACTCCTGCATCATCCCATATCATCCCTCCCCCCTGAATCATCCCCCCCCCCTCCTCCCTCCCCCCTCCTCCCTCCTGCTGCTCTGTCCTCCTCCCTCCTCCCTCGCGGCAGTCGACCGTCGGGCCCACATGGGCTCGGTGCTCACCCGGCCGAAAGGGCTTGACCCTTCCTTCGTGTACCGAAGGGGCCCTGGGACACACAAATACATACACAGAAATAACCGGATCCTGCATATTTCCCAATATTTTCTGGGTTTTTGTCTTCACCCCCACTTCCCATATTTTCCCATGTTTCTTGGGGAATCGACGATTAATTGTGTCTGTGTGTTTCTTTCCCTCTCAGCCGAACCCTCGCGGCAGCAGCGGCCCCCCCCGCGCCCCAAGTGCTGCGCCCGAGCGCCGGCTCCCAGGGCGGGTCGCGCCGCGCCGACGCGCCTGGCCGCAGCGCGTGCGAACTCTCAGCCTGGACCGACCTAGGCGGGGGGGGCGGGGAGGCGGCAGGGTGGAGGAGGTGGACTTTCTTTTGCACGCTGCAGTAGGAGCTGGACCATGAGAAACCTTCCACGGCCCTGAGACCCCAGGATGTCCATGGATTTCTACGTCACGTTTTCCATCGTAGACCACCGAAGCCCACGAAACTCAGGGCACCCTGGAGGCAAGCAGGGTGTTTCCTGGCATGGCCTTTTCCTGTATGGGGGCGAGAATTCGCCCGCAGCGTCAAAGAGGAGGACTCCCTGCTTCTCCTCGTCCTCCTCTTCTTCCTCCTCCTCCTCCTCCTCCTTATCCTCCTCCTTCTCCTCCTGCTCCTCATCCTCCTACTCCTTCCCCTCCCACATGTGTTATCATCACTATGTTGGTGACAATCGTCAGCATCATCACCACAAGCATCATCACAACCACCACCACCACCACCACCATCTGCAGCATCATCCACATCGTCCGTATCATCAGCAGCAGCAGCAGCATCAGCATCATCACCGCCAGCAGCAGCATCCGCATCATCATCATCAGCAGCAGCATCATCATCACATGATCATCATCAGCAGCAGCATCAGCAGCATCATCAGCAGCAGTATAATCATTATCATCAGCCTCATCCTCATCCTCATCCTCATCCTCATCCTCATCCTCATCATCACCGTTATCGTCATCGTCATCGTCATCATCATCCTCATCCTCACCCTCATCCTCATCCTCATCCTCATCCTCATCATCGTCATCGTCATCGTCATCGTCATCGTCATCATCATCATCATCATCATCATCATCATCATCATCATCATAATCATCATCATCGTCATCTGCAGCATCAGGATCGTCGTCATCCACATCAGCATCATCAGCATTAGCATCATCATCGCCATATCCAGCAACAGCGACAGCATCATGGTCACCATCAGCATCAGCATCATCAACATCAACATCAACAACATCATCATCCGCAGCATCATAAACATCATCATCAGCAGCAGCATCATCATCGTCATAATCATCATTACCATCCATCATCAGCAGCATCATCATGATCAGCATCATTATCAGCAGCAGCAACATCGTCATCGTCAGCATCAGCATCAGCAACAAGAGCGCAATGACCATCACCATTCCGATCATCACCACCACCATAACCAGCATCAGCGTCATCACCGCCATCGCCATCATAATCTGCGTCATCGTCATAGTCATCAACATCATAATCACCTCGACCACTATTGATCGTAATCCGCGTCATCACCATCATGCTCGTGGTCATGACCATGTTGATTATCAGCATCACCATCATTCATCACCATCATAATCAGCATCAGCAACATCATCAGCAACTGCATGAACATCCTCAAGATCAGCATCAACATCACCAACATAACCGTCACCATCACCGTTACCATCACCAGCATCAACATCCGCGTCAAATCGACCATACGTAATTCCCACCATCGCCAACATTAACCTATAACATGTTTCCTCCTCCTCCTCCTCCTCGACCCCCTCCCTCTCCTCCTCCTCTCGGGCTTCTCCTCCTCCTCCCTTTTCTCACTCCTCCCCTTCGTCCTCCTCCTCCTCCTCTTCCTCTTCCTTCTCCCTCCCACCCCTCATCCTCCTTCTCCTCCTGATTTTCCCCCCTTCTCCTCTTCCGACTTTTGAACGCTCTGCTCTGCTACAGGATCCAGTGCTCATCATCTTCATCCTCCCCTCCCTCTGCCATCACCACCTCCACTCTTCCTCCGTGCGAAGGCCCCCTCCTGGCCCCACAAGACGTATCGGCAGGGCGGGTCGGGCCTTTCGCCTGGGGTTCTCGGACCACTTGCGACCCCGAGCGACGGCACTTCCAACCAGAAGGCGCTGCCCCCACGCGTCGCCCCCACGCGTTGCCCCCTGATGTCGCCCCGATGTGTGGCCCCCCGGAGGCGAGGCCCTCATTCAGCCACGCAGCGCACGAGGAACAAGCTAAAACGTTCGGGCCCTGTCCCTCTGATAATTCTACCGTGGCGAAGGACCCAACCATGTGCAATTGTGAATAACGCAACTGTTTGTATCCTTCTCGGTGAACCTCTCTCTGGGGCCACGACGCGTGTGACGGGTGTGCCAAAATTGGCACGGATACGCCATGCGGATGCTGCCATCGGAGCCGTCGGTGGAGCCCCATGTGAGGCCACGAAGCGTGTGAGGGGTGCGGACCGCGTGCGAGCGCTGTCACTGGAGCCTGTGGTGGAGCACCTTACAGGGCCACCGCACGTGCGAGGGGTGCGCCGAAATGGAGGCGGAACTGCATGCGGACCCTACTACTGGGGCCTTCGGTGGACCCGACTGTGGCCACGAAACGTGAGGGGTGCGTCGAAGTGGGGGTGGAACTCCATGCGGACCTTGCCACGGGGCCTTGGGTTGAGAGCCCTATGGGGCCACGGAACGTATGAGAGATGCGCTGGAATGGGGGTGGAACTGTATGCCCCTGTCACTGGGGCCTTCGGTGGAGCACACCATGGGGCCACGGAACGTGTGAGGGGTGCGCCGAAACGGAGGTGCAAATGCATGCGGACCCTGCCACTGGGGCCTTCGGTGGAGCACCCTATGGGGCCACGGAAAGTGTACCCTACCACTGGGGCCTTCGGTGGAGCACCCTATTGAAACGAAAGGTGCGAGGGGTGCGCCGAAATGGAAGTGGAACTGCATGCTGACCCTGCCACTGGGGCCTTCGGTGGAGCACCCTATGGGGCCACGAAACGTGTGAGGGCTTCACCGGAATGGAGGTTGGAACTGCATGCGGACACTGCCACTGGGGCCTTGGGTGGAGCACGCCATGGGGCCACGGAACGTGTGAGGGGTGCTCCGAAATGGAGATGGAACTGCATGCGGACCCTGCCACTGGGGCCTTCGGTGGAGCACCCTATGGGGCCACGAAAAGCGCGAGGGGGAACGCCGAAATGGAAGTGGAACTGCATGCAGCCCTGCAATTGGGAGCCCTCGGCGGAGCACCCTATGGGGCCACGAAGCGTGTGAGGGGTGCGCCAAAATGGAGGCAGCGGAAGTGAGGACGCCGGGCGTTCTCTCTTCAAAACGAGGACCCAACACCACAGGATGGCTTGGAAATTGGCCCAGCGAAGGACCCAACCAAATGCAGTTGTGAGGGCTGCAGTCGTGAGTGTCGTCTTCGGTTGAGCTCTTCGTGGGGGGGCGAAACTTGTGATGGGTGTTATAAAGTGTGATGGCGGCGGCACGCGGGCGCTGCCACTGGGGCCTTCGGTGTAGCACCCTATGGGGCCACGAAATGTGTGAGGGGTGCGCCGAAATGGAAGTGCAACTGTATGCAGACCCTGCCACTGGGGCCGTCGGCGAAACGCCCTGTGGGGCCACGAAACGTGTGACGGCTGCACCGGAATGGAGGTGGAACTGCATGCGGACCGTTCACTGGGGCCTTCGGTGGAGCACGCTATGGGGCCACGAAACGTGTGAGAAGTGCGCCGAAATGGGGGTGGAACTGCATGCGGACCGCCCTATGGGGCCACGAAACGTGTGAAGGGTGCGCCGAAATGGGGGTGGAAGTGCATGCGGGCCCTGCCTCTGGGGTCTTCGGTGGAGCACCCTATGGGGCCACGAAACATGTGAAGGGTGCGCCGAAATGGAGGTGGAAGCATGCGGACCCTGCCTCTGGGGCCTTCGGTTTAGCACCCTATGGGGCCACGAAGCGTGCGAGGGGTGCGCCGAAATGGGGGTGGAAGTGCATGCGGACCCTGCCACTGGGGCCTTCGGTTTAGCACACAATGGGGCCACGGAGCGCGTAAGGGGTGCGCTGAAATGGAAGTGGAAGTGCATGTGGACTCTGCCTCTGGGGCCTTCGGTTTAGCACCCTATGGGGCCACGAAACGTGTGAGGGGTGCGCCGAAATGATGGTCGAGCTGCATGCGGACCCTGTCACTGGGGCTTTCGGTTTAGCACACCATGGGGCCACGAAGCGCGTGAGGTGTGTGCGCCGAAATAAATGGAGGTGGAACCGCATGCGGACCCTGCCATTGGTGCCTTCGGTAGAGAGCCTTATGGGGCCACGGGTGCACCGAAATGGATGTGGAACTGCATGCTGACCCACCCTGCCACTGGGGCCTTCGGTGGAGCACCCTATGGGGCCACGAAGCGTGTGAGGGCTGCACCGGAATGGAGGTGGAACTGCATGCGGACACTGCCACTGGGGCCTTCGGCGGAGCACCCTCTGGGGTCACGGACCGTGTGAGGGGTGCGCCGAAATGGGGGTGGAACTGCATGCGGACCCTGCCACTGAGGCCTTCGGTGGAGCACCCTATGGAGGACATGCGGAGGGCAGAGGCAGGGAGGGGAGGAGGGCGGAGGGGGCGGAGGAAAGGAGGAGGAGGAGGAGGAGGAGGAGGAGGAGGAGGAGGAGAGGAACGCGGGGCGCTGTCTCTTCAAAACGAGGACACACTTTATGGTGGTTGGGACAAATTCATCCTCGCAGTACCACCAATCGTGTCGGTAAGGCGGGCTGGGCGTTACATGTGAGCCCACTTCACCGCTTACGTCGCTGAAGCTTGAGTACCACACACTTACACGGATTGAGGGCGGGCCGTTTCTTGTGTGAATATAACCTTAGTGTCGCGAGTCTGAAATGACTCAGGTAAGTCATATTGCATCCAATTCCATGTCGAAGGAATACGATATGGGGTGTGGATGAGTAAGATAGGAAAAGATCGATGTAATGATCTTTCCAGCACATAGCTGGATAACCAAGTCAGGTATCCGGGCAAATAGGGCGCGCGTGCCTTGAGCCATAAGGCAGCGACGCGCAGGCTATACTCCCGATTACCTATAGCATCTCCCAAAGAGCTACCCTTAAAATCGGGAGGGGAGGAGACGGAAGAGAGTCAAGCCGCGCAGTCGTTAGGCTCTCGACAGGCGCGCGCAACTGTTTGCAAGGGAAACAGCACACGCAGTCTGGTCAACCACCAGACTGAAGGGCGAGATTATTCGCCGGCGAGCTTCCACGCAAAACTTTTCCACGCACGCACAGGATAGCCCCTCGGATAGACAAGGGCTATCGGCCCGGCTAGAGGTAAGCCAAACAGGCTATTCCCCTCCGGGCAAAAGGGTACTAAGGCAAAGAGCCTGAACCAACCTGAACAGGCTCGTTGCCAAGCGTGAAAAGTATGGCTCCCTTCCGAGCAGGAAAGAGGGCGCCTCCGCATTAGGCGCCCGTGCTGGCAAACTGGACCGCAGGGGCAACAAGGACAGACTAAAATTGATTCGACTTAGGTTTGGTTTTGTCCTCGGGGCCCCGAAAGGGAACTAACTGCTTCACGTCGTACTTAAAAGACTGAATGCCTGACATCACTTCCAAAAGCAGCTCCCGACCGAGACTCCGCTTTGTATGCCCGTCTGCGGTCATGTCTCTAGTGTCACACCACTGACGTTATGCACTATACCTATATCCATGAGCTCACGTATCCAGCTGATATGTCCCAGCAAAGTACGTTCCGTCGGTATCTTAAGGTTTTTGCTGGATAACGATGTGTATACAGACTCAGCGTTTATAGTAAGGGATACTTTGATAGCTAGGCCTCCAACTTCACGCATATCTCGTAGTTGCCGTGGGGTAAGCGCTCCAGCCTTGAGCTCGTGGAGAGTGACGAGCGTGGGATAGCGTTCATCAAGATTATGTGCAGCTGCAAGTGCCTCAGCGGCATGGCTGGACCTCACCTGCAATCGGTGTGACCTGCATCGTCCGTCGCAAAGGTGAACGACGGATTTGCCTTGGGGCGAGTTTCCTCGCCGTAGTACGTTAGCCCCACGAATACCGTAGCCCTTGGTTTCATCGTCCTCCTCCCCGGTGAATTTCCGATACCCCGAATCACTGTGTATGTCTACTTCATTCGTCGGTTTCATCCGAGGGAAGGTGATGCGTTCCGGACTGCTGATCAGCTTGCGCTTCACAGCATTCAGTCGTCTGATTTGTAAGTTGGTGGGCTCTTGGATCTTCTGGAGAGATACCACATGCACCATGGGCCAGACTTGAGTAAGAGGGGCATAGGCGAGAGCTCCTCGCAGGCTAACGAACATGTCGGTGATGAGTTTGGTAGCCTTGGCGTCTGCCGCTGCTCCCGTAAGCTCAGGATGTGTGATGGGGCGTAGTTGTTTACTATACTCGTCCTGGTCCATGATCACATCCCCTTGTTCATTCTTCGTGTAGCGAACGGCACACTTGGTATACTAATGTTTGTTGAGCTTACATTTGCCAAACACCTTTTCGACACGTTGTACATAGTCGTCTACGTTTTTCTCTAGGCCTGTCATATTGACGTCGTCGACATGTTTTGCTGTTAACAGATCCTGACTGAATTCAAATTCAGGATCGTAGCTTGTCGGTGTAAGGCCTATAGCTCGAGTAGTCGCACGAAGCTCGAGGGAGGACGCTCTTGGGGCGTCCATTGTACCAGTTCCTGGCTTGAGGTACCTGAGGCAGTGTCGGCTTTCATCATAAGAAGAGAAGCCTAATCTCGCCGGTGGCATGAACAAGTTCCTCACATGTCAGTCCTTTGGGGAACGCTTTGTCGATGTCCATAGATGCTAAGATCCATTCTGGATGACATGCAGCCTCACTTGCCAGAAGCCTCTGGGACTGTCGGCGGGCAGCTCCCGAGAAGGTTTCTACATCGAAAGCCTCCGTGTCCATGAATCCGCGGAGGACAAATCTAAGACGGATGGTTTTAACATTCTCGGTACCTACTTTCACAAACTTCCACTTATATACATATCTGGATGTCATGATGTTGGAAGCTTTTCATCGGTCAGCCCTGGCCCCAGACCCAAACACGGCCCAGCCCAGAGGGCCGCAAGCTGGGTCCCGGCCCCGGCGCCCCGGCCCCAGCCCTGGCCTCCGGCCTTGGCCCCAGCCCCGGCCACACCTGGTGCCTCGGCCCTGGCCCTGTCCCCAGCCGCGGCCCCAGCCCCGGCCCCGGCCCCAGCCCCAACAGAGCCCAAGAGGCTCCCGAGAGAGCCCCAAGAAATGATCCAGAGCGTCAGCGTCGTCGTCGTCGCCGCCGCCGCCGTCGTCGCCGTCCCCCTTCGGGGTCGGCGGCGCCGGCCGCTAGGCCTTCCCCAGTCATTACGTAGCCCCCGTAGATTTCACATAAGAATGAGGGGGGTGTGGGGGGGGGCACCCCGTGTCCCTCATGTCTTGCATCCAAGTGCCGCCTCCATGTGTTGCCCCCGTGTGATGCCTCCAAGGTTTGCACCAAAATACTTCATGTGGTGCCTCCTTCTCACCCCTTCTCTTCGTCCTCGGCTCTTTCTGCGCCCCCGACCCTCTCATCCTTTCCTGATATCTTATAAGCGTGGAACTTGGGACGGGAGGGTTTGCTGCAGCATCGCTAATGCCTACTCGAATTTACTCTGGTCCTCCTCATGTCGCTTTCCCATCTTCCCTCCTCCTCCTTTCTCGTCCCCCTACTCCCCCTTCTTTCCCTCCGCCTTGGATGGACGAAACCTGGTCCTGATTGAAATGGATCCTAGATCCCAGGGGCTTCCCCGCCAGTTCTTCACCCTGCGCCGATTCTTGACTGTCTTGGGTTTCGGAACTGCCCCTGGGAGCCCGAAATCGGCCAAAAGCCTCCAACACCCGTCTCCCACAAGTCATGCTGCCTTCACGGCGGTTCTTCGTCTCGGAAGAGAGACATGGAACGCCGCCACCGAGAACCCCTCGGGGGAGGAGGGGGGGGCGCCCTGGGCGGTGGCATACTGGAGCGCCTCGGCGACCGGCGACGTCCGCGCTGAGAAAATCGGGATCCGTATCGAGCCGCATCGGCGATGCGGCGCAATCCTTCGACACCATCTGCTCGGACCCTACTTGGGAGCCTCGATGGTCTCTGCTTCTCTGGTAGGATCCTGGCGCTGGAGCGCGCGAAAGTCTCGCGGCCTGGCCCGACCTCCGGGGAACGGGGAGGAGGTGCGGCACACACATTGGAGCGATGATACTTGCCGACGTCCTGGTCAGCGTGCAAGCCTGGTCAGCGCGCAGGTCTGCCCAGCAGGGCCCCGCGAGGGACGTCGTGCTCACCGTCCGACTCCGCTCTCCGATCTTGACCGCAGGGGAGAGCGGGGAGAGCGGGGAGTTCGGCCTCTTGGTCTGAGCTCGGATGCGGAGGAGGAGGAGGAGGAAGAGGACGAGGAGGTGGAGGAGGAGATAAGAGGAGGAGGAGGAGTAGGAGGAGGAGGAGGAGGAGGAGGAGGAGGAGGAGGAGGAGAGCTTGGACTGGGCTGGACTGGCGGGTACATTGGCCAGGAGGCCGTCCCGGAGCCGGGGCCGCGGCGGAGCCTTGGCTCCGTGCACTGTGTCTTCTCTCGCGCGTCTTCTCGCACTGTCAGTCTTCTCACAGCTCTCCTCTCACATATCACTCTAACATTGTCAGTCTTCTGACAGCTCTCCTCTCACAGCTCACTCTCACTCTCGCGTTGTTAGCAGCAGGAAGAGGGCTCGGTCGCAGAAGCAGTAGAGCAGTGGCAGCAGTAGCAGCAGTGGTGGTGGCGGCAGTGGGAGAAAGTGTTGGGTTGGTCGTCGTGATGGTAGTCGCTATTCATCATTGTGCTAGTGAAGTATAGCATCAATCGTTTGTTCGTGTCGGAGCGCAGTCGTAGCAATAGTAATGGTTGTCACGGTAGTCATCGTCGTGGTATTCATAGTCGTCGTCATCTTTGTGCTAATAGAACACCTTCGCGTAACCCCCTCGCCATCACACTGGCAAGATGGGATATGCTGCGCGGATATGGCTGTAGGCTTGAGACTTTGGTGCGCTACCTGGGCACCCGTGGACAAATCGCTTCCAGGATGGGCGCTGCTGCCAGAACTTACACGTAACATGGCATGCTGCATGAAGTCGCATCACGCGTCAACCTGCGCCAACGTGCACTATGTTCGTCAGGCCACGAGAATGGAAATGTCTCCAACAGCACAGCCCATGCGCAGGACAACGTGGGTGGCTGCATTGCATGGTGACCTTCGGAATGTCGAAGTGCTCCGACAAGCTTCCCAGGTGCAAGTTGAGCTTTTCCTGCCCAGGTGCAACTAAGGGGAAGCGCCCCTCTCGGCAACAAACAACGAAAACTCATACATGTGTCAAAACCACTGACGACGCTAAGGCATTCCTCCCAAGCCTCTGCCACTGGCTGGTTTCCTCCAGGACCCGATTTCTCCATGGCGAGGTGGGCGCGGCGCACCATTCGCTGCCGGTGGTTCAGCTCTATCGCCTCGTTAATCCTGGCCTGCGGCGCGCTGCAACTCGCGGTTCGGGCCGTGGGACGCCATCACCGCCACCGCCGCCGCCGACGTCGCCGCCGACACCGCTGTCGCACGCTGCCGCCGAGGTCGCCGCTGTCGCAGCCGCCGCCGCCGCCGTCGCCGCCGCCGCCGAGGTCGCAGTCGTCGCCGCCGCCGCCGACGCCATCGCCGCCGCTGTCGCCGATGTCGCCGCCCCCGCCGTCGCCTCTGTCGTCGCAGTCTCCGTCGCAGTCGTTAGCCTGCGTCGCGATGCAACGCGGGACTTCGTGCACGCGCTCCGCACACCGGAATGATGGCAGCGGGCAAGGCTGGCAGGCCCAACGCACACCGCGCTGCATTCCGGCCTGACCGCACAGGACATCTGGGACGAATACAGGCTCGGACTTAGAATATAATCTCTTTTTTTGGAGGAGGAGGAGGAGGAGGAGGAGGAGGCGAGCGCACCTCTGAGAGCTGGCGAGCCTCGAGAATGTATCGGGTGCCGTGGGCCCTCCCAGCGCGCTCCGGGGCGGTCTGCCCTCCTCCCGGGCCTGCCCGAGACTCTCTTCCGAGGGAGCCGTGTTCCAGACGAGATGATCGGAGCAGGGCGGCTCGAGACACTGGGAGTTCAAACTCTGCCCCCAGAGCCCTCCCCACGCTGCGCCCAGCCGTCGCAACGAGGACCCCCCCAAAAACTAGGGCTCCCAAATTCGCGCTTCGCGCTGCGCGAGGCACGAGGCGCGAATAACCTCGCGCTCTCGCGCCGCCCCCCAAAAGGGAGACAAGGAGGACGAGGAGGGGGGGGGAGAAGGAACGAGGACCGCGAAGCGCGAAGCACTTCGCGCCCTCGTGGGAGCCCTTGCAGGAGGACACCCAGCAGTGCCTCAAACGGCCCCTCTCTGAGACGAGTGCAGGACGCCGCCCGGGCCGGGCCGCAGAGGAGAGAGGCGCGAGGCGAGGCCACAGCCCGGCCAGGCCCGGGCTCGGAAGCCCCCGGCTCGCGCGGGGCATCGGAGCCCCGCGGCCCCCGCGGCCGGAGGCCCGGCGGCGTGGGGCACCAGGAGCCAACCAAGGCGGACGAGATGTGGTGGAGCCTCGAGCCTCGAGCTGGGGAGTCCTGGAGCCTCGCTCCTCGATCCGCGAACCTCGATCCTGAAATCGCAAGCCGACTCGATGCTGGAAATCCTCGATCCTGGCCCCTCGCGCCTCGAGCCCAAGAGAACAACTTGGCGTGACGGGAGTCCCGAGGGAAGCGGGTCCTGAACTTCAGGGCCTGCCCTGGGGGCTCTGCAAACCAGTGGCTGCCGGGCTCCAAGAATGGATACGCTGCCTCGGGAACTCTCGTAAGATGAGTGACTGAAGGACAAGGGGAGCAGAACGAAGACAAAATCTTATATCCTGCATGCCGCCCCCTGACCTCTATGAACGCCGCGAACACGGGAGCGAGCAACGACGCGACGAGGAGCAAGGAAACCCGCACATGGAAAGGAATCCCACCAGCCCTCTGGGCGTAGGTGGTCTAGAGAGCTTTCTCTTCCAACCCCCTTCTTCCACTTCGGGGAAGAGTTCATCACTGTTCCCTATTTGAATACACCCCCTCCTGCAGGCGACAGGCAGTCAACAAGGAACAATGAGGACCCCATGATGATCCCCCCACCATCCCTGTCCAAACCAAAATACAACACGCACTCTACCTCCACATTTTGAGCATGCGCGGCCAACCCGATGCGGCCGCCCCCCACCATCCCTGTCAAAAAGCCATACACAGTACACCTTGGGGGTCATCTTCGTGAGGCCCGCGAGCACTTTGTCTTGTTTTTGACGGGCGACGGGGGGGATCAGCAGGTTGCCTGTTGCGCGCAGGGCTGCCATCTCTGACCAAACAACAAAGAATACAAACTACACCTCGCGGCTAGATGTGGATCATGCGCGGCCACCCGCGATCACTGTCACATGTTTTTTTCAAGAGACGGCGGGGGTGGTGGCGTATGGCCAGCTGTGCGCAGGCCCACCAGACACAATGATGGGCATGGGTTTTCGACAAGGGTGGTGGGGGTCGACATGTTTCCCGATGTGTGCTGTCACGCAGGCGCACCTGACACACTCTGCACGTGCCCCGAACGTGGTGCACCTGGCGCTGCTGGAGTTTGCGGCACACCTGGCGCACGCGGAACACGTGGCGCATCTGGCGCACCAAGCGTGCCTGGCACGCTCGGGCCCCAGGGGTGCCTGGCGCGCGTGGCGCGCCTGGCACGCGTGGCGCACCTCGCCCCAGCGTCGCGCACATGTGGTCGATTTTGGTTTGGTTCCCAATAACTGTCCATCCAAAGACGACCGCTGAACATGATCAGACCTGGGTGTTACTTCTGTGTTGGAAGGGTGGGCGGGGGTGAGCTAGACGGCTTGCTATCTAGGAGGGTGTCTTGATCACTGTTCTCTATTAATAAACACCCCCTCCCCCAGGCGACTGGGGGCCAACCAGGGTCCATGACACCCCCCCCCACAATCCCTTGTAAAAAAAACAATACAAAACGCACTCTGCCTCCAAATTCGGAACATGCGCAGCCAACCCGATGCGCCCCCCCATCATCCCTGTCAAAAAAACAATACAGAGTACCCTTGGCGGCTGCGGCGGCTGCGGCGGGGGTGGCGGCGGCTGCGGCGGCTGCGGCGGCTGCGGCGGCGGCGGCGGCGGGGGCGGCGGCGGCGGCGGCGGCGGCGGCGGCGGCGGCGGCGGGCGGCGGCGGCGCGGCGGCGGCGGCTGCGGCGGCGGCGGCGGGCAGGCGGCGGCGGCGGCGGCGGCGGCGGAGGCGGCGGCGGCGGCGGCGGAGGAGGCGGCGGCGGCGGCGGCGGCGAATTGGCCCCCGGTAGCTGCCCATCCAAAGACGACTGCTAAATATGCTCAGGCTCGGGCCAGAGTCGGGCGCGACGGCTTGCGGGCGGGGAGGGGGTCTTGACCCCTCCCCCTACCCCCTCCCCTGGACCTAGACGGGGGGACTCGCGGGGAGTTGGAGCGTCCAAGATGGCCCAAGACGGCTCCAACAGCGCCTAAGCGAGCCCAAGATGACCTCCAAAATGGCAATATGGCCGAAGATAATTCAAGATGGCTTCCAAGATGCTCCACGAGGCCCCGACAACGTTCCAAGGCGGCCCCGAGAAGCATCCGAGACTTCCAAGGAGGCCCTCAAGAAGCCAAAATCCGTCCAATCGTCTTTTCGCTTCCGATGGCCATCCGAGGCCTCAAGATGGCTCCCAGATGGCCCAAGAGGGCCCCAACAGAGGTCCAAGAGGGTCCCAAGACGGCCCCAAGAGCGCCAAAGAGAGCTCCAAGAGCGTCCTAAGATGGCATGTTTGGGGCTCCCGATGGGGCAAAGCTAATTGCGAACCTTACCTTTCTGATCGATGTCTTCCAAGATGGCCCAATAACGGCCCTGCGTACAGTTCCCAAGAGCGCCCCAAGAAGCGCCCAGACGGCCCCAAGAGGCGTCCGAGAGGCTTCCAAGAAGCTCCCAAGAGACCCCCAAACGGCCTCAAGAGGATCCTCGAGGCGCCAAAGATGCTCAACGACAGCCCTGGGCCCGCCAAAATGCCCTCCAGACGCTCCGAAAGACATCCAAGGAGACTCTGATAAGCACTTAAATAGGTGTATGGCTCCTCTGTTCGTTTTTTCCTCCTCCTCCCCCTCTTGTTTCTCCTCCTTCTTCTCCTCTTCATCCTCCAGTTCCTCCTCCTCCTCCTCCTCCTCCTCCTCCTCCTCCTCCTCCTCCTAGGTCCTAAGTCCCAGGTCCTTTCCAGCAGGTCGAAGCACGCTGGTCGGAGGCGTGGCTTTTATGAGCTTCAAGGTGCAGGTTATGTTGGTGAGTCCCATCACACGCCTGCCCACAGACGGTTGGAAGACATTGACCAGTTGCCTGATGCTGAAAGGCGAATCGGTCGAGCCAACTTTATTGCTGACCGGTGTGCTAAGCAAACTTTAACTTTGCATGCTCGGGATAGCCCAAGGGACCTTGAGGAGCTCGACGCCTTGATCGCCAAGGCCCGAGCGGTGACCCGAGTGGTGGGATCGGTCCTTCCCTTGTTCTCATGATCATTATGCGGGAGTCTAGATCATAGGGTTATACATCCATAGGGTTTCGGGGATGTGTGTGTCTGTATTCTGTTGGGTACCACTTGGTTTTTGCTTGATACCCATTGGATTTTGATAGATTGCACGTGGGCTTTGATGGGGATGATGATGTGGACGGTGGTACCGATGGCGAAGGCGACGACGATGATGGTGATGATGCAGGTGGGAGCTGGTGAAGTTGATGACGTTGATGATGGGATGTGGCGATGGTGAGGATCATGATGGTGATGGCAATAGATTCGATGATGACGATGAAGAGGGTGAAAATCAGGATGATGGCGGTGCCGATTGTGATGGCGACGATGATAATGATGATGGTGATGATGATGATGATGGTGTGCTTTTGTTTTCGCAGGCGAGTACTGAGTCAGTGCAGGTCCATGCCCAAAGCCTGGCAGGAGGCACTGTGCCACTCTGCCACCATGATGGTGATTCTTGCCCACCGAGATGGGGTCCTACGGGCGCCTCGAATACAGGCGGCGACGAGCGAGCCTAGTTCGATTCCGAGCTACGGGATATGGAACCCGGCCTGCGATTCCTGAGACCACTCAGCCGTGCGCTTCCAGAAGCCCGTTTGGGCGTCGAGGGAAAATTTTAGCATTGGCGTAATAAAGATCTTACGCCCGCGGTAGTCGAAACCCTCATAGGTACAAGGGGTTCCACCACCATCACCTCCAGCCTCGAACAAGAACGACGACTTCAAGATGATGTTGTTCTTGTCGGGGCGAAGACCAGCACGGCTGTCGAAATATAAACTGAAAGTACCACCCCCGAAATTCCACGACCCGTGCCAACACGTGATATTGCTGCCACACTGCCACTGTACAAGACCAGTTTGTTCATCCAGGTATAGGACCCCCTTCTGAAATGCGTGTGTGACGTCCTCGTTGAAGTACTGGTAAGCCGTCACTGTCCTGGGAGGAGTTACTGGAGCCAACGCCATGGAACGCGTTGTAGCGGTTGGCAGGGCACTGTCACGATTGAAGGGTGCTCGGTCCCCAAATGGCGTCTTGAGCCCACATTGGCTACGGATGGCAATAGGTTCGATGATGACGATGAAGATGGTGAAAATCAGGACGGTGGCGGTACCGATTGTGATGGCGACGATGGCGATGATGATGATGATGATGATGATGTGTTTTTGTTTTCGCAGGCGAGTACTGAGTCAGTGCAGGTCCATGCCCCAAACCTGGCAGGAGGCACTGTGCCACTCTGCCACCCCAAATATATACAGCAACCCGCATCAGCCTGGACGGCAGGAGGCACTGCGCCACTCTGCCACCCAAGTGTCTGCATCAGCCTGGACGGCAGCACGTTCTGTTATCATGTAGCCACCTGCGCGCCCACGCCTCGTCTCTTTCTGGCGTCTGTGTGAGCACTCGAAACAGCGGCGATCGATTTGCCCATTTGTTTGCGGCGGTATCCCAGACGCGCACCTTCCAGGACGGTGCGTCGCGTAAACCAGGGCTGGCGTGAAGCTGAAATTAACCATTCAAGTGGCCGCAAAGCGCACGCCCAACAGTAGTGTAAAACCAAGCCTGGGATAACAGGTTGCCCATGACCATGGATTCCTGCTGGCGGCGCGGGGGCTGCCGCTGGCGGCGGTAGCGGAAGCTCGGGCGCTGGCGGCGCTGGCGCAGCGCCTGGTACTGGTGGCGCTGGCGCTGGCGCGGGCGCTGGAGGTGCTGGCGCGGCGCCTGCTGGCACTGCCCCTGGCGGTGGCGGCGGCGGCGGTGGTGGTGGCGGTGGAGGCGGCGGCTCCTCAGGAGGGTGGCCTGCCATGGGCCCAGGCTTGGCCTTCGCCTTGGCCTTTGTCTTCGCTTTCTTTTTCTTTGGGCCTGCAGTGTCCAAGCCAGCGAGTTTCCGTTTCTGGTGCAATTTGTATTCGGCGCATCGCTGCCGAATCTTCCTTTCCTTGATGGCCTTCCCGACCTCTGGGAATTCGTTCTTGTCTTCAGCGTCGAGGTCCTCGAACGCTATCTCGACCATCGCGTCGTCGAACGCTGAGGTGCAACCTACGTCGGACGTAAAGGACGTGTAGACCATATAACCCGTGACGTTGGCAGGGTCGTCGGGGTCCAGCGACTTCCCAATGATGTTGCAAGCGTCCTTCGGAGTCGCCGCCCCTTCGGGAACGTCAACATCGCTGTTAAAGCGAGCACGCTGCAAGAGGCCCTGGAAGCTCAGCGTGCTAGCATATGTCGTCAGCGCGTGCCTCATGAGAAAAGCTGGTTCTGCGATCTGTTTCATGACCACTCCAGCGCCGGCCAGCACGAATGCCACTGTGGAGACGACCTTCCAGTCGGATGGGTCCGTGACATGGAGCCAAGCAACGGGATCCTCAGGGCGATGCGCAAATATTGCCGCAGCTGCACCGACTGATGCGCCCTGCCCCATCAGAAGCATTGCCCGAACACCCTAGACCGCAGAGGCGAACCCTGGTAACCAGAAAACCGAAACAACAAACAAACACTTACAGCCTGAGGAGGGCGCAGCAGTCAACGAACAACGGCAGCGCAATATTTGCGAGACCCTGGTCCTTGGTAAGTGTGAAATACGTGATGTCGTCAACGGCGTCACGGCGCAGCTGCCAGCCCAAGAAGGCCCACGTGTGGTGGCCAAGGGACAACCCAAAATTGTCTCCGTACTGGACGACTTGTAGAGCTGGCACGAGCCTCGTGAAACGGGCCGCGCCCAAGCTAGCAGGGTTACCAACGCGCCGACGCCGAGTATATTCGTGTAGCCACGCCCATGCCGCTGCAGCTTTGTTCGTCCACTCCTCGTTCAAAGTAGGCCATGATTTTTCCCCAGAATCTTGGACCAGCTCGTTGGTAGCTTGTGCCTGCAGCTCCTGTATTTAGATGCCATTGCCTTTGGTTCCAGCACCTTGAAATGGTTGATGAAATCCTGCTTGCCCACATGTGGTCTGCGAGGCACACCGCGCGCATCGAAAACTCCTCTCGTGTTGACTAGATATTGAAGCCTGTTGTGCTGAATTTTTGTATTGGAATTCGCCCGAGCATCAAGCCGCAATGTGCCATGGGTGTATTCGCAGCTTTTGGTGTCCGCAATTGTCCAAAGCATACCTTTCAGTAAATGCCTTCCAGCGAACGACCTACGGTTATATTTATCACGGCAAAAGAACTCAAACAGCGCCCTGATTGGTTTAGACTTTGCAACCAAGGCCATGTCGTCCCACAGCGCCTGTGCTGCGGCATTCGTGTGCCGAACACTCTCTAAAACCACAAGGTTGTGATGCTCCGTCCTCATCGTCGCGCAGGACCCGTCAGCAATGTGCGCGGAGGGCGACGCCACGGCTGCATAGCTATCAGGGGGCAGGCTGTGCTTGGTCATGGTCCACATCCGATTCTGAACAATGTGCAGCGTCAGCGATAATGCCTTCTTGGCCTCCTCGCTCTCCCCTGGGTGCATGCCCATGAACTTCAAGTTGTCGCTGTCGTGCAGAGTATTGTACACTGTGTTCCACACGTGGTCCTGGAACTGCCACCCTCCATTGGCCAAGCCCATGAGGTAGTTGAACGCATGGTTCGGCGTTTTGATCTTTGTTACCTGCTCAGTATACCAATGGATTCTCAGCCACCTTTCGGAACAGGGTGCGCAGCGCCCACAGCCACGCGCGGCGCGCGCCCAAAGCATTAGCACATGTTGTGGTTGCGGCATGCCGAACATATTGATCGCAAGCCTGCTTGTCAATCTGAAAGGCCCGCCACAACCACCCCATTTGCGTTTGAGATTTGGGCGCGCCTGCATGGCTTCGGGAACAGCGCGCCCACGACCTTGCCTTCATGATTTTTACGTTCGCGTGCATCGATGCCGTCATGAGTTTGTATGCTAAACGTAAGCCGCCTCCTGCTTTCAACAGTTTCACAAGCTGCGCCGAAGGATTCCTGCCAGCAAAACCATCGATTGAGTCGGGGTCGACGTCGTCCAGCTGCGACTCCAGCACCATCTTGGTGGCCCAGAACTCAGGGATTTGCTCGCGCGCTGCCTTGTTCCATGCGAACCAGTTGGCCTGCTTTGGCTGGCTCATCTTGTTATTGAAAGACTCCATCTGCAATACGTTGTCGAATATGGGGCTTGGATCTCTGCCCTACTGTCACATGGCATGTCCCAATCGTTGGCAATGTGATGCAAGTACTTCCTGAACACTGGAGAATCGATATCAGAAGTTTGAGAAAATATCTCCAGCAGTCTTTTCTGTTTCGTGAAATTTGATCCGCTATTGACAGGCCTATTGTTCATGCCGTACAGGTACGCTGACCACATCTTGCACACCATAAAAAGAGAATCCATACAATGTTTCTCTGCATGCTTCAAGTCCCTGATGACCCTGTGGATCTTGTCGAACCTGGCGTGGATCATCTTGCCCTGGTGGAACATAGAAAACGCTGCCCCTGCTGTCCCGATCGACCCCTGGTCAAGCATCAGCGTCAAAAGCGGAACCTTCGCACGACCGGCGGGTAAAATTGCAAGCCGTTCTCCAGACATCCTGTCCTCCATGTACGCAGTATCCGTTCCGCTCGCCACGTCTGGAACAACAATGCGAGACTCGGTCTGGTCGGTCGGCCTCACATTCGCAGCGTCAGGCAAGTCGAACTCGTCAAGCGCGCGCCCTGACAGCAGGTAAAGCTGATGCGACGTCCCCTGCAACTGCCTGTAGGCGGCCACGCGCTCAAGCTTGTTCCTCGCAGCTATGGTTGCGATGGTATCGTCCATTGCGGCGTCGTCCTGCGTGAGCTCCTTCCCTGGCAAGAGGTGCTGCCATGGCGGAAACGCGCCAGTGTCCTCATGGGCGCCGCCCAGAAACTTGCTAACTCACCCTCTCCCCCCCCCTCCATACGAAGCCCAGAAAACCATGAGTCAAAATGCAAGCCCGACCATCACCATATCCCGAGAAGGCGGCACACACACACATATATATATATATATATAGATATATACATATATATATGTGTATATATATATATATATATATATATATATATATAACCCAGCAGATGAGCGCTGTTTAGGGGAAGGAACAGAAGACCCCCCTGCCCCCATATCCCCCCCTGCGACCTGAGTGCACCACCCAGGCCAGCAGGGGGCGCCATAGGGGGGCAGGTGTGCAGACCCTGCAGGGCGACGGGAAGCAGCAGGGCCACCCAGCAGGGGAGCGCTGTTTAGGGGAAAGAGCAGAAGACCCCCCTGCCCCCCATCCCCCCCTGCGACCTGAGTGCACCACCCAGGCCAGCAGGGGGCGCCATAGGGGGGCAGGTGTGCAGACCCTGCAGGGCGACGGGAAGCAGCAGGGCAACCCAGCAGGGGAGCGCTGTTTAGGGGAAAGAGCAGAAGACCCCCCTGCCCCCCATCCCCCCCTGCGACCTGAGTGCACCACCCAGGCCAGCAGGGGGCGCCATAGGGGGACAGGCGTGCAGACCCTGCAGGGCGACGAGAAGCAGCAGGGCAACCCAGCAGGGGTGCGCTGTTTAGGGGAAAGAGCAGAAGACCCCCCTGCCCCCTATCCCCCCCTGCGACCTGAGTGCACCACCAAGGCCAGCAGGGAGCGTCATAGGGGGACAGGTGTGCAGACCCTGCAGGGCGACGCGAAGCAGCAGGGCAACCCAGCAGGGGAGCGCTGTTTAAGGGAAAAAGCAGAAGACCACCCTGCCCCCCATCCCCCCCTGCGACCTGAGTGCGCCACCAAGGGCAGCAGGGGGCGGCATAGGGGGGCAGGTGCGCAGACCTTCGCGGCGCCGACACTGGGCGCCACGCGCCGACTGCGGGCCCGCAGGCAGCACAGCGAGCCCAGCGAGGCACGCGCGCAACCCCCGCATATGCCATCCACGCTCGCTATATATATATATATATATATATATATATATGTAAATCTGTGTGTAATTACATATATATATATATATATATGTGTATATATATGTGTATATATATATGTATATATACACACATACATGCATATCGCCCTCTCCCCCGAGACCCGATCCAGGCAGCGAGTTTAAACCCGAAGCCCAGTCCTGTTCCCACGAGTAGGCCAGAGTGACCAGGCACTCCATGTAGCTTGTGATGCCCTGGATCAGATACGAAGTTGTAATGGTTGACGTCGTCCTTCGGCCAAAGCTTCTCGCACCTATTGTAGTAAAGCTGCAGGGCGACGTTTATCCATTTAGCCCCCTGGCTTTCGGTGCAACCATAAGCGGCCTCGTCGCTTGTCAACGCAAGTGCTGCCTCGAGGCTAGTGCCGACCTGCATAGCCTTCTCGAGCATGTCCCACGCGGCCTCAGCGTCAACTGCTACGTAATTGCGTTTGCATTTAGTCGTCCGAATAGCAGGGGGTGGGCACATAACACCGACATTGCCATCGTTACAATAGCGAGCTTGCACGAGCTCGGAGAACAAAACCCCCAAACATTGCGATACCACAATTAAGAAGCACATGTTGCGAAACGTGTCCAGCCGTTCGCTAGGGCAGCGACCATCAGACCTGCGCTGCTTGCAAACTAAACATATGAACACAACGACGTCGGCCAGCGAGTGGCTCTCGCACTGGAAAGGGTGCCGCAATATGCCTTGAGCGCGCAAGGATCCCCAAAGATGCTCGACCACGTCCACAGTCGCCTTATGGCCACAGACCTCTGTGCACAGGAGCTGCCGCCCATACATGCGCCCATCGCAGTCGATACTGAAACCACCATAGGAACAATTGAACATTCGCGGGCCCAGCGGCTGCACCACCGGACAGGACGCGGGTGCGATGTGCCGAAACACGGCACATGGCACGTCGACGCCTTGCGCCGACCGAGAACCATCGATGCCCTTTGCCAGGGCAACCAGAACGCCGACTGTAGTGCACGCGTCGGCGTTCACGACATCTGGCTGGCTGATCAGCTCGATGCAGATGCACGTGACAAGAAACAGACGTCGCAGGATCTGAAGACAATGTACTTTTCACGCCGCATAGCCACTTGTGCCTCTTCAGCGTCGTAACACCAGTGTCCCTGAAATGAGCATAGAGATAATCCAAATCCCACCATAATGCACCAGAGTCGCCGTTCTGCACCCAAAACTGCTTGATTGGAAAAGCCGTCAACGGTTCGCCTGCAAGCGTTCTCCGCGCAAGACTTCCAGACTGCATGCAGCCAGGCGCTGCTGTAAGCACTCCTCCCGCGAGGCCAGAGCCACTGCGGAAATAAGGCCCTTACAGCCCCGAGCCAAAATGGCCATCGACAGAAGGGCGCGAACACAGCGATGATGATGATGATGATGATGGCGAGGAGGAGGAGGAGGAGGAGGAGGCGGCGGAGGGTGCTTCTCCTCCTCCTCATCCCCCATCCTCCTCCCCCCCCCCCCCCCCCCCCCTCCTCCTCCTTCTCATCCCCCCCCCCTCCTGCTCCCCCCCCCCTCCTCGTGGAGCCATCTAGGAAGTCATCCGAGAGCACTCCGAAGGCAAAATTCAGGACATGGCTCGAACGAGACGCTGCTTGTTCAAGAAATTAGCCCGGCGAAAGACCCAACCATAAGCAATTGTTAATGCCGCAATTGTGGGCATCATCTTCGGTGGAGCTCCCTATGTGGCCACGAACCGTGTGAGGGATGCGCCAAAATGGAGCGGGGCCGCCATGCTGACCCTGCCACTGGCGCCTTCGGTGGAGCTCCCTATGGGGCCACGAGCCGCGTGAGGGGTGCGCCAAAATGGGGCGGGGCCGCCATGCGGACCCTGCCACTGGGGCCTTCGGTGGAGCTCCCTATGGGGCCACGAAGCGCGCGAAGGGTGCGCCAATGTGAGGGGTGCGCCAAAATGGGGCGGGGCCGCCATGCGGACCCTGCCACTGGGGCCTTCGGTTGAACTCCCTATGGGGCCACGAACCGTGTGAGGGGTGCGCCAAAATGCGGGGCCGCCGTGCTGGCCCTGCCGCTGAGGCCTTCGGTGGAGCTCCCTATGAGGCCACGAACCGTGCGAGTGGTGCGCCAAAATGCGGGGCCGCCATGCGGACCCTGCCACTGAGGCCTTCGGTGGAGCCCCCTATGGGGCCACGAACCGTGTGAGGGGTGCGCCGAAAAATGTTGCGGGGCCGCCATGCGGACCCTGCCGCTGGCGCCGTCGGTGGAACTCCCTATGGGGCCACGAACCGTGTGATGGGTGCGCCAAAATGCGGGGCCGCCATGCGGACCCTGCCACTGGGGCCTTCGGTGGAGCTCCCTATGGGGCCACGAGCCGCGTGAGGGGTGCGCCAAAATGTTGCGGGGCCGCCATGCGGACCCTGTCACTGGGGCCTTCGGTGGAGCTCCACATGGGGCCACGAACCGTGTGAGGGGTGCGCCAAAATGCGGGGCCGCCATGCGGGCCCTGCCACTGGGGCCTTCGGTGGAGCTCCCTATGTGGCCACGGAACGCGTGAAGGATGCGCCGAAACAGAGACACGCGGAGGGCAGAGGCAATGGGGGAGGGAGAAGGGGGGGAGGAGGAGGAGAGGAGGCGGAGGAGGAGAAGGACGCGGGGCACCGTCTCTTCAAAACGAGGACCCAACACCACAGGATGGTTGGGAAAAATATAAATACATGAAAGCGTTTCGAATCGAGAGTCAATCCGCTCCTTTGTAACATGCGACTGTGGGGGGATACCCCTACCGATTTGGCTTCTTGCTCGGCGCCAGGGGCAATGGCTTCGGCCTCGTCCCCAGTTTGATCTCGGGGTCGGCCTCGGCCTCCCAGGGGCAATGGCTTCGGCCTCGCCGCGAAGAAAAAGCTACAGCTCAGGGAAGAGGATGGATAAGGAGGCCTTCGCTCGCGCTGGTGCGCTGGAACTCTCATCGACGATCGATGGGGGTGAGGAAGGGGGGGTGGAGGGG
>CAUYUJ010015087.1:85298-125257 GCA_963575745.1 Prorocentrum cordatum | reverse complement strand
GGGGGGGGGCAGGCGCGGGAGGAGCACGGGGGGGCGCGGGAAAGACGCGGGAGAGACACGGGATATACACGAGAGAGACATGCGAGAGACACGGGGGAAACGCAAGTGGCACGAGACACATGCTACACGCGGGCGCAAGAGATACGATGGGATGGGATATCGGAGGGGAAGTGCGAGACGCGAGAAATATGAGGAGGAGGACAGGGGCGAGCGAGGGAAGGTAGGAAGGCATGCACATGCGACGGGAGGGGTGAGGGATGGATGAACGGATAGGGATCACAATCGGAGGAGGTGTACCTAGCCATCCGAGAACGATCAGGAACTTAGGGCGAGGCGATCTGATAACTGCGAATAAGGTATAAAACGCGCTTGGTGCGTGGTAATGACGCGGCATTTCGATAGAGGCCTCTATTGCACTGCCGCGCCCAACGCCACCTGCGGCCTGCGCGCCCTTCTATGATCACCTGTGCAGAAGGCCCCCGACGCTCTCATATCGCCTAATCTGAATCCCCATGCGACATCACATCAACCGTTCTGGTGCCACAATCCAGATATCCAGCCCCCCCCCGACGCCCGCCCACGCCGCCCCAGATCACCGTCGCCACGGCGAATTGCGACGCGGGGGGGCGCTCGCGAGGAGCGTGGACGAGAAAGGGTTGAGGCTGAATGGGTCTCGCCGGCGAGGCTGGCGGAGGAGCGATCATGTGAGATTGGAGATATCGCAGAGGATGGTGAATGCATGATTTAGGATCGCGACGCCGCTGCATCAGCGTCGCGATGGCTCGGCGCTGCCGACGACGCTGCCGACGCTGCCGACGACGATGAGCGGGGCCGAGGGCTCGACGGCGCCGAGAAAGATGATGAGGGGGCGCTGGCGAAGCTGACGGGGCGAGCGTCGACGGGCGATGCGAGGCGCGGTGGGGCGCCAAATGGGGCGCGACATCGCGGCCTGCTACCCCCCCTCCCAGGTCGGCCCCTGGGCCAGAAAGGTCGGAACTTGGCCCATGTCAGGCGGGCCCCGCTCAGATGGCCACGGCGCGGATGGTCGACGAGGGCAGAAAAAGAAATGGGATGAGAAGCGGGGGGGGGGGGGGGGCACTTCGGGGCGACGGACGGCGCGCCGCGCGATCGGACGCAGCGCGCGAGGCCGCGCGCTCGCAGCAACGGCGTCGCGGCTGATCCCATCTGTCTGCCATCCTCCTTCTCCTTGTTCTGACTCTTCTATCTTCGCCGCTGCAGCGGGTGCTCCGTCGTCGGTCCTCTCGCTATACCTTCTACCCTTACCGCTGCAGCGGATGCCGCCCCCCCTGTCCCTCTCCCGCGCCCATCTCCCTCTGCCTCTCCCTCGTCTCTCCCCCTCCCGAGTCGCTCTCCCTCCAATTGCCCCCCCGTGGCTCTCCCTCCCGCGCCTCTCCCCCCCCCGCGCCTCCATTTCCCCCCGTGTCTATCTGCCCTCTGATCGCGCGCACTTCAGGCGCGCCCCCCCCCGCCGCCCACCAAAATTAGACAGGGGCGCGGCCGCGAGCCCAGCTGCTCGCGCCCCCGTCGCGACGCGCGCGTCAGCGAAAGGGAAGGCCACCGCGCCCATGCGCCCGCGCCGGCATGCCCCCGCCGCCATCGGCGCCGACGATGTGCGCCGACGGCGCCCAGACCGCGCCGGCGACCCACACCCCCGCGGCGCCCGCGCAGCGCTCCTCGGCCAAGGCCGCCGCGCGCGCCCAGTCCTCCGCGGATCGTCGCGCAGAGCCCCTGCGCCCTGTTGAACCACCCTCCGCGCCTGACCGTCGTCGCGCCAGCGCCGCCGCCGTCGCCCCTGTCCTCGCCGCCGCCCTTGCCGATGACGTTGCCGCCCTTGCACGCAGCCGAGCTTGCTCTTGCCCTTGCCGCCCCTGCCGCCCGCGCGCGGCGTCGCCCGCTCGCGGCTGCGGGGCGGCGACGTCGGCGCTGCGGCCGGGGGCGGGAACGGCGGCGGGGGCGGCCCGCTGCTGCTCGGGCGCGCCTTCGCCCGCGGCGCGCCCAGCACCGACGACGGGCGCGGCGAGCTCGCGGCCCCGGCAGCCTGGAACTCGAGCTCGTCCGCGCGGCCCGCGGAGCTGCGCGGCAGCGCGGCCCGCGGCGCCCTCGCAGGCGCAGCAAATGCAGCTGCCCCCGTCGAGGCCGGCGCAGTGGCGACGCCGACGGCGTCGACGAGGACGACGCCGACGACGCCGACGACAACAATGTTCCTGACCACCAGGACTCGGACAGGACATAACCATACACGCGTCGATCGAATGCACCCACGTACGACCTCCACACGTTGCCCCCTCGCGCTCACCCCTCTGCGCTGTCCGACGTAATATCAGCACGATCTGATTACCTCGCGCAAGCGAATGGCGCCGCCCCCCTGAGCTGCCACCGCGCGCCCCCTCCCATCGCCCCCCCCCCCGCCTCCACCTCTCCGCCCCGCTCGCGCGCTGCGCCCCCCCTTCAACCCCGCCCGCGCGTCGCCGCCAACCCCGCGCGCCCGCGTCGCGCCCCTCCCCAACGCCCCGACCCCCCAAGCGGCGCCGACAATTGTCTGACCCCCCCGCTGAGAGATGTTGGCGAACCAGGTGGCGAGAGCAATCGCGCCGGTCTGCGACGGGGAAGGCGATGTTGAATGGTAAATACACGAGAAAAGCCGGTATATCGATGGGGCACGCGACGAACGAAGATGCGATCCGTCGGCGTCGCCGCCGCGGCCCAGTCCGTCGTCGTCCCCTGAAGCCGACGGCGGCGATGGCTGCCGGGAGGATCGGACACTGCTGCGGCGCCCCCCGTTGCACCAGACGACAAATGCCACTATGGGGGCTCGCCAGGCCCCCATCTCGCCCTTCGCAGGGGCGCGAGGGGGGGGGCCGGGGGGGGGAGTTGCGCCCAAGCAATGGCGGCGGGGGGAGGGGGGGGCGCCCACCCCGCGCCCGATTTCCAGACCGATCGCTTTCAAACAAGTCAATAGGCGCTGCAGCGCCTACAGCCACTCAGTCATTGGCAGCACGACCTCGGCGACCTTCTTGGCCACGTGCCACTCCGCGGCCACCGACCTAGCCTCGTCGAAGTCACCCCGCTTCACCGTCGACGACATCAACTCGAAACCGATGTGCCACTTCCCACCACCCTTCGGACCGCCCGTGTCCTCGGCGAGAGGCGGTGGCAGCGCGGGCGCTTCAGCGCGCGCGCGCTCCTGCGGCGGCGCGGGCGGCGGCGGCTGCCCGCGCGGGGGGCGGGGGCGCCCGCGGTGTCCGCCGCTGCGGCGCGACGGCGCTCACCGCGATGCAGCGCAGACCTAGCTGTTTGAGCCATATATGTCGCCTGCTCAACCGATGCCTGCGAACGCATATCACTGCGCCGCAGAGATTACATCGAGATATAAGTGCACGCGGCCTGTAACCAAAACCCACGTTGGCGCTGCAGCGCAAGACAAAACGCTCGCGCACAACAGATGCACGCGAACGCTCAGCAAACTGGCACAGAAGCGCAGAAACTACGAAATGACGCAACGCCATGCGGGTTGCAAACGCACGACTCGCCGGCGCCCCAGCGCCAAACAAACGATCGCGACGCGTGACTGGCACGCAAAGCATCTCAGAGCTACGCCGCTAGGGCCACGCATATCTGGGCACCTGGCGGAAGGACAACGCAGGCGGTTGATCATCGCTGCGCTGCAGCACGCCGACGGCGACTGCGACGCCGAGACGCACCATGCTCACAAGGCGCCTATATATATAGAGAGAGAAAGAGAGAGAGAGAGAGAGAGAGAGAGAGAGAGAGAGAGAGAGAGAGAGAGAGAGAGAGAGAGAGAGAAAGAGAGAGAGAGAGAGAAGAGAAAACACATATAAATATATATAGAGAGAGAGAGAGAGAGAGAGAGAGAGAGAGAGAGAGAGAGAGAGAGAGAAAGAGGAAAAACATATACAACAAACGAAAGATATCGGCGCAACAATGCAGACCGCGGCGACCCCGCCTCTACTCGTCCATCACCCGCCCACCTTTAGTCACCACCTTCCATTGATCGCGTCCCTCATCCCTCCCCCCTCCTCCTTCATCCTCTGTCATTCCCCATCGCGCTGCCGACCGCAATCGCGCGCCCCGCGGTGGCGCGGTCGAACGTGCGGCGCGCCGCCGTCGCACCGACTAGAAGCTCCACTGCCGCGCGCCCCCTCATCCCCCCGCCTCCTCGGCCGGCTCGCCGCCTGCAGCGGAATCAACGCTGCGCCAATCCCGCGCGCGAGCCTTCGCGACGGTCTTCTCCCTCTCCGCGTCGCTGGTCGCACGGAACTGCGCCGCGCGCACTTTCCCCCCGCGGCCCGCGGGCCGCGAACGAGCGGCGCGCCGCGGCATGCGCTTTTCGCCCCGAGAAATTCGGCGGCCGCCCGGGGCCCCCCCATGGCGCCGCTGCCGCTTCAGCGGCGCCGCCGCAGCTGCAGTGGCCTCCTCGCGGAGCTTGTTCTTCGCGTGCTCCACGGCGGCCTCGTTCAGCTTGGTCTGCACCTTAGCCCTAGGCCGCGGTGGTATGATCGCGTCAATGGTGCATGCCGCAGCGCCACCAAATGGCGGCAGGTCCAACGCCTCGTAGGAGCAGCCGTACTCGCGACTTGCGCGGCCAGTCCTCGGCGCCGGCCGACTGCGCGCCGCGGGCGCAAAGAGCTCGGGCGAAGACGCGGCGGCGCGGCGGTGCTTCAACCAGAAAGTCGGCGCGTCGAAGAGCTCCAGCTCGACCCATCACCCGCGACGACGACAACTCGTTCGTTGTCGAACGTGTCTCGACGCGCACGACCAACTCCCCGTCCGACTCATTGTCGACTGGCACGACGCAGTCCCGACGGATGGACGCCATCGCGCGCGGCGCAAGGCCGAGGCTGCAACTGGCCCGCGATCGCGCTGCAGCGCTCTAGCAATAATGGCTGGCCAAGTGCGGGGGTCGAATGCCGACGCCGCAAAGCCGAGGCTGCAGCTGGCCCGCGATCGCGCTGCAGCGCTCTAGCAACACTGGCTGGCCAAGTGCAGGAGCATGCCGACGCGGCCGGGGTTCGGAAGGATGAACATACGGATGCGCAGCGCACGATGAGGCGCGCTGCAGCGCACGCCAAATATAACAATTGGAAAGAAGGAAGAGCAACGTAGGAACAGGGACGATCACACCAAAATGTACAAACATGAAGATGTAGTCGCTGCAGCGGCGGCTTCACATGCAAATGCGAAGGGTCGAGGGCCACTGTAACGCGCGCTGCGTAATCTCTGCAGCGACGGCGCCAACGCCGCAAATCATCTCGAGCGCTGCAGCGCCGCGACCGCGATCAACCAACTCATCCACCCAAGCAGCGTTTACTAAAAGCGATGATCACGCGAGGGCTCGATGCCGCGCGCGCTCGCCCTCCCTCCGCCCCCTCCTCCTCCGCGCCCTCCTCCTCCTCCTCCGTCTTCCCCCCCCCCCCCTCTTCCTCCTTCCGCTTCATCCTCGTCTTCGCCCCCCCCCCCCCCTCGCCAGCTCAGGCCGCCCCGGGCTTCTTGGCCGGCCGCGGCTGCTGCCGCGGCCATGGCGCCGCCGCCGGGAAGTCACCCGCGGCCAGCGCCGCGGCGATGACCATCCGGGACGCCACCGCCTGCAGCTGGCTGGCGCCCTCGCCGAAGGCCTCCATCTCCGTCTTGAGCTCCGCGTTGGGCCCCTCGCGCCCCGCGCCACCGCCCAGAGATGCGAGGCGAACGCGCCGCGGTTGCCCGGGGAGGCGACTCGGGGGCCCACGAGGAACTCGCAGTTGCCAGCCCTCCCCGGCGAAATGCTCTCGGTAGAGCAATCTGTTCTCACCCTTGTGGACGCGGCCGAAATGCGACCACCCCCCCATGGGGCCAGGTGGCGCGCAGACGACATCGTCGGGGGCCTCGTCGCCGCGGCGCGACGTGCCTCGAAATCCCGATTGAATTCTGGTCAGCGCAGCGCTGCAGCGCGACGTCGGGGGCCCGCGGAGGACTGCGGACGCAAATGCATGGCGAGCTCGCCAGCCTTGAACGCGCGCTTGCAGCGCGCGGCAGGTAGGTCCTCCAGGATCTCCAGATGCACCGCGTTCGGATGGCGCTTCAGCGCGTGAAGCCGCGGCGCCATGTGGCGCGCCTCCTTGAACGCATCCATCGCTCAGCCCTCGTGGGCTGGCGGCAGGTGCTCCTCCGCGAACGACGCCTGCCCCGCGCCCCGGGAATCGCCTTGTTCGGCGCGCTGCAGCGCGTCGAGCAAGACATCGAGCGATTTCACCACGAGAACATTCTCAGCGTCGTCGTCACCACCGCCACCCGTAACATCACCAACGCCATCATCAAAACCGTGCATCGCCATCCCAGAAGCTATCCTGATATGGCCCCCCCTGTTCCCATGGGCGGCGGGGCGGCTGCAGCCATGCCGCGGCGATCTCCTCGCCAACCAGGTCGCCGTGCAGCTTCTGGCGGGCGGTGGCGCCAATCTCTGAGATGGCAACCACCTCGTAGACTTCGTCTTTCTTCAAGGTAATATGCTTCGAGACGTCGAAGCCAGCCTTCTGCGTCCTGAACACGTTGCTCTCCGCGCCGGCGACTGACATCGCCGCAACGCCGCCCCCTGTCGGCGCGGCGTCAGCGGCGCTCGCTGCAGCGAGCGCGTCGTCGTCTAGCTGCTGCCCAGCGCGTCGCTTGAGCTCGATTCCCGCTGCCCCCGTCTGCCGATTGGCTGGCCCCCCAAACTCCTCGAGAAACGCCTTTTCAGGATCGCTGCAGCGATGTAAAACAACGAGAGGCGGGCGACGCAACGACGACGACGATGCGGGGCGAGGCTTAGATAGGGTGAAGGGGGGTGGGAGAGGCCGCCTGACATGCCGCTGAAGATAGCGCGTGCCCGCGCGATGTCGGACGCGCACTTGTAGACGCGATCTCCAGGTACCTTTCTCATTCGCCGCGCACGTGGCCAGGCGCGCGCCCATCCTCGTCGCGAAGTTAAACCCGCCCACCTCTCCCAGCTCCAGGTCCCGCACGAGCGCGCGCATCGCTGACGAGGCTGTCGGCCGCCGCCGCGTCACCCCTGCGAGCGGGGCTGACAGCGACGGAGATGTCGCTCGCCTTCATCTGGCAATCGCTTCGGCAATCGGTCCTGGTTGCTGCTGGAGAAGAGGGGCAGGGGGGCGGGGGCTGACTGCGCATGCGTCAGCGACGCTATTTAACGACGCGCACTGCAACGCCGGCGCACACCAACGCAGGAAAAGAGGGAGGGGGGAAGGAAGCGCCGACGGGCTAACACATGGTTTTGCACATCCCGTGGACGACTAAATCGCCAGAGTAGTTCGCCTCGATGAAGCCCGCGACCACGCGGGGGTAGCTCTCGCGGTGCTTGCCCCATTTGGCGAAATTGACCTTCCTCCAGACCTCCGACCCGATCATCAGGGTCTGCCCTGTAACCCATATTCGCGCGACCGCGTGCTGCGCGTGCATAGAACTCCTGCTCCGCCTCCTCCTCCTCCTCATCCTCCTGCTCCTCCTTCTCATCCACCTCCTCCTCTTCCTCTCCCTCTTTCCCCCCATCCTCCTCCTCCTCCTCGTCCTCCTGGCCCTTGCCATCGCTGCGCGCGTCGCCGCTATCCCCAGATACACCCGAGCCTTATATGAGGCGGATTGGCTGCAACCAATTCGAATGATCTCTGTCTCGTGCACGGCCTCGCGCACGTCCGCGCCCAGAGCCCGCTCGGCGAACGCCTCCGCGCCCGCCGCGCTGGCCGCCTCGTGATTGACGACCAGCCAGCGCAAGCCCTTCTCGCGCGCAGCCGTGAGCTGCGGCTGGGGGGCGCAGAGACGCGCTGCGTCGATGTGGCCTCTCGAGTCTGCGATCGTCTTCACCGTCGTCGGTGCTTTGGCGATCGCGCGACGCAAGAACGCGCTGGCGCGCGACCCGCCAACCGACGCGCATCGCATCGAACCCAGCGGGGGGCAACGCCCCCCGCTGAGTCACGAGAGGCGCTCGTTGGCCTTGCACGCCTCGCCCAGCTGGGGCCCGCGCGGCGGCGCCTCGAAGGCCGCCGCGCTCGCCGTCTTCGAGAAAGTAACCCCCTGGGCGCATATCTTCGAGAACGGGCGGGCACCCTTGCGCCGGGACCTGTCGGCGGGGGTTCAGGGCCGCCATGGGGGCGCGCAGGCCGGGGTCGCGCGACGAAGCAACAATCTCAATCGTGAGACAACCAGACAAGAGAACGGAAACCAGCGCGGCTCCGAAGCCTGGCCCGCCCACCGGACCCCTCGTTTCCGCGCCCTCGGACCCCCCCCGCCGAGAGGCTTCCCCCCGCCCGCAGCGGGAAGGGAATGCGCGTCTCCATGCCCCACTTCGCGACGATGGAGCTCGACGGGAAGATGGCGACGCGGTGCTCCCACGCGTCGGGGCCCTTCTGACCACCTGCGGCAGCGCGTCTTGCTCGCGCGCCCCCAGTGGCTTCCGAAGGCTGTGCCCTTGGGCTCGTTCACTTGCGCCGCCACTGCGCAGAAAACCCACTCCTTCGGCTTGAGGAGGCCGTCTTGCGCTGCGGGCACACGTATATGACGTGGTATTTCCACCGAAGGCGATCGCGAAATCTGCTGCGTATCCCAAACGCTCGTCCTGTAGGATAGCCTCGTAGATCCCTCAACTGGACGTTCGGGACCACTGGACCGTTTTTTGCTTCGCGAGCTCTGCCACCATGGCGTGTTCGATGGCCTGCTGCGACAGCGACTCCTTCTTCTGCTTGTCACTCTGTTTGAACCATGTGGCCTTCATGCTATCTGACCCTAGCCTGAGCCAGAAATTCGCGTCGCTGTGCTGATTGCATACGGAGCACCACCGAACGCCCCATTGGCTGCACTCACACGCTTCGTGACCCCATGGGGAGCTCCATCCAAGGCGCCACTGGCCACGTACGCGTGGCACCACCGCGTCCACTTCGGCACACCCCTCACACGCTTCATGGTCCCATAGGGAGCTACACCTAAGCCCCACTGGCCATGTTCGCATGTGGCCGCCCCACCAATCTCACCACACCATGCGCGCGCTTCGTGGTCCCACACAGAGCTCCACCTAAAGCCTTGGTGGCCATGTTCGCACGTGGCCGCCCCACCCATGCCGGCACACACCTCGCACGCTTCGTGGCCCCGCAAACAAAGACCTCCACCGAAGGCCCCGGTGGCCACGTTCGCATGTGGTCACCGCACCCATGTCGGCACACCCCTCACACGATTCGTGGCCCCACAGGGAGGTACACCTCAGACCTCAATGGCTATGTTCGCACGTGGCCTTTCCCACCCATGTCGGCAGATTCCTCACACAGTTCGTCACCTCATGGAGAACACCGCCTTGGGCCCAGTGGCCATGTTCGCATGTGGCCGTCCCACCCCATTCAGCATACCCGCCACACGCTTCATGGCCCCACAAGGAGCCCCACATAGGGCGCCAGTGGCCAAGTTCGCATCTGGCCACACCACCCATGCCGGCACACACCTCGCACGTTCCGTAATCCCATACGGAACTCCACGTAAGGTCCCAGTGGCCATGTTCGCATGTAGCCGCCCCCCCATGTCGGCACACCCCTCACACGCTTCATGGCTCCATAGGGAGCTCCACTTGAGGCTCCAGTGGCGTCCTTCGCATATGGGCGTCACGTCTGTTTCGGTCCACTCCTCACTCGTTTCGTGACCCATATGGGGGATCACCATATGGCCCCAGCAGCGACGCTCGCATGTGGGCGCCACTCTCGTTTCGGCACGCTCTTCACGCGCCTCGTAGCCCCATTGGGAGCTCCACCTCTGAGGCCCTGGTGGCCGTGTTCACATGTGGCCGCCTTACCCTTACCCATATCGGCACACGGTGGTGCCAAAAAGGGAGCTCTATTTGAGGCCCCAGTGGCAGCGCCCGCGTGGCGGCCTCGCTCCATTTCGGCACACTGTTTCACGCTTCGGGGCCCCATGAGGAGATCGACCGAAGCCGATACCCACAGCGACGGTACTCACAACTGCACATGGTTGGGTCCTTCGCCAGGATGATTCAACAACACGGAGAAAAAACAGGGAAAGGGCCAACAACTCTTGCCAACAGAAAAATAACCGCCGGAGGTCCCCAGACCTCCGATGTCATGTCTTTGCCAAGGGAAAAGAGCGAGAGAAGGGAGGGTCAACAGGAGACCAGAGCGCAAACGCGGAAATGCAAGCTCCGACCTCCGACTAAGGCTGAAACTTTATGTAGAGGCCTCCTAGATGGAGTCCAAGTAGATGGGGTCGAAGGATCGCGCCGCATCGCCAATGCATCGCAGATGTATCGCAGATGTATCGGCGATGCGTCGGCGACGTTGGCGTCGGGAAGCACGGGCTCCACATCGAGCCGCATCGCCGATGCATCGGCGATGCGGCGCGATCCTCCGACCCCATCTACTTGGACCCCATCTAGACTATGCCCCTTATGCGGCTATTATATGTATGTATGTATGTACGTATGTATGTATGTACGTATGTATGTATGTATAATACTATATGTGTATGTATGTATGTGTATGTATGCATGTATGTATGCATGCATGTATGTATGCATGCATGTATGTATGTATGTAGGTATGCATGCATGCATGTATGTATGTATGTATGTGTGTATGAGAGATGACCCCCCCCCCTCCCCGGCAACCCCCCCCCCCTCCCCTAACCCCCCCCCTCCCCTTCGAAAACCGGGAGGGGTCACTACCGGTTCGAACCCCTCCTCCCCCCCCCGCCCCTCCTGATCCGGGAAACCGGGGGGGGTCACTACCGGCGGTTCGAACCCCCCCCCCCCCCTCGAAAACCGGAGGGGGGTCACTACCGGTTCGACCCCCCCCCCCACGCACCGCCAGCAAACGACTCCCGGTCCCTACCACCGTCCGTCCGCATCACATCCCCCACTGCTGTTCCCAGCACCACTGTCCTCACCACCACTGTCCCCACTGGTTCCACCACCGTCCCTACTGTCCCCACCAGTGCCCCCACCACTGTCGCACTGTCCCCACTGTCCCCACCACTGTTCCCACCACGGTTCCACTCTCCCCACTGTCTCCACGGCCACAACCACTGCCCGACTATCCCCACTGTCCCCACTGTCCCACTGACTCCTCCGCTGTCCCACTGAGCTGTCCCACTGTTCCCACCACTGTCCCCACTGTCCCCACCACTGTCCCCACTGTACCTCTGTCCCATTGTCCCACCGCCGTCCTCGCCACCGCCTTCACCACTGTCCCCACCACCATTGTACCCTCCACTGTCCCACTGTTTCCACCTCATTCCCACTGTCCCCACACCACTGTCCCCACCACCACCGTCCCCACTGTCCACTGTCCCCCCTGTTCCCACCATTGTCCCCACCACTGTCCCCACCACTACCGTCCCCACCACTGTCCCACTGTCCCACTGTCCCCACCACTGTCCCGCTGTCCCCTCACCACTGTCCCCACCAACACCGTCCCCACCACTGTCCGCACCCCCACTCGGTTTTCGAGGGGGGGGGGGGGTTCGAACCGGTAGTGACCCCCCCCCCTTTTCATGATGAATGGGGGGGAGGGGGGGGGGAGGGGTTCGAACCGGTAGTGACCCCCCCCGGTTTTCCGGAGGGGGGGGTGGGGGGGGAGGGGTTCGAACCGGTAGTGACCCCCCCCCCGGTTTTCCGCCAGCAGCGGTAGAACACGCTCCTTCGTATGTAGTTATGTATGTGTTGCATTGTATTGTATTGCATTGCATTGTATTGTATGTTATTGTATTGTATTGTATTGTATTGTATTGTGTTGGATTGGATTGTATTGTATTGTATTGTATTGTATTGTATTGTATTGTATTGTATTGTATTGTATTGTATTGTATTGTATTCTAGTGTATTGTGTTGTGTTATATTGTATTGTATTGTAATGTATTGTGTTGCACTGTATTGGTTTGCATTGTATTGTATTGTATGCATGCATGCATTCATGCATGCATGTCTGCCTGTCTGTCTGTATGTACAAGTATATGCATGTGTGTATATGTATGTATGTATGTATGTATGTATGTATGTATGTGTATATGTATATATATATAGATATATATACATATATATATATATATATATATATATATGTGCGCAGTCGTGCTGACACCAGAGGCGAAGACACATCGGCATGACACGAGGCTTCGGAGGTCCGCGCGGATGCCCTGGATCGGCGCCGGACCCCCCTTGGAGCGCGGAGCGCGCAGTTGCCGGCGCTGGAGGCGCCGCTAGTGGGACCCAGCGCCGATCCAAAAAACCCGCGCGAACCTCCGAAAATTGATGTTTATAAGCATTCGCCGGGAAACAGAAGACTCGGGTTCGGGGGACTCGGGTTGGCCTGACGGGCCCTCCAGAAAATGACGAGACCCAATCCGAAACTTGACGCGAACCGCCATTGTCTTGCCCGAGGACAGGCGGTGGGGGGAGGAAATGGTGGCGGGAATAGGCTGCAGAGGTACAGCGGCGCTCGTGCTTGGCGAGCGTGTGGCCGTTCTGTGTGATATCGGGGATGCTGTCATAGCAGTGCGCGAGGGGGAGAGGGGGAGGCGGAGGAGAAAGGAGGGCGGAGGACCGCAGGCCTTCGTCCGCGCTTGTTTGGCCACGGCGAAGGACTTCTCGGCCATGGTCGGGCCTCGCCTGGCAGACTTCTCGAGCTGCTGCTCCTGGCGAAGGGCCAAAGCCTCCTCCGCGATCTCCTCACTCCGACTCCAGTGCGGCCAGGCAGCCTCCAGACCCCTGGGGGCAGGAGTGACTCGCCGGCCCAACGGGCCAAGGGCGTGCTAAGATCTCCGGTAACTGGGTAACAATATCTCTAGTTCGCGCGCGCGGGGCCGCCCCTGGGGGCCCCGGACGAAAATAACCCCGGCAAGGTCCCAGGCAAGTCCCGGCAATGTCCCGGGCAGGTCCCGTCCCAGCAAGCTCCCAAGAGCGCTCCAGGAGCGCTTCAAGTGGCCTCCAAGAGAGCTCAACATGGTCCGAGACGGTCCAAGAGCGATCCAAGACGTCAAAGATGGCCTCCAGACAGCCCGAAGTGCCTTCCAGACGCCCCAAGAGGCCTCCAAGAGACCTCCCAAGAGGGCCCACAGAGGCAGAAATTAATTATGTTCCTTTAGTTTTTGCAGGTGTTTGGCGTTCTCGCCTTTTAAGGCTGAAAGGCGCTCCAAGACGTCCCAAGAGGCTTCCAGGATCGCCCCAACACTGCCCAAGAGGCCTCAGAGGCCTCCAAGATGGCCGAAGAGGCTCCCCAGACGGCTCCAGGAGCGGGCCCAGACGAGGGACCCGAACGAACATTTCGAGCTCTAGGCGACGAGAGGTCCCCCAGAGGCCCCAAGAGGCCCCCGAGAGGCCCAAAGAGACCCCCAAGATGCCTGCCCGCTGTTTTACCTCGCCCGAAAGGGGTCCGCGAGCACCTGTGCGCACCTCTCCCGGGCAGCTGCGGTCGCGGGGCGGCCACGACGCTCCGCCACGGGGCGCGCGGGGGGGGGGGGGGATGGAGGGAGGGGAGGGGAGGAGGGAGGAAGGGAGGAGGGAGGAGGGATGGAGCGGGGGAGGGATGGAGGGGAGGAGGGAGGGACGGGGGAGGGAGGGAGGGGGGATGGAAGGAGGGAGGGAGGAGGGAGGGAGGGAGGGAGGGCGAGGAGGGCGAGGCGGAGCGATTACCCCGCCGTGAGCAAGAAAGAGCTTGGCCCTGCCGACTCTCGTCCTCGAACTTCTCGCCTCTCCGTCCCCTCCCCTCGAAACCCCTCCCCGCTCATGTCCTTCACATCCCCTGGCTGGCTCTCCCCGTCCCCCATACTCCCCAATCTGCCCTTCTCTTCTCTTCGCTCCCTCCACCTTGGCTCCCGTTCCCCTCAGCTTCCATTCCCTTCTCTTCTCTTCTCTTCTCTTCTCTTCTCTTCTCTTCTCTTCTCTTCTCTTCTCCTCCTCTCAATAGGCGCCCCTTCTCTTTTTTCCCCCTCCGCTCCCATTCCCCATCGCTCGCCTCCACCTTGGCTGGCGCTGAAAACGCACAGGACACGCTTACTGTTACGGGCCATGCTTCTGCTTCACTTTAGGAGGGCTGGCAAAGTTGTGAACATGCCTGATGTGATTATGTTTGCGTTCTCTGACTGCCACCTGTGCAAAGTCGCCATTGTTTGCTGCTTAGTACACGCTCCTCCGCATTCATTCCCTTCCTAAAGATGCAGGAGCCTGCCAGCTGAATGTTTCCAGCGCTTGGCTCGATGCAGCAATTTCACAACGGGGCGATTGCCGGGACACACCAGCCACCGCAAAACTTCGACTGGTGCAACGTACAACGCTGAGAAGCGCCAAGAAACGCGTCCGAAGGGGCCTAGAGTCCCACTGGCCCCTCCCCGGGGATAGTCAGGACGCGCTTGAAAACACAAGAAAAACACAGCCCCTCTTTGAGCATCGACAGCTCTCTGAGCTGAAACCTGATAGCGTCAACGAAAAAAGTGCTAACTGCTTCGTAGCCATGATCAAGGACTGAATGCGGTCACACAAATCCCGAGAGCGCTTTCAACGCATACCAATCGGGGGTACATAAAAGTGGGGTACGGGCAGATGTGGGGTTATGTGGAAATCGCCCTAGACGCGTCCTGGGATAAGAACATGTGAGCATCCAGCTGGGCCCGTTCCCTAGCCCACCTCGGGAGACCTCCCGCATCTACAAATTCCCGAACCTTCAAGCCTTCAATTCCGCTACCCAACCTCCTCCAGACTCAGATTCGTTCTCCTCCCCGATTCCTGCCCCTCACCCTGACTTTCGTCGTACTCAAGCCTCCCTCCACTCCCCAACCCTACCCCTGCCCCTCTCCTTTTCCGGCTCCTTCCTCTAGTGGCCCATCCATTGAGATGCTCGCCTGCTTTCTTCCTCCCACCGCAACCCACCCACCCGATCGCCTGCGCATATTCCTCCTCTTCCTGCCGTCCCGCCCTCCTTCCTCTCGAACCTCCTGCCTACCTCATCCCGACTCCCACCTCCCACCTCCTTCCACCTCCTCCTCCTCCTGAGCCTGTCGCTTCTCGTGCTCCTCCTGTTCTTTTTTCCTCACCCTCATCATAATCATCATCATCATCATCATCATCATCATCATCATCATCATCATCATCATCATCATCATCATCATCATCATCAGCATCAACAGCAGCAACAGCAACAACATAATCATCATCATCATCATCATCATCATCATCATCATTATCATCATCAACAACAACAGCATCATCATAATCCACATCATAAGCATGAGCGTGATCATGATCATCACGATGATCATCATGGTCGTCATCATCATCATGGTCATCATCACCACTATCATCAGCATCGTCGTCACCATTGTCTTCATCATCATCACCATCACCATCACCACCACCAACAACAACATTACCATTGCCATCATCAGCACCATCATCACCATCAGCATTATAATCATCATCATTGAGAAGCGATTGGTATCTATAACTCCTCCGTCGGGGCGATCCTGGACATTGCTTTTGAGTTGGTTTTGGGCTGCTGGCAAAAATGCTAGAAAATTGCTGAGAAGGCCAAAGAGAGAGAGAGAGAGAGAGAGAGAGAGGGACAAACAAACAAACAAAAAACACGCCATTCTCGGCGACCTCCTCCTGCTGCGGCGTTCGCCCCCCGCCCTCCTTTTTTTCGGCGTTGGCCACGCAGGAGCATCTCGGCTGTTGCGTTCTACCAGTAGCGCTGCGCCTGCGTGGCGCAAGAAGCGCAGCAATGCCGACTTAGGTCTCTGTAGACCAGCACATTGCGGCTAGCGGGCGTATATAGCAGAGAACAGCAAGGCGCAAGAGGTACCGCTTCATCGCCATCCTCGGCACCCTCCAACACAGCACGGCAGGAGACCGAAGCTTCGTGCTGGAGCTGCTGCTGCTGCAGCTCCACGCCGCTCCAGGTGCAACGGAGGAGGGGGGAAGGAGGAGAGAGGGAGCAAAGACAGAGATGAAGGCCTAACCCAGCTCCAACCGCAGCTTCATCATGGCGCGATGGTCTTCTTGAAACTTTGCAAGAGTTTCACGGGTTCCCATCATCAAGGATTCAGGATTATGGGGGTGCAACAGTTAAGTTGGTTCGCTGGTTTGAAGTCCCAAGAATGGCGTTCTGGCACGATTCAGGATCGTCAAGACGCAACAGTCAGGTTCATCCGTTTTTGCATGCTTCAGTGTCTTCAAACGGATGTTTTCAAACAAGGCAATTCCCGCAATGGAAATGACCGTTGCAGGGGCCTATGAATAGGGAGCTTGGAGAGGGTTTATTCCAACATCGTTGATGACTCTTGGGCCACTTGGGTTTACACTGGTTCTCATCCTCATCCTCATCCTCATCAGCCTCATCCTCAAGAATCCTCGTCCTCATCCTCATCATCAGCATCATCAGTTTCATTATCAACATCATCATATTCATGGTCGTCATCAGCATCAGCATCAGCATCAGCATCATCATCCTTATCAGCATCGGCATACATATCATCAGCAGCAGCAGCATCATCCTCATCATGACCATGACCATGACCATGACCATGACCATGACCATGACCATGACCATGACAATGACCATCATCAGCGGCAGCAACATCACCACAACAACAGCGTAATCACTCTTCCTCCGCATCCTCAACCACATTCCTTTCCTCATTCGTCCGTCCTGTGGCAGACACACTACAGCATATGACCATAAAAACGCGTCCCCTCCACCTCGTCATCCGCCCCACCCCCTCCTCTCCGCCCCCGTCCCCTCCACATCATCATCGCTCCCACACGGCCCTCCGACATCCTTCTCCCTTTACGTATGTCTTCCTCGCTCTCCATCTCCTCCTTCCCCTCCTCCTCCTCCTCATCATCATCAGACGACGGCGGCGACATAGCCACACTCGCGCGCCAAAGCAATTGCCGGCTGGTCGAGACATGGGTGCCGCAGGCGGGGCGTCCGGTCCTCCTCCTCCTGCTTCCTCGCCAACTCCTTGAGCTGCTCCAGCTCCTCCTGGTGCTTGGACTTCCTCCCGGCGCGGCTGCTTTTGTTGTCACCCGTGCCGAAAGCAATCCGACAAGAGAGAGAGAGACTCAGCGAGGTCCGCTCATTCGGAGGAGAAGAGAGGCGGCTACAGAGAGAGGGAAGGAGCCAGTTCAAAGCCGCTGTGCTTGGCCAGCTTTCGGCAACTGAGGTCCAAGACGCCCAAGATGCCACCAAGACGGCTGAAGAGGCCTTCAAGACATTCCAGGAGGGCGCCAAAAAGACCCCAGCGACGGCCCCCAATGGCAAAGCACATTGACTTCATGGATGCTTTCAAATTATGTTTGCGATTCGAAATTTTGGATCGTCCAACGCTCCAAGACGGTACAGGGGGCCCCCAAGACTGCCCCAAGACAGCCTAAGGGGCCAAGGAGGGCCTCAAAACGGCCCCAGAGGGTGGTGCGCGAACTGACATGTCGAGCCCTCGGCCCCGAGAGGTCCCCAAGAAGTCCCCAAGAGGCCTCCGAGAGGCACATCAAGAGACCCTTGTATTCATTCAAAAGGCCTCTGGTCCAGGACCCGAAAACCACTAGACAGAGGTGGCAGAGTGTTCTGTCTCTTCGCCAGTCTGGGGTAATCGTCGGCTTGCCTTCGTGTGCTCCTCGGCTCCCTCGCGGCTTTCCCAGGGTCTCCTGATCCGCCTTCTAAGTCTGCAGAGCTGGCTGTGAGGCCTCTCCAATAGATTACACCACGTAGCCAGCCCCACATAGCTTACACCACATGTGTATTTGTATGTGCATGTATATATATATATATATAAATAAATAAATGTATGCATGTATGTGTGTGTGTTGCACCATCAGAACATTGCCCTTCACCACATAGTCTGCATTACATCGATTACCTCAAGAGCGCAAATACGGTTTCGGTGCCACGCTGGCACACACATATGGCGACGTCTTGTTTGTTCTGTCACTTTCTGTTGGTCCCCAACTTCCCCCCGCACCGGGGGCACCCCAAGCAACCACTCCGTCAATGGCGCCTTCAAGCGTGGCGCACTTACACCCGGGTCACCTCAAGTCAGGGCATCTCGGAGCCAGGGATTCCGAGGATGTCTCAGGCGAAACGGGCCTGAGCACCTCGCGGACCATGTCTTGGAACCCAGTTGTGCGGACGTCTCAAGCGAAACGGGCCAGAGCAGCTCAATTAAGGGCACCTCGCAGTAACCCAGGGTTCGGAGGATGGCTCAGGCAAAACAGGGCTGAGTACCTCGCGATGGAACCCAAAATTGTGAGGATGTCTCAAGCGAAACGGACCAGAGCACCTCGCGAGCCGCAAACCCACAGGTGTGAGTTGCGAGGATGTCTCAAGCCAAGCGGGCTAGAGAACCTCAAGTCAGGGCACCTCGGAGCCCGAGGTTCCGAGGATGTCTCAAGCGAAACGAGCCTGAGCACCTCGTGCACCGCATCTTCAACCCAGAGTTGCGAGGACGTCTCAAGCCGAACGGTCAGAGCCACGGATTCCGAGAATGTCTCAGGCGAAACGTGCCTGAGTACCTCGCGAACCACATCTTGGAACCAAGAGTCGTGATGATGTCTCAGGCGAAACGGGCCAGAACACCTCAATTCAAGGCATCTCGAAGCCTGGGGTTCTGATGATGTCTCAGGCGAACAACGTAATGAGGATGTCACAAATGAAACAGGACTGAGCATCTCAAAACAGGGCATCTCGGAAGCCGGGATTGCGATGATGTCTCAAGCGAAACGGGCCTGAGCACCTCGTGAACCGCACCTTCAACCCAGAGTTGCGAGGACGTCTCAAGCCGAACGGTCAGAGCCAGGGATACCGAGGTTGTCTCATGCGAATCGTGCCTGAGTACTTCGCGAACCACATCTTGGAACCAAGAGTCGTGATGATGTCTCAGGCGAAACGGGCCAGAACACCTCAATTCAAGGCATCTCGAAGCCTGGGGTTCTGATGATGTCTCAGGCGAACAACGTAATGAGGATGTCACAAATGAAACAGGACTGAGCATCTCAAAACAGGGCATCTCGGAAGCCGGGATTGCGATGATGTCTCAAGCGAAACGGGCCTGAGCACCTCGTGAACCGCACCTTCAACCCAGAGTTGCGAGGACGTCTCAAGCCGAACGGTCAGAGCCAGGGATACCGAGGTTGTCTCATGCGAATCGTGCCTGAGTACTTCGCGAACCACAGCTTGGACCCCAGTGGTGAGGACGTCTCAAGCGAAACGGGCCAGAGCACCTCAATTCAGAGCATCTCGAAGCCTGTGGTTCCGAGGATGTCTCAGGCAAAACAGGCACGAGTACCTCGCGAACCACATCTTGGAATCCAGATTTGTGAGGACGTCTCAAGCGAGACGAGCCAGAGGACATCTAGTCAGGGCATCTTGGAGCCCGATGTTGCGAGGATGGCTTTCTGTAGGCCATCCCATCCCCGGCACCTCCCCGGCACCGCCGTTGGGGTTGCAGGGGTCGCCCGAATCTGTCCCGGGCGACACGGGCTCTGGGGCTCAGGTGCACTGTCCCCCTCGCCAGCCAAGGCAAGTCCTGGATGGGGCCCAAACAGTCCTAAAAAGCCAACCGAAGTGGCCAGCGAGGACCATGCGGCTCCGAAACACTCCTCCACCCCGTAAATCTAACGGACCATTCGAGACATCCTCACAATCTGGGCGCGAACGGGCCAGTGACACACCCTCCGTCGGCAGAGCACCAGCCCGCATCACCAGGCATGATCGAGCCTCGTCCTGGCGCCTTTGGTAGAACTCCCTATGGGGCCACGAAGCGTGCGAGGGGGGTGCCGAAGTGGGCAAGGGGACGCATGCGAACCCTGCCACTGGAGCATTCGGCGGAGCTCCCTATGGGGCCAAGCAGCGTGTGAGGGGTGTGCCGAATTGGGCGGGGGGACGCACGCGAACCCCGCCACGGGGGCCTTCGGTGGAGCTCCCTATGGGGCCACGTACCGTGTGAGGGGTATGCCGAAATGGGCGGGGTTAACGAATGCAACCGCTGCCACGGGGGCCTTCGGTGGAGCTCCCTATGGTTCCACGAACTGTGTGAGGGGTACGCCGAAATGGGCGGGGATAACGAATGCAACCGCTGCCACGGGCTGCCTTCGGCGGAGCTCCCGATGGGGCCACGAAGCGTGTGAGGGGTGTGCCGAAGTGGGCGGGGGGGCGCACGCGAACCCCGCCACTGGGGCCTTCGGTGGAGCTCCATATGGGGCCACGAACCGTGTGAGGGGTACGCCGAAATGGGCGGGGTTAACGAATGCAACCGCTGCCACGGGGGCCTTCGGCGGAGCTCCCTATGGGGTCACGAAGCGTGTGAGGGGTGTGCCGAATTGGGCGGGGGGGCGCACGCGAACCCCGCCACTGGGGCCTTCGGTGGAGCTCCCTATGGGGCCACGAACCGTGTGAGGGGTATGCCGAAATGGGCAGGGTTAATGAATGCAACCGCTGCCACGGGGGCCTTCGGTGGAGCTCCCTATGGGGCCACGAACCGTGTGAGGAGTACGCCGAAATGGGCGGGTTTAACGAATGCAACCGCTGCCACGGGGGCCTTCGGCGGAGCTCCCTATGGGGCCACGAAGCGTGTGAGGGGTGTGCCGAATTGGGCGGGGGGGCGCACGCGAACCCCGCCACTGGGGCCTTCGGTGGAACTCCCTATGGGGCCACGAACCGTGTGAGGGGTATGCCGAAATGGGCGGGGTTAACAAATGCAGCCGCTGCCACGGGGGCCTTCGGTGGAGCTCCGTATGGGGTCACGAAGCGTGTGAAGGGTGTGCCGAATTGGTCGTGGGGACGCACGCGAACCCCGCCACTGGGGCCTTCGGCGGAGCTCCCTATGGGGCCACGAACCGTGAGAAGGGTAAGCCGAAATGGGCGGGGTCAACGAATGCAACCGCTGCCACGGGGGCCTTCGGTGGAGCTCCCTATGGGGCCACGAACCAACCGAGTGAGGGGTACGCCGAAATGGGCGGGGTTAAGGAATGCAGCCACTGCCACGGGGGCCTTCGGCGGAGCTCCCTATGGAGCCACGAAGCGTGTGAGGGATGTGCCGAACTGGGCGGGGGGGCGCACTCGAACCCCGCCACTGGGGCCTTCGGTGGAGCTCCCTGTGGGACCACGAAGCGTGTGAGGGGTTCGCCGAAATGGGCGAGGGAACGCATGCGAACCCTGTCACTGGGGCCTTCGGCGGAGCTCCCTATGGGGTCACGAAGCGTGTGAGGGATGTGCCGAATTGGGCGGGGGGGCGCACTCGAACCCCGCCACTGGGGCCTTCGGTGGAACTCCATATGGGGCCGCGAACCGTGTGAGGGGTATGCCGAAATGGGCGGGGTTAACGAATGCAACCGCTGCCACGGTGGCCTTCGGCAGAGCTCCCTATGGGGTCACGAAGCGTGTGAAGGTGTGCCGAATTGGGGGGGGGGACGCACACGAACCCCGCCACTGGGGCCTTCGGTGGAACTCCCTATGGGGCTACGAACCGTGTGAGGGGTACGCCGAAATGGCAAAATTACCGAATGCAACCGCTGTCACGGGGGCCTTCGGCGGAGCTCCCGATGGGGCCACGAACCGTGTGAGAGGTGTGCCGAAATGGGCGGGGGGACGCATGCGAACCCTGCCACGGGTGCCTTCGGTGGAGCTCCCTACGGGGCCACGACGCGTGTGAGGGGTGTGCCGAAGTGGGCGGGGGGACGCATGCGAACCCTGCCACTGGGGCCTTCGGTGGAGCTCCCTACGGGACCACGAAGCGTGTGAGGGGTTCGCCGAAATGGGCGAGGGAACGCATGCGAACCCTGCCACTGGGGCCTTCGGTGGAGCTCCCTATGGGGTCACGAAGCGTGTGAGGGGTGTGCCGAATTGGGCGGGGGGACGCACGCGAACCCCGCCACTGTGGCCTTCGGTGGAACTCTCTATGGGGCCACGAACCGTGAGAAGGGTATGCCGAAATGGGCGGGGTTAACGAATGCAACCGCTGCCACGGGGGCCTTCGGTGGAACTCCCTATGGGGCCACGAACCGTGTGAGGGGTGTGCCGAAATGGGCGGGGCTAACGAATGCAACCGCTGCCACAAGGGCCTTCGGCGGAGCTCCCGAAGGGGGCCACGAAGCGTGTGAAGGGTGTGCCGAAATGAGCGGGGGGACGCACGCGAACCCTGCCACTGGGGCCTTCGGTGAAGCTCCCCATGGGGCCACGAACCGTGTGAAAGGTATGCCGAAATAGGCGGGGTTAATGAATGCAACCGCTGCCACGGTGGCCTTCGGTGGAGCTCCCTATGGGGCCACGAACCGTATACGAGGTGTGCCGACTTGGTCGGGGGGACGCATGCGAACCCTGCCACTGGGGCCTTCGGTGGAGCTCCCGATGGGACCACGAAGCGTGTGAAAGGTTCGCCGAATTGGGCGGGGGGGCGCATGCGAACCGTGCCACTGGGGCCTTCGGTGGAGCTCCCTATGGGACCACGAAGCGTGTGAGGGGTTCGCCAAATTGGGTGGGGGGGCGCATGCGAACCCTGCCACTGGGGCCTTCGGCGGAGCTCCCTATGGGGCCACGAAGCGTGTGAGGGGTGTGCCGAAATGGGCGAGGGAACGCATGCGAACCCTGCCACTGGGGCCTTCGGCGGAACTCCCTATGGGGGTCACGAAGCGTGTGAGGGGTGTGCCGAATTGGGCGGGGGGAAGCACGCGAACCCTGCCACTGGGGCCTTCGGTGAAGCTCCCCATGGGGCCACGAACCGTGTGAAAGGTATGCCGAAATAGGCGGGGTTAATGAATGCAACCGCTGCCACGGTGGCCTTCGGTGGAGCTCCCTATGGGGCCACGAACCGTATACGAGGTGTGCCGACTTGGTCGGGGGGACGCATGCGAACCCTGCCACTGGGGCCTTCGGTGGAGCTCCCTATGGGGCCACGAACAGTGTGAGCGGTATGCCGAAAATGGCGGGGTTAACGAATGCAACCGCTGCCACTGGGGCCTGCGGTGGATCTCCCTATGGAGCCACGAACCGTGTGAAGGGTATGCCGAAATGGGCGGGGTTAACGAATGCAACCGCTGCCACGGGGGCCTTCGGTGCAACTCTCTATGGGGCCACGAACCGTGTAAGAGGTGTGCCGAAATGGGCAAGGGGGCGCATGCGAACCCTGCCACTGGGGCCTTCGGTGGAGCTCCCTATGGGACCACGAAGCGTGTGAGGGGTTCGCCAAATTGGGTGGGGGGACGCATGCGAACCCTGCCACTGGGGCCTTCGGTGGAGCTCCCTATGGGACCACGAAGCGTGTGAGGGGTTCGCCGGAATGGGCGAGGGAACGCATGCGAACCCTGTCACTGGGGCCTTCGGCGGAGCTCCCTATGGGGTCACGAAGCGTGTGAGGGGTGTGCCGAATTGGGCGGGGGGACGCACGCGAACCCCGCCACTGGGGCCTTCGGTGGAACTCCCTATGGGGCCACGAACCGTGTGAGGGGTATGCCGAAATGGGCGGGGTTAACGAATGCAACCGCTGCCACGGGGGCCTTCGGTGGAGCTCCCTATGGGGCCACGAGCCGTGTAAGAGGTGTGCCGAAATGGGCGGGGGGACGCATGCGAACCCTGCCACACTGGGGCCTGCGGCGGAGCTCCCTATGGGGCCACGAACCGTGAGAGGGGTATGCCGAAATGGGCAAAGGGACGCATGCGAACCCTGCCACTGGGGCCTTCGGTGGAGCTCCCTATGGGGTCACGAAGCGTATACGAGGTGTGCCGACTTGGTCGGGGGGACGCATGCGAACCCTGCCACTGGGGTCTTCGCGGAGCTCCCGATGGGGTCACGAAGCGTGTGAGGGGTGTGCCGAAACGGGCGGGGGGACGCATGCGAACCCTGCCACTGGGGCCTTCGGTGGAGCTCCCTATGGGACCACGAACCGTGTGAGGGGTGTGCCGAAATGGGCGGGGGGGCGCATGCGAACCCTGCCACTGGGGCCTTCGCGGAGCTCCCTATGGGGTCACGAAGCGTGTGAGGGGTGTGCCGAAACGGGTGGGGGGACGCATGCGAACCCTGCCACTGGGGCCTTCGGTGGAGCTCCCTATGGGGCCACGAACCGTGTGAAGGGTATGCCGAAATGGGCCGGGTTAACGAATGCAACCGCTGCCACCGGGGGCCTTCGGTGGAACTCCCTATGGGGCCACGAACCGTGGTGTAAGGGGTGTGCCGAAATGGGCGGGGGGACGCATGCGAACCCTGCCACTGGGGGCCTTCGGCGGAGCTCACTATGGGGTCACGAAGCGTGTGAGGGGTGTGCCGAAACGGGCGGGAAGACGTATGTGAACCCTGCCACTGGGGCCTTCGGTGAAGCTTCCCACGCAGCCACGAAGCGTGTGAGGGGTGTGCCGAAATGGCCGAGAGAACGCATGCGAACCCTGCCACTGGGGCCTCCGGTGGAGCTCCCTATGGGATCTCCAAACGCGCGAGGGGTGTGCCGAAATGGGCGGGGAGACGCATGCGAACCCTGCCACGGGGGCCTTCGGTGGAGCTCCCTATGGGGCCACCACGACCCGTGTGAGGGGTATGCCGAAATGGGCGGGGTTAACGAATGCAACCGCTGCCACGGAGGCCTTCGGTGGAGCTCCCTATGGGGCCACGAAGCGTGTGAGGGGTGTGCCGAAATGCGCATGCGAACCCTGCCACCGGGGCCTTCGGCGGAGCTCCCTATGGGGCCACGAAGCGTGTGAGGGGTGTGCCGAATTCGGCGGGGGGACGCATGTGAACTCTGCCATTGGGGTCTTCGGTGGAGCTCCCTACGCGGCCACGAAGCGTGTGAGGGGTGTGCCGAAATGGGCAAGGGGACGCATGCGAACCCTGCCACTGGGGCCTTCGGTGGAGCTCCCTATGGGATCACGAAGCGCGCGAGGGGTGTGCCGAAACGGGCAAGGGGACGCTTGCGAACCCTGCCAATGAGGCCTTCGTTGGAGCTCCCTATGGGGCCACGAAGAGTGTGAGGGGTTCGCCGAAATGGGCGCCACTGGGGCCTTCGGCGGAGCTCCCTATGGGGTCACGAAGCGTGTGAGGGGTGTGCCGAAACGAGCGGGGGGACACATGCGAACCCTGCCACTGGGGCCTTCGGTGGAGCTCCCTATGGGGCCACGAACCGTGTGAGGGGTATGCCGAAATGGGCGGGGTTAACGAATGCAACCGCTGCCACGGGGGCCTTCGGTGGAGCTCCCTATGGGGCCACGAACCGTGTAAGAGGTGTGCCGAAATGGGCAAAGGGACGCATGCGAACCCTGCCACTGGGGCCCTTCGGTGGAGCTCCTATGGGGACACGAAGCGTGTGAGGGGTGTTCCGGAATGGGCGGGGGGACGCATGCGAACCCTGCCACTGGGGCCTTCGGCGGAGCTCACTATAGAGCCACGAAGCGTGTGAGGGGTGTGCCGAAACGGGCGAGGGGACGCTTGCGAACCCTGCCACTGGGGCCTTCGGCGGAGCTCCCGATGGGGCCACGAAGCGTGTGAGGGGTGTGCCGAAACGGGCGAGGGGACGCTTGCGAACCCTGCCACTGGGGCCTTCGGTGGAGCTCACTAGGGCGGGGGGACGCATGCGAACCCTGCCACTGGGGCCTTCGCGGAGCTCCCTATGGGGCCACGAACCGTGTAAGAGGTGTGCCGACATGGGCGGGGGGACGCATGCGAACCCTGCCACTGGGGCCTTCGACGGAGCTCCCTATGGGGCCACGAAGCATGTGAGGGGTGTGTCGACGCTGATGGCGATACTGGTGACGATAACGGCGATGATGATGACGATGATGGGGGTGATGGCGATGATGGTGATGATGATGATGATGATGATGATGATGATGATGGTGATGATGTGGATGATTATGCTGATGATGATGATGATGATGATGATGATGATGATGATGATGGTGATGATGATGATGATGATGAAGACGGCCATGATGACGAGGATGATGATGGCGATGGCGATGATGATGGCGATGATGATAGCGATGGTGCTGATGACGATGACGATGACGATGATGTTGACGATGTTGACGATGTTGATGATGATGATGATGATGATGATGATGATGATGATGATGACGACGACGACGACGACGACGACGACGATGAGACGAGGGAGGGGGCAGCGGGAAGGAAGGAAGGAACGCGGAGCGCTATACCTTCAAAACAAGGACCCAACACCACAGGATGGTTGAGAAAAAACAGAAGTGCGTCGCGCCAGCCTCCCTGGTGATTACGGCCAGGCAATCAATCAATTATAGTGGAAATCCAGACCAAAGAGTCCAGCAGTCGAGCGTGCATCCGCGTTAGCGCACCACTCTGCCCTAGCAGGGTCGTGCATGCACGACCTCGCTGTGGCAATCGCCAGCGCCAGCGACTGCCCAACCAGGGGCCGTGCCGCGCGACCCATGACAGGGCAGACCTCCCCTGACTGCCTGCCCTAAGGGGGGGATGGTTTTATGGGCGCACGATACTCTTAGGGCAGTCGCTGGCGCCAGCGACTGCCCTAAGAGGGTTTGGCCCAAGGGGGGTCGTGCAGCACGACACCTGCCAGGGCAGTCGCCGGCGCCAGGGACTGCCCTGGGAAGGTCGTGCATGCGCGACCTTGCTTGGGCAGAGTGGAGGGCGTGCTAACGTGGATGCGCGGGTCCTTGTCGGCCCCACCTTGAATGATCAGACCCCGCTGTCAATGGCGCGTCATGATGTTGGTGGTGATGGTGATGACGATGATGTTACGTGTTGTTCCTAAGGATGAAAAACAAGTGTCCCTAATTTAAAGAACAAGATTTTCAAACCATTCGCGGCTTGCGCGTTTATAGCGGCGTCTCGGAAAGTAGTGAGGATGCGGGTGGCGCTGCAGAATTTGCGCCTGAGGCCGTTCGGCATGACTCCTCTGCGTTTTTCAGGAATACTCATTTCTTGCGAAATGAATAGTTCAGCCAAATACGAATCCCATCAGCCCTCTCGGCGTCGGTGGTTTAGGGAGTTTCCTCTTCCCCACTAGGCCTCGTGAGGGTTGCTCTGGAGGCCGTGTGGGCCTCCTTGGAAGTCCTTGGGGCACCTTGGGCAGAGGCACTTCTAGCAACAGCCGAGCTAAGATGAAGAGAAAAATCGTAGATCTCTGAGATCTGGCGGTTCTGGACGATGTATCGGGCAACGCGGCCTTCTCAAAGCGCTCAGCGTTCTGGAACGACTTATCCTGTCCTAGCCCCTGAGCATCGTTTATCCCGGCGTGGCGTGGGCCCCACTGGCCGATTTACGCCCCCCTAGGTGGGGGTATAGGCCGCTTCCTTCGGGATTCGATGGGTATATCCCCCATTGGGGCGATGGGATGGTGGGGGGGATGGGGATGGGAATGGGGATAAGGATTGGTTAAACGATGCTGAGCTCTGGAAAGATTAACCCCTGTCCCAACCCTGCCCGACGCTCCCTCGTGGCGCAAGTTGTAGCACAACTGCCCTTGGGCCTGCACCCGCACGGGATCGGGGGTGCTATGAGAATCAAGGAGGAGACTGAGGAAACGGGAGAGGAAAAGGCAGAGGAGGAGGTCTGCCTTGGACTCGAGAGGAGGAGGAGAAGGAGGAGGAGGAGGAGGAGGAGGAGGACAAGGACAAGGACAAGGACAAGGACAAGGCCGTTGGGGGTCGTAATCTGTCAGCATAAAACACTTGTGGGACCCCTAAAGGAACATGGATGCGGGCCCCCAGAACCGTATGCCGTGGAGGCTGCCTGGGGCGAGCGCTCCTCAGGTCCGTCCTGAGGGGGGCGCTGCCCCGTCAGCAGGGTAGCCCTGCCTCTCAGGATGCGCGGAGTGCTGCAGGAGGCTTCCGCTGCCGTGTTGCACGGCGCACGGACGATTCTGAGGACCATGCCCTCCCCTCCCCCACACTCTCTCCCCCCCGGAGGAGGAGGAGGAGGAGGAGGAGGAGGAGGAGGAGGAGGAGGAGGAGGTGGAGGAGGAGTAGGAGGAGGAAGAGGAGGAGGAGGAGGAGAAGGAGGAGGAGGAGGAGGGGGAGGAGGGGGAGGAGGAGTAGGAGGAGGAGATGGGGACTGCGGAGGAAGACGACGAAGATGAAAAATCGAGGACAGAGGGTCGAAAACAGGATCAAGGGAAGGGGCCGGGCATCAGGGGACCAGAGCGGAGGGCGCGAGCTCGCCAACGACCCTACCACCGACTGCATCCCGCAAGTCCTCTTCTTGCTGGTTTTCTGCCCGATCTCGATGAGGCCATCTTTTCCTCCGCGGCAGGGGCCAAGAGCCATCGAACAGCGGCGCGGCACAAATTCCGACCGCATGTATACCCACGAGTCGGCAGAAATGGGTAGACACATGAAGTCGGAAGGCGTTGAAATAGATTGGGTTTCCATCCGCCCTCCGAAACGGAGGGTCGAGGGACAGACGCTCGTCTCTTGCACTAGGTCTGGGGATCTAAAGAATACCGACTTGCAGTACTCCATGGGTGCCAATGTTGCACACCTCGCCGGCGGCAGAATCTGCTTCAAATCCAGCTGGCGGAACAAAGAGAATTGTCCACAAGCTGCACCCAACAAAACGGAAGAAAGAGCTCAAGCATCGAAACGCGGATGTGGCACGTTAGCCATCGCGGACCCCAAGCATGTTGTGCATTTTATGTGGTGAAAGTGTTTTTTACCTATCAGCGAAGACTGATAGGTTTCTAGTAGGGTCAAAAGAAAGCATCATGACTCCTCAGGGGGGTCGGGGCGGGACCCGGGGCGGGCCCGAAGCCCGCCGGACATCCTCGCAAAATCGCTCTTCGGCTCTTGGCTGCTAGAACTCCATTCCCGGGTACATTTTGGATGCCCGGAGCCAACTGTAGGCCACTTCGTGCTCTTCGAGTTCCCAGAACTCCATTCCCGGGCCACATTTTGAATGCCCGGAGCCAACTGTAGGCCACTTCGTGGTCTTCGAGTTCCCAGAACTCCATTCCCGGGCCACATTTTGAATGCCCGGAGCCAACTGTAGGCCACTTCGTGCTCTTCGAGTTCCCAGAACTCCATTCCCGGGCCACATTTTGAATGCCCGGAGCCAACTGTAGGCCACTTCGTGGTCTTCGAGTTCCCAGAACTCCATTCCTGGGCATGATTTTGAATGCCCGGAGCCAACTGTAGGCCACTTCGTGGTCTTCGAGTTCCCAGAACTCCATTCCTGGGCACATTTTGAATGCTGAGGCTGAGGCTGAGGCTGAGGCTGAGGCTGAGGCTGAGGCTGCAGGCTGGCTGAGGCAGGCTGAGGCTGAGGCCGAGGCTGAAGGCAGACTGAGGCTGAGGCTGAAGCAGGCTGAGGCTGAGGCTGAGGCAGGCTGAGGCTGAGGCTGAGGCTGAGGCAGGCTGATGCTGAGGCAGGCTGAGGCTGAGGCTGATGAGGCTGATGAGGCAGGCTGAGGCTGAGGCCGAGGCTGAAGGCAGACTGAGGCTGAGGCTGAAGCAGGCTGAGGCTGAGGCTGAGGCAGGCTGAGGCTGAGGCTGAGGCAGGCTGATGCTGAGGCAGGCTGAGGCTGAGGCTGAGGCTGATGCAGGCTGAGGCTGAGGCTGAGGCCGAGGCTGAAGGCAGACTGAGGCTGAGGCTGAAGCAGGCTGAGGCTGAGGCTGAGGCAGGCTGAGGCTGAGGCTGAGGCAGGCTGAGGCTGAGGCTGAGGCAGGCTGAGGCTGAGGCCGAGGCCGAGGCTGAAGGCAGACTGAGGCTGAGGCTGAAGCAGGCTGAGGCTGAGGCTGAGGCAGGCTGAGGCTGAGGCTGAGGCAGGCTGATGCTGAGGCAGGCTGAGGCTGAGGCTGAGGCTGATGCAGGCTGAGGCTGAGGCAGGCTGAGGCTGAGGCCGAGGCTGAAGGCAGACTGAGGCTGAGGCTGAAGCAGGCTGAGGCTGAGGCTGAGGCAGGCTGAGGCTGAGGCTGAGGCAGGCTGATGCTGAGGCAGGCTGAGGCTGAGGCTGAGGCTGATGCAGGCTGAGGCTGAGGCAGGCCTGAGGCTGAGGCCTGAAGGGACTGAGGCTGAGGCTGAAGGCAGGCTGAGGCTGAGGCTGAGGCAGGCTGAGGCTGAGGCTGAGGCTGAGGCTGCAGGCTGAGGCTGGCTGAGGCTGAGGTGAGGCTGAAGGCTGAGGCTGAGGCTGAGGCTGAGGCTGAGGCTGAGGCTGAGGCTGAGGCAGGCTGAGGAGGCTGAGGCCGAGGCCGAAGGCAGACTGAGGCTGAGGCTGAAGCAGGCTGAGGCTGAGGCTGAGGAGGCTGAGGCTGAGGCTGCAGGCTGATGCTGAGGCAGGCTGAGGCTGAGGCAGGCTGAGGCTGAGAGGCTGAGGCTGAGGCTGAAGGCAGGCTGAGGCTGAGGCTGCAGGCTGAGGCTGAGGCTGAGGCTGATGCTGAGGCAGGCTGATGCTGAGGCTGAGGCTGAGGCTGAGGAGGCTGAGGCTGAGGCAGGCTGAGGCTGAGGCAGGCTGAGGCTGAGGCCGAGGCAGGCTGAGGCAGGCTGAGGCTGGCTGAGGCTGAGGCTGAGGCTGAGGCAGGCTGAGGCTGAGGCTGTGACTGCGAATGCCGTTGCCACTGCGACTGTCATCGCGAATGCGACTACGACTGCGAGAACAGCAGAATTCTACAACTGGATTCTCATCTGAATCTTAAGGGGAATGCTTCCAAATATGCTCCTACACATCGCTGTTAGGTTGCTTTGCCGGGATAATTAACGAACCGGTTGGCACATCCCATACTCTTGCAAACATCCCACCCACCCACCCACCCGCAACTTGGTTTGCAAAACCCATGCGGTGGCGATTGCGATGCATGTCTAGCGTTGGCTGGTGCATGTCTGCGGCCGCGCCAACCCTAGCACGCGCGCGCAGCGGCCAGCTAGTTTGGCGCCACCGACGCGGCCGCGGTGGCGCTGACAGCTGGGCGCATCCCAGCGGACAATTTACTGCGAGTCGGCGATGTGGGCGGGCGCGGTATCATGGCAACGCCGACTACGGTAGACACGATGATGATAGTGGCCAAACTGGTGACGATGTTCGCTCTGACGAAGGCGCGGCCAGTGCGGGCGCCAATGCTGATCACGCAGACGACGATGACGGCGTCCTCGCGTCGGTGCTACAGGTTTTGACCAGAACTCGACATGCGCGCGCGGCCGACGCGCGAGTGTGGCCCGCATGGTTTCGTTTGACACGGATCGTGCCCCAACAGCACCCGCGCAAGGGCGCGCGACTGATGTCGGCATGCGGCGCCAGAGGCCCTTTTGGGAGAATTCGGTGAACATGTTGAGAAACCAATGGTTTTCTCAAGGATTCGCAAGAGCGCGCGCAACTTTTTGGGATGGAAGCTGATGTTGCGAAACACCATGTGTTTTTGCATGCTTTTTGGATACTCAGTCTTGATATCGCTACGAAATCTACGTAACCGAAGCTTTTTGAGGGATTTCGGCATGCGCGCGCGACGACGCGCGCGTGTGCATGTCGCCCCATTGTTTGCAAAGGATTTTCGCGACGACACGCGGGTAAAAGCGTTCGAACGATTTCCGCTTGGTAGCATGTTCTGAACATGTTGAACGACATATGGCTTTTGAAAAGAATTCGCAAGAGCCCGCGCACGCTTTGTTTGAAAATCCGCGCTGCGAAACCATATGTGTTTATATGGATTTTGGACACTGGTTTTGGAATGTCTTCCGAAACCGACGGTTTTTCAAGGATGTCGGCATGCACGCGCGACGACGCGCGCGTGTGCCCTTCGTACATATGTTGGAAGGGATTATTGAAAACGGATGTGTTTTTTTATAAACGAGTGCGTGCGCATATTCTTTGCAGAGGACGGCGGGGGGGGTCGATACTGGCCCAGCTGGGATGTTACGAGTTCAGATTTAGAATGGACAATGGGCAAAACCAGATGTAAAATGCAATACGAAAAAGGGGGTCGATAGACCTGGGGGGGAAGTCTATTCTCTATTCAGAAAGAAGAATATACCTTGTGCAATACATGTACGGTGAGCATTCTCCTAGCAGAGCCAGGCAACACCTAGACGACGGGCCGCGACGAGGCGACGACGAGGCTGCGACGGCGACAACGAGGCGGCGGACCCAACAGTGCTGCCCAGACGACGGGCGGCGACGACGCGGCGACGGCGACAACAGGGCGGCGGACCTAACACCAAAGCCCAGACGACGGGCGGCGACGAGGCGGCGACGGGGCGGCGACGGCGACAACATGGCGGCGGACCCAACACCAGGGACACAGACGACGGACGGCGACGAGGCGGCGACGGCGACAACAAAGCGGCCGCCGCGACAGTGGGGCCCTCTTCCTTATGAAAAGAATGCTTAGCCAGCGAGTCCCAGTAGCTCTGACCTCGATACTCACAAAAGACCGCGCGCCATAGCCGTCCCAACTCGCTCAGATACCGAACCGAGAAACCAATCTATACGGCGACGGTCAGGAAATATTGTTTGTTTGTTGTTGGTTGTTGCTTTCTCTCTCTCTCTCTCTGTGTTTTTTTACCTAACAGCGAAGACTGATAGGTTTCTAGTAGGGTCAAAAGAGAGCATCATGACTCCTCAGGGGGGTCGGGGCGGGACCCGGGGCGGCTGCCGTCGAAGACCAAATCGCCTGGGACATCCTAATGGAGTTCTGGGAACTCGAAGACCACGAAGTGGCCTACAGTTGGCTCCGGGCATTTCATGCCTAGGAATGGAGTTCTGGGAACTCGAAGACCACGAAGTGGCCTACAGTTGGCTCCGGGCACCCAAAATGTGGCCCGGGAATGGAGTTCTGGAAACTCGAAGACCACGAAGTGGCCTACAGTTGGCTCCGGGCATCCAAAATGTGGCCCAGGAATGGAGTTCTGGGAACTCGAAGACCACGAAGTGGCCTACAGCTGGCTCCGGGCATCCAAAATGTACGCCGGGGATGGAGTTCTGGGAACTCGAAGACCACGAAGTGGCCTACAGTTGGCTCCGGGCATCCAAACTGCACGCCGGGAATGGAGTTCAGCAGCGCCAAGAGCGATTTTGCGAGGCGCGGCCCCTCCACTGACCCTCGTGAGACTCCGAGTTGAACGGCAAGCTCTGCAACGATCTTGCCAGACGTCAGGTGCCACTGTGGAATTCAGAACACATCAGAGTAAATCCCGCAGACTCAACCACGCGATGGACTTCATCCCAAATGGCAGGTCTAGCAAGGAGGCCGAACATGCACCCCAAGCCCACGTGCACGTCGACAAGGGTTGTACGTCTCGGAATGTCTGGCCCCCGCGTGAAAACGCCTGAAGATATCGCCGATCATCGCAATTGCGCCCCGGATGGCTGTCTTCGCTGTAGCTCCGAGATACGCGGGCTCGATCTTTTCCGCGACAGTCTTGACGAACGGTCGGGCCACGAACTTGGAGATGCCCTTGCATAGGTGGTCGAAGATGTTGAGCGTGCGGTAGTGGCCACGGGCGTCGGTCCAATCCTCTTTGGGCTTCCGTAGCTGCGCCGTGACTCCATCCTTGAACAGGACTGGCATTCTCGCGCTCGGGACAACCCTGGGGCAAGATGCTGAATCGGGGTAGCGATCGAAGAGCCTGCCAACTTTCCCAACTCCGCCACAACGCCACGAGGCCGAGGGCGTCCACCACCCGCGCCATCAAGAGGCGGAGCGGCCTTGCGGTTCGGCGCGAGGTCGACGATGCTCTGGACATCGGCGGAGGCGCAGCGTAGTAAGGCATGAAGTGGTTGTGCCCCATGCGCAGTTGGCGGCGGCGCCGCGGGTGTAGGTCTAAAGGCCAGAGGGGTCTCATTGCATCGGAAGATGTTGGGTAGGGCCTGCTTGCGTGCTTGGACCTCAGGAGCAGCGCCCATGCAGGGCATCCCGCTGGGGCCCGCCACTGCCGCCATAGCTGGGGTAGGTCCGGGGGCGATGCGGCCGATGAGCTCGTGGCACGTCTCAAGGTCGTTGAGTCGAGCAGCTGCGGTGGCCTCCTCCGCCAACGCAGCAACTGCCTGGCGCCGGTCTGCTCGGGTGGCCCGCGCAGCAATCGCAGGGGGGCGCCGGGCGCGCACTTTCGCCGCGAGGGGTGCTCCAGTGGGTGCGCGCTGATCCGTCAACCAAGCGGCCCATCGAGTGGGTTCCTGGCCCCGCTAAAGTCTGATGACCGTCTCAAGCGCGAAGGAAAAGTGCGCGCGTTCAGTCTTGGGCGCGAGGAAGTCCGTCGCCGCTGTAGCCGCTGTGCGCTTCAGGAGGTCATGGTAATCCGTCAGTGACCTGAGCGCAAGCTCGGGGCCGAGGGGGGCAAGGGCGCTGGTCGCGCGGCCCCGGCAGCGCAGCGCGTCGCTGATTTTGGTGGCAACAGGGCCTCCGCTCCCTGGTGTTTCTGCTTCAGAAGCTGTCCGATGCTGCCGTTCATGGAGGTGCCCAATCAGTCGTTCTCTATGCCAAGCAGGGATTGGTATCTTTCGTGCGAGCTTCGGGAGACGTCGGCCCACGCGCGCCGAGGCTTCGATGATCGCGCGGTCTCGGGCAGGGCCAAGAGAGAGCGGCGTGCCCCGTAAAGCGCGGGCAGCGACCTGAGAGCCAGTGCTCTTCGATATAGCGATATAGTCGATCCTCGTTCCGCCTTACCCATCGGGGTTACGCCATGCAGCGCTGCGTCCTTTTGCGGGCCCGTGGGCGTCGAGCGCCAACATGCGGCGCTGAAAAGGATGTCATTATGTCTCCGGCCATTGTCGGCCCACTGAAGTCGGCATCTGCCACGAGAGCTCGCGTGCTCGACCTCTGGTAAAGAATGTGCCATATATCGTTGCCGTCTACGGCCACTGCGCGCCGCGTCGGGATACACCTCAAAGCTCGATCCAAGCTGTCGAAGAACGCGTCTTTGTCACGACGGCTTATCAGCAGGTGCATACCCGCCGAGTATGTAAAAGTCAATGTGGGGTTTGCGCTGCACACGTACACCAGCCCATTTGCCCAGCGAACATCGGCGCGTGACCCTGATGTCGTTTCTTGATGCAAGTCGCTTTGATATCGCTCTGGCCACTCCATATTTCAAGTGTCGATCGGAGCAAAGCGAAGGGGTGATAATGTAGCCCGCGTTCTCCCACCGGTGCTCGATGGAGAGCACAGTGCCCTGCGGAGCAAGGACGTCAACTCGGGCATTCGCTGCGTCTCTGAAGACTTCGTTCAGTCGGCCAGGCATCAGCATAGTCTCGGCACTGTAAGACCACATGTTGACACACACTCGTCGTGGGACGTGGTGACAAGGCGGAAGAAAATATTGTGGGAGCACCACGCCGTGATGTGCCGCGAATCGGCAGATCTTCGCCACTGCATCCTGACCTTCGTATAGGACCCCCTGAACCATACCCGCCCTCTGGCGAGTATGGCCTTGCAGGCGAGGTGATAGCTCCTTGTGCTGTGCACTTGCTCGCCCCCGTCTTGGTCGGCATTGGGCTCCACGGTGGTCGTGCCGCCACCGAACGCTCGGTCCTCCAGCGTGATTTATTCTGCTCGGCGATGGCACATAGTAGAAGGAGAAGCACGACATGTCTCACCATCGACGTGACTGCATGCTGTGCGGGGGCTTGCGACCCCGCGGGCACTCTTCTGCCGCCTGGAATCGCTCGATCCAAGGCCTTTCGAGGGCGCTTCCCGTCATCCGCCGACCCTTTGGGTCTCACCGTCGTGGGAGATGCCCCCCCATCCCCAAAGCCCTCCCCCGGAGCCCGGTCTTGCCGATTTGGAAAAGAAGGGTCTATCGGGGCCAGCCAGGGGAGCACCTTGCTCCAGCAAGTCTGGCGAAAGGGCATCGAGGGCCCGAAAACGGGCCAGGGGACCCCAAGAGACCTCCAAGACGGTCCAAGAGAGCCCCGAGTCTCAGAAACACCGTTCCAAGACGCCCAGGATGGCCTCCAGACGGCCCAGGATGCCTCCCAAGACGCCCCAAGAAGCCTCGAAGAGGCTTCCCAAAAGGGCCCCCAGAGCCATAGAACTGTTGAATCCCATGTGTTGTGTTGAAAGTTGTTGCTTTTCTCGCCTCTTCGGGCATCCGACGCTTGAAGACGCCCCATGAGGCCCCCAACATCACCCCAAAACGGCCCAAGAAGCCCCCAATCGGGCTCCTAGACAGCCCTCGATGGCCCCAAGACGGCCAAAGTGGGCCTCAAGATAGCCTAAGAGCTCTCCAAGAGTGCCCCAAGAGGGGATCACGAACTGAAAAGTCTAGAGGGGCCCCAAGAGGCCCCCAAGGCGCACTCACGAGGCCCAAAAGATGCCCCAAGAGGCTCCGACACAGTTCCCCAGAGGCCTCCAAACTGTCTCCAGGAGGCCTCCGAGAGGCTTCTCACGAGGTCCCAACGAACCCAGGCGCGGTGGCGGGATGGGCCGAAGGCCACTCGATATCCGGCGCCCCCTATTAATTTATCACAGGGGTGCCTGGCGTGCTAGATCCTAGACGGTTTGGGTTCTGTTTGAAAACTCACTGGGGCTTCGGCCCGTCCCGCCGGCCACCCGAAGAGACCCCAAACTGCACATGTCAATGCCTTTCATGCCCAAGATGGCCCCAAATGAAGTCCAAGATGCCTCCAAGGCGGACAAGATGGCCAAAGATGGCTTCCAAGCCCGCCTAAGATGGTCCAAGATGGCTTCCAAGACGGTCCAAGATGCCTCCAAGGCGGCCCAAGAGGCCTTCAAGAGGTCCTCCACGGTTGTCCTAAGGTTTTTGAAGGATTTTGGCATTTGCTTCTTTTCGGCTTTCCGACAGCCCAAGACGGCCCAAGAGGTCCCCAAGATCGCCCCAAGATCGCCCAAGAGGCCTCCAAGATGGCCCCATGACGGCCCCAGAGGCCTCCAAGACGCCCAAGATGGCCTTCAAGACGGCTAAGATGGCCTCTAAGATGCCTCCAAGACGGCCAAGATGACCTCCAAGACGGCCAAGATGGCCGCTAAGACGGGCAAGCTGGCCCAAGATGGGCCCGAGAGGCTTCCAAGATGGCCCCAGAGGAGCCCAAGAGGTCCTCCAGGAAGGCCTGAGGGAGCGAAAATCTGGCTTGTCCTCCGTTCTGTTGCCCCGACCGCCCAAGACTGCCCAGGGAGCCCAAAAAATCGTCCCAGAGGCCTCCAAGATGGCTTCAGAACGCTCCAAGAGGACCCCAAGTCAGCCCCAAGAGGGCCCCAAGACGGCCAAAGAGGCCTCCCCTTGTCTGTTACTCCTCTCTCCTTATCCTCCTCTTCCTCTTCCATGTGTTCCCCGAAGGGTTCCCCAACGGATTCGGGGAACACGTGGTCCGATAATGTGGCCAAGCTCTGACGCAACCTTCAACCGCATACGTGGTTCCAGAAACGCGATAACGGTTGACGGTCTCAACAATGGACATCAACTTAGTCATTCGAAACACAATTCGCAAAAACATGGAACTTACAGAAGGCGCTAGAAGTTCGATTCGTGAGCCGACTTACTCCCCCTCCTCCTCTTCCTCCTCCCCCACGTGTTCCCCGAAGGCTTTCCAAACCGACTCGGGGAACACATAGCCCGATAGCTTGGCCAAGCTCTAACCCAACGTTCTGCCACATATGCGTTTCCAGAAAGGCAGGGGGCGGCGGTGATTCGCCGCAGGCGTCTTCGATACATACAAGCCTACGTCACGCAGCACCCAGCCGACGCCACAGCGACTCTCCCCTTTCCCCCTCTCCACGGAAACTCGGGAGGAAGAGAGTGGGAGGAGGAGGGAGGAAGGATTCGGAGGACGAAGGAAAACAGGAGAGGATGGGAGCTGTCCGAGTCTCGCGGCGTGGTCTCCCACTTTTCGGACTCTGCCCCCCAGAGGACTCCAAACTGTCTGCGGGAGGCCTCCGAGAGGCTTGAAACCTCCAGACCCCAGAAACCCAATGGATATGGAAACGCTCCCAAAGAGCTCCACAAAACGATCCAAGAGTCCTTCACTCGCCGAATAATTGCCCCCAAAACGCACCACAAGGCACAAAGCTTCCAAGACGCCCCAATATCCTCCTCCAAGAAACCTCCCGAGAGGGCCCCAGGAGGCCAACATCATTGATTTCCCTAGGTGTTTGAAAGTTGTTGGCGTTCTCGCATGTTCGGCGTCCCTACGCTCCAAGACCGCCTTAGAAGCCCCCAACATCGACCTAAGACGGCCCAAGAAGCCTCCACGAGGGCCCCAAAACGGCCCTAGAGGGCCCCACGACGCCCCAAGAAAAGCCCAACACTGCCCAGGAAGCCCTAAAGACGGCTCCAAGAGGGAGCCCGAATGGGGGCCCAGATGGGGGACCCGCACTGACAGTTCGAGCCCTCGGCCCCAAGTGGCCCCCAGAGGGGGCCCAAGAAGCCCCTTAGAGGCCCCCAAGGGGCCCCAAGCCTCGAAGAGGCTTACAAGAGGCCCTAAATCTGCGAGCAAAAGGTCACCGAGAGCGCTCCGAATAGACCCCAAGAAGCATCCCTGAGAACTCTGACCCACAACCAGGGCACGGTGGCGGGATGAGCCGACGGCCATGATTGATTTATGAATGAATGAATTTGTCTTATGTGTTCGTGTTATTGCATGCCATGTTGTTTGATGTTATTGTATTATAAGACATGCATGTGTTTATATGTAGTTGACTGTTACATCTACAGCATGTATACATATACACATACATACAGATAGACTGGCATCACAAACGTGAACCACGTCGGGCAGATGTGTGGTACGTAACTTGAGGGTCAAAAGCATACCGACTGGATGTCCAAACATTCAGCTTGGAGATTCGTCTGATGATTTTGGGGAGGTCTGCGACCCTCTGGGCAAACACAAACCCAACTTATGATCGACCCTCGATAAGCGTGCGCCAACTCCTCCAAACCCTCGTCCTCCTCGTCCCCCGCCTATCTACACTGCTCCTCATCCCCCGTCATCCCCGCCCTGCTCATACTCCTCCCCTCCATCCCCCTCCAAAATCGGCTCGCATACCTTCAAAGGCACCCAACAATTCCGAAAGTGCTCCCACGCAACCCCTGAGCAGGCCGCAACACGTGCACGTGCACGCCCTCCACAATCACGCATGCACGAGCAACTGCGTTCAAACGCAGAAGGGCGGAAACTGACTACGTACATGTACATGGTTGCTGTCCTCTGAACGTCCTCCTCCTCCTCCTCCTCACTTCTCTCATCCGCCTCCTCCTTCCCCTTCTTCCTCCTCCTCTTCCCGCCTCCTTCCTCTCCTCATCTTCCGCCGCGGGGGTGTGTGGGCGCCCTTCAGCTTCAGCGAGCCCCTGACCGCCTTGGCCGCGCGAGAGTGGGCGGGCGATCGAGGCCCTCATGCTTTTGCGCCGTTGCGCTCCTCAGCGGCCGTCGTGATGGCACGAGACGCCCGCCCTGTAAAGCGATCGCGGCAGATGACGCCTCAGGGGGGGGCACTGGAATCCCCTCAGGATTTATGGCCGACGAAGGGCCCATCCCCTCCTTCTCAGATGCCGAAAGCCCCAACTCTCCGCTCCGAGTCCACCGGCTCAGCACCTGGGCAGGCAAGATCCTTGAAGTTACAGCGAGCATACGCGCCACAGCGAATGCACCAGTTCAGGCTGACCAACCTCAAGCTCACCTTTATCCCTAAGACCGCAGAACCCTAGTTTGGCGATGACAAACTTAGGTCTGCGCCCTCAAAAACAAAAGGAATCCTCAAGATCGGCACCGAGGTAAAGGTGATACAAATATCAAGGATACGGATACGTTGAAAGCTGGCAACAGGCCCACACCTTGCGAGAGATGTGGGCGGGGCGAGGCAACGCCGTAGCCCGCGGGACCCCATGGCCACGGCAGCTGCATCGGCCGAGAGCGCGCCGCTGGCCCCGGTCCGCAGACACGACAGCCCCACCCACCCTTCGGAGCTTCAAACACGGCGTGGCGTGGCCCTGGCCTCCATACTCCTCCTCCTCCTCCTCCTCCTCCTCCTCCTCCTCGTTCTCGTCCTCCCCCCCTCCTC